>OX419687.1:21200000-21602500 GCA_948474745.1 Oligia latruncula
ACATAGTTGATGCTAATGAACTCTTCAGTATGAAGTGTATGAACTGAAAGCTTTCTCTTGTTAACAATTATGAATTCGCCTTTGACCTCTGACCAAATTTTCACAATACTAATATTTTATTTAAATTCCTGAATTACCTACGTCTTGGTTATTCAAAACTGTAGGTAACTTCTAAACATAAAATAATACTAATAATAATATAATTTAATTTGCATGCTGCAGAGTTGTCGGTATCGTGGAAGAGCGCGGAGCTGGTGCACCGCTCGGCGGCGCGAGCGCAGGGCGCCGGCGCCTGGCGCCTGCTGACGGCCGGCACCGGCGCTCCCGCCGCACGTGCTCTGGCCGCGGCTCTTGCGCCGCCGCCTGACTCGCCCGACAACGCGCAGCGCAGGTACGTGTGTGCGATTTTTTTATCTCAAACTGGATTTTCAACTCTCGGTGTTGAGCCGAGCATTGAAAAGCCAACAGAGTGCATCCCAGGGCGTCAAAAGTCAACAGAGTGCATCCCATCGCGTCAAAAGAATACACTATTGGACTATCAACTGTCGACGCCAAGCAGCGCGTCGGACATCCAGTGCACCATGAAAAATCATCGCGGTAATAAATCGCCCAAGCACCTGGGCTTAACCTGACCGGTGTCGTGCGTCCCTGCCCCTGCCGCACGCGCACGCTCACCGGTCGCTGCGCACACTCCGCAGGGTGCTGGAGGCGCTGCAGGGCGAGGCGCGCGCGGGCGCGCTGGCGGCGGGCGGCGTGGCCACCGGGCTGGCGGCCGTGGACCGGTACGACACGTACGTCGCGCTCGTCACGTGAGTGTTCACTACTACCTGCTTGTAGGTTATGATTTTTAGATCTATACGTTCCCCTGTGTCCATGTTATCCATGTTTTCAACATGCCATTATATTTATATACTTATTTATTCTTTTTCTGGGCTGTGAACTTTTTGTGAACATAATATTATGAGTCATTTTAATTTAAGTGCGGCGTCCAATCATTACAAAAATATGTCACTTTGACTTTATAATATGGTTCAATGTTGACAAGGATGGGGTCTTGCGAAGTGATCCCAGGTCGGGGCAGTGTTTTATATATTTATACTTAATTAAAACGATACCAGCACCAATTAGGTACATTAAATAACATAGAAACATAAAAACCGGGCATGAGCGAGTCGGACTCGCGCACCGAGGGTTCCGTATTATCGTTTTTAAATTTTCACCGGCGAGCTACTTACTAGATCTCGTTCAAACCAATTTTCGGTGGAAGTTTACATGATACTCGTAATGTACATCACATATTTTTTTTTGTTTTATCATTCTCATATTTTAGAAGTTACAGGGGGGGGGGACACACACATTTTACCACTTTGGAAGTCTCTCGCGCAAACTATTCAGTTTAGAAAAAAATGATATTAGAAACCTCAATATCATTTTTGAAGACCTATCCATGGATACCCCACACGTATGGGATTATTGAAAAAATGAGATTCAGTTCTAAGTATGGGGAACCCCCATAATTTATTGTTTTTTTCTATTTTTTTGTGAAAATCTTAATGCGGTTCACAGAATACATCTACTTACCAAGTTTCAACAGTGTAGTTCTTATAGTTTCGGAAAAAAGTGGCTGTGACATACGGACGGACAGACAGACAGATATGACGAATCCATAAGGGTTCCGTTTTTGCATAATTATACTCCATTCATCCACAGACACTTCACAGGGTCGGCTGTCAGAAGGGTGTTTAGCATCTTTTATGTATGACAGACTGAGGATTCGGCTGTAGTGACAGTTTATGTATGACAGACTGGGGTAAACGGCTGTAGTGACAGTTTATGTATGACAGACTGAGGATTCAGCTGTAGTGACAGTTTATGTATGACAGACTGGGGATTCTGCTGTAGTGACAGTTTATGGATGACAGACTGAGGATTCGGCTGTAGTGACAGTTTATGTATGACAGACTGGGGATTCTGCTGTAGTGACAGTTTATGTATGACAGACTGGGGATTCTGCTGTAGTGACAGTTTATATATGACAGACTGGGGATTCTGCTGTAGTGACAGTTTATGGATGACAGACTGGGGATTCAGCTGTAGTGACAGTTTATGTATGACAGACTGGGGATTCTGCTGTAGTGACAGTTTATGGATGACAGACTGGGGATTCGGCTGTAGTGACAGTTTATGTATGACAGACTGGGGATTCAGCTGTAGTGACAGTTTATGTATGACAGACTGGGGATTCTGCTGTAGTGACAGTTTATGGATGACAGACTGGGGATTCGGCTGTAGTGACAGTTTATGTATGACAGACTGAGGATTCGGCTGTAGTGACAGTTTATGTATGACAGACTGGGGTAAACGGCTGTAGTGACAGTTTATGTATGACAGACTGGGGTAAACGGCTGTAGTGACAGTTTATGTATGACAGACTGGGGTAAACGGCTGTAGTGACAGTTTATGTATGACAGACTGAGGATTCGGCTGTAGTGACAGTTTATGTATGACAGACTGGGGTATACGGCTGTAGTGACAGTTTATCGGACGTATGTAGATATACGTGCATGTCCTTTTCTGCCGATGAATTGTGCCCGACAAATACACGATGTATTTATACCGTCAGAGCTATAGATCTGTTTTTTTATTATATTTCTATGGTCAGAGATAAGTAGCCAGAGTCGGTACAATCTGTTTACGCAACCATCACCAAAACTGTTACTATCGCCGAATCCCCAGTCTGTCATACAAGTCATTACTTTTTTGTAATGATCCTGAGACTCTAACTAATCTACTAGTAAACAAACTAACGGAGTCCATCAATAAAAATACTATTCTTACTAAAATCCCTAACAGTAAGCGCATCATAAAACCATGGATAACCCCAGGAATTTTACGTTGTATAAAAAATCGTAATAAGTTACAAAAAGAGACTAAAAGAGATCCATACAACGACATATTAAAAATAACATATATTAGATACAGCAATCACTGTAACAATCTTATTAAAAAATAAAAAGTAATTTAAACAAATTAAACCGACTTCAAAAAGAAATTAACTCAAAATTATGAAATAACTTTAATTTCGGAAGTCGGTGTCTTGGGATCTGTATTTTAGTTTTATGCCACCGACTTCCGAAATTAAAGTTATTTCATAATTTTGAGTTAATTTCTTTTTGAAGTCGGTTTAATTTTTTTAAATTACTTTTTATTTCGTAATTTTTAGTTTTTGCACTAGTATTTGACCAAGGTTTTGAGATGTTTTCCCTTTGACACTACACCCGTAGCTCTTATCAATAAGCCAGGCCGTCACACTTACACGTATTAGTCCATATCTTGAAAATTACTGAATCGATCTTGATGAAACTTGCACTGTTCCCTAAGTTGAAGAAAATGTAAGCCAATAAAAAAAATGGTCACGATCCGATTAATAGTTCCGGAGATATGCGTGGACAAACATACATACATACATACATACATACATATATACATACATACATACATACATACGTCTATGAAATTTTGTATATTTGTTTGGAAGCCCTAATAGATCATAATATGTGAATATAATGCAATTCCAATAATATTACATACATACGTATCGAATTGATAACCTCCTTTTTTTTGAAGTCGGTAATTAAAAAGAAAATATGAAAGAGAATTAATTACAAAATCAGTTGATAACAATAAATTGCTTTGGAAAAACATAAAAACAATAACTTTCACAAATAAACCTAACAATTGCAATACAGATTTACTTAATATAAAATCAACTCCTTTAGAATCAGTTAATTATATTAACGAATATTTCGCGAACATTGGTAAGAGCCTTGCTCAAAAAATCCAGCCCACTTTAAACTATGAATCATATCCTAATGAGTCTTAAATCCGACAGTGCGGCTGGTTGGGATAATGTTTCTACTGCATTTCTAAAATATATAAGAAAGGAGGTTGTTCCCATAATTACGCATCTTGCTAATCTTTGCTTTGGTGAGGGCGTCTTCCCGACTTCCTTAAAGTTAGCCATTATTACGCCAGTGTACAAGAGTGGGGACAGAGACGATGTCTCCAACTTCAGGCTCAAGAAAATAGGTGGCTCGTTCAGATGCCAATGTATACGCTTTTACAATAAACTACCAAGCCACGTTCAAGATCTAAGCCTTAATAAATTCAAATCTTTCATTAAACGTAAGTTGTGCCAGAAAGCCTTTTATACCGTTAAAGATTATATTGAGGACAAAAAGGCTTGGGATTGAGCTGCTTCCAATTTCTGCATTTTGAATGATTTTTTTCTTTTTAACCCCCGACGCAAAAACGACGGGGTGTTATAAGTTTGACGTGTCTGTGTGTGTGTGTGTGAGGGTGTGTGTGTGTGTGTGTCTGTCTGTGGCATCGTAGCTCCCGAACGGATGAACCAATTTTGATTTAGTTTTTTTTGTTTGAAAGGTGTATTAGTCGGGAGTGTTCTTAGCTATGTTTGATGAAAATCGGTCCAAGATGGCCGCCGCTACAAAATGGCGGATAACATATTTTTTCACAATTCCCTCAATATGGGTATCAAATGAAAGGGCTTCAATAGTAGAATACTGTACACTATAACAAATTTGAAATCCAAGATGGCCGCCACAACAAAGGGGCGAATTACATTTTTTTTTCTCAACTCCCTCAATATGGATATCAAATGAAAGGGCTTGACTAGTAGAATACTATACACTATTAAAAATTTCAAATCCAAGATGGCCGCCACCACAAAATGGCGAATACATTTTTTTTAACAACTCCTTCAATATAGGTATCAAATGCAAGGGCTTGACAAGTAGAATAATGTACACTATATTGAAAGGGAATGAGGAATATTAAATACCTAACGAAATGAAAACTAAAAACTTGAAAAATATAATAAAACAAAAAATCTGTTTAGTCCTAAAAATTATTCTTCAACTATAAATTAATCAATATTTTTTGACGTATAAAAAACCTGATTAAACACCAAATTACCAGAATCTTATAAAACGGAAGAAAATAAAAGAAATTAAATACAAAAAATTAAGGAGTCCCTACAAAAAGCATGAAATAAAAAATTAAATTAAAAATTTAAAAAACCCCCGACAAAAATAAAATTAAGGAATCCCTACAAAAAGCATGAAATAAAAAATAAATTTAAAAAAATCTTATGGAAGTCGGGGGACCTCAGAATAGAAGGTTTTCCACAGAACGGTCCCCCGACTTCCATAATATTTTTTTAAATTTATTTTTTATTTTATGCTTTTTGTAGGGATTCCTTAATTTTATTTTTGTCGGGGGTTTTTTAAATTTTTAATTTAATTTATATACACATTGACATTGATGATTTTTTTTAAAACAATGACATTTGCTTACTTTGTAAAGTATTATATTATTTTTTCATTGTGAATGTGAAGACGATGTGGGTCATTTTACATATATATATTTTTTTATTATTCTCTCTGTTCTGTTAGTTTTTTTTCCATGGTCTGGCAGTTTGAGTAATTTGTGTGGCCTACCCAAATGTCCTTTCTTTGGTATTGTTCGTCGAATCGTTGAGCTCCTTAAGTCTTGAGTTGAGCTGTACGATTTTTGACAAATGCGTGCACTGACTGGACAGGTCCTCTCAATCTGTGTGGTTCTTTCCTCAAAAGACCACCTCAGACATCGATCTACATGGTCTTCATATAACCTGACCAAGATTATGTCTGGACTTTAAAAGAGACTGTGACCTCTGAGTTTGTTTCGGCCTTTCTTCTCAGAGTAGTCAGATAGGAAACGCCGACTTCATCTAGTTTAAAAAAAACCATGATTGACGTGTAAAAGTGTTTGTACAAACCTACTTACAAAAAATAAAATCATTTCATCATTTCATTTCATCATTTCAGGCCCATATCTGTTTTACCCTCTGTATCAAAAATAATAGAAAAACTTATCAATATAAGGCTTTTAACATACCTAAAAGATTTCAATGTATTATCTGAGTCACAATTTGGATTTCGTCGAGGGATTTCCACGGAAGATGCAGTTACTTCACTAAGTACTCATATAACCGAACAGCTTGACAAAGGTAAAAAATGTATAACTGTATTCTTAGATCTTAAAAAAGCCTTTGACACCGTCTCTGTCCCAATCCTTGTAAGAAAGCTGGAAAGTATCGGAGTTCGCGGAGTGCCTCTTAGCCTTTTCAAGGATTATCTCAGAAATAGGAAGCAGAGGGTTAGAGTGTGTCAGTACACTAGTGAACACGCAAACACATCATACGGCGTCCCTCAAGGAAGCGTATTGGGACCTACATTGTTCCTTATTTATGTCAATGAACTTTGTAACATTAATATTGCAAACGCACAAGTCTTCTCTTACGCGGATGATACTGCGGTAGTCTTCACTGGTGATACTTGGCAGAATGTTAAGCTTAGTGCTGAGACAGGCTTGGCTAAAATAGCCAAGTGGTTAACAATTAATTTGCTTACATTAAACATCACAAAAACAAATTACATTTGCTTCAGTGTCTGCCAACGTACACAACCAGAGGAAGATTTTAATTTAAAAATTCATACTTGCAATAACTGTAATCGCAATAGTTGTGGCTGCTCAAAAATCAACAAAGTACCGCATATTAAGTACCTAGGTGTTATCGTGGACCAGAAACTATCATGGTACCCACACATTGAGCAGGTTGCCAATAGAGTCAGGAAATTAAACTGGATGTTCAGGACCCTTAGATACGTCGTTCCCAAGACTGCCGGTAATCAAACAGGCCATCAAAAAGATTTCCTTAAGATGATTTATGTTGCGCTAGTCCAGTCAGTACTTTCCTATTGTATACCTGTCTGGGGTGGTGCAGCCAAAACAAAATTTTTAGCGGTGGAAAGGGCACAACGCGCTCTTATCAAGTGCATGTACTTAAAAAAAAGAGATATCCTACTGAAGACCTATTTCGACTTAGTAACTTGCTCTCAGTCAGGAAACTTTACATTACACAACTTATTTTTAAAAAACATAAATCTATTTCCTATGATGCTGGCATAGTGACAAAAAGAAGAAAAGACATGATATTAAATATCCCTAGGACAAGGACTTTGCTTGCCAGTATGCAATTTAGCAAACGATCTGCTGCGCTGTATAACAAAATCAATAAGTACATCTACATTTATCCTAAAAACTACTATGAGAGTAAAAAAATAATAATGGAATGGATACAAACGCTTACCTACAATGAAACCGAAACACTTCTGAAACCTTGACACATACACACTCTCACAATCATGTACTCTCAGTCACACCTACAGGCTAACACTCTCACTCACATATACTCACACACATACATATAGGTACCCACTCATACACATATTTGATTTAAGTTAATGTTAATTTATGTAGTTTTAGCATAAAAATTGTACGATTTGCTTTTTATATAACACGTCTTGCTATGGAAGAGCGGACTCTCCTAATACAGGCACTGTCTGCCTAAAAGGAGGATCCAATCATAAAAATTTGTTTATACCTAAACTTGTTTTACCAATAAACCAATTATTATTATTATTATTATTATTAAATGCTCACCGGGCTGCTAAAGACCGACACCATTTTGTAAATATTTTATAACCAAAAAATGTTATCATTCGGACCTATGTATAAAAGCAATAGACCCTATATAATAATGATATAACTTATTTTAATCCTGCCCAACCAATAATATTATGTTAATTATGCAAAATTCGTTCTATACAGGAATACACAATTGTTTTGATTATTTCACACAATATCTATAACGTTTTATATCAAAACCACAAAATATCGAAGGTGCGTGAAAATTGTCAATGAAACTTATATAGACATTTACAGTAAACTACATTGCGCAGTAATATTTGAAGGCATGAAATAACAAAAGAGTCAAAAATTAACCCAGTATTAGATATTCATTTTCTTTTGATGCAAACAAATATGGTGTCAGTCCACAATTATGTTGGATACAAAGTAGTTAAATTATAACGTTAATTCTTCTTTAATGCGATTGGTAACTTCTTTGACCATTTATTATTATGAGCCCGTTATGTCCCACTGCAGGGCAAAGGCCTCCCTTCCGTCTTTCCATTTTTTCCTGTCTCTAGCTAAATCTGGCCAATCCCTTAGGTAGGCGTCCAATTCGTCACGCCATCTCTTTCTGGGCCTACCGCATCGCCGATTCCTGTTATTCGGAATCCAGTCAGTGGCTTCTTTTGCCCAATTCTGTTGCGACATGCGGCAGAGGTGGCCTGCCCAATTCCACTTCAGTTTGGCGGCTGTGTTGCCCACGTCTGCAATTTGTGTTTTGGAACGAAGTATACTGTTCCGAATGCGGTCCGTGAGTTTGACTCCAAGAATACTTCGTTCCATTGCTCGCTGGCAGACCCCGAGTGCGGACTTTTGACGTTTCGTTAACGACCACGTTTGCGCTCCGTAGGTGAGGGTGGGAAGGATGCACATGTCCATGAATTTCCTTTTTAGGGAAAGTGGAAGTGATCCTTTCATTAGGTGTTTCATCGACCAATAGCTCTTCCAGACATTTTCGGTGCGTCGAGCAACCTCTTTATCTTGCCTCGCCTGGAAAGAGACTATTTGGCCGAGGTATATGTACTCATGGACATATACAACCTCCACACCCCCAATGTCCACTTTGCATTTCGTGCTGTTTGTCATTAACTTCGTTTTCGTCATATTCATTGTGAGTCCGACATCGAGGCTGGCGTGGCTCAGTTGTTCTAGCATAAGACTCAACTCAGCCGCCGAAGACGAGAAAAGGACAATGTCGTCCGCGAAGCGTAGATTAGTTAATCTTCTATCCCCAACGACAATGCCCTTGTCCCGCCAGTGCACATCTAAATTTTGGAAGACTTCCTCAAGCGTTGCTGTGAAGAGTTTTGGAGACAGCGGATCCCCCTGCTTGACACCCCTTCGGATTGGAAAGGATGGGCCGGTGGTATCTAAGCGTATGGCAGCTGTACTATTTAAATAAATTCGTTCCAGTAATTTAACATAAGTGGGATCTATTTCCTGTTTGTAGAGTGTCGTAAAAATGGCTTTATGTGATAGAATAACAAATGCTTTGGAATAATCCACGAACGCAAGGTACAACGGTAAGTTAAATTCTTCGTGCTTTTCTATCAGCTGGTTTAAAGAGTGTGAGTGGTCGGTAGTTGACAAGCCGCGGCGGAAACCAGCTTGCTCAGGAGGCTGGTGGAGGTCTAGTTGGTCAGAAATTTGGTTTTCGAGGACCTTGATGAAAGCTTTGTACAGATGTGAGACAAGGCTAATAGGACGGTAATTACTTATATCGGATTTATCTCCCTTTTTATGTAGCAGAATTATGTTGGAACGACAGAAATTACTTGGGAATATGCCTGTTTTTAAAATTGAGTTAAATAGATTACAAATATGTGGTAATAAAAATTGCTCCCCAACTCGCAGTGCGTCTGTTGTAATTCCATCTTCTCCTGGGCTTTTATTGTACTTCATGCTACTAAGAGCCTTATGAACTTCAAAGCCAGTTATCATTGGGACATCATTCAGAGCATGAGTAAACTACATCTGCAAGCTGGAAAGTTGTGTCGTCTTCAGAGTATAAAGATTTGTAAAATTGGATTAGTTTTGTCCTGTCTCACACCATTACTGTCCTTCAAGTGTGTTATAGAGGATCTCCCCGCATCCATTCCACGCATGGCTGACCTCAAGGAGCGGTTATTCATTAGAGCCGAGTGAGCAAGTTCGGTGTTGTAATAATCCTAATATATTGCGCCTGTAATGCTATTAAACAACTATTGTGAACCTATTTCGAATCTAAGGCGGCCCAAATAAGCCTTACAGTAGCCGTATAAACGTTTTTAATGCTACTATAGAACTAACTCAAAATGCGAAAACGATACAGAAATGCGCTGTAAGTCGGCCGTTATACTGCTTTGATGTGTTACTTGGATACAACGCTAAACTGCAATCTGCCAAATGTTTCACATATTTAGGCCATATACTGACTGAGAAACTTAAAGATGACGAAGACATTAAAAGACAAAGACGTTTGCTCGCTGCCAAGAGTAAATGCTGGCACGACGAATTGCAAAATGTTCAAGTCAAGTGAAAATCACCCTGTTTAACGCGTACTGCCGGAATCTCTACACCTGTGCCCTACGGTACAAATACATACACAACGCATTCAGATGCATACGCTGGGTCTGCCTTGGCGGTGTAGTGCGTCAGGCATGTTTGCTGAAAGCAGGGTAGACGAGTTTTACGCAGTCATGAGAAAGTCACAGGACGTCTCCTTTATGAACCGTACCTATACACAAATCTGACAATGGAATATTGAGGGCCATATACGAGGTAAACCATTTCTTCGTATATGGCAATTAATATTCACGCTAAATTATCATTTTTATCACTTATCTATTCCATTTTTTTGTAATAATTTAATAATTTATGATTAATGAATAATCTGTAATTTGATTGGATTTGATTTGATTAACTATGTTGAGCTTTATTGCCCTCATGGAGTAGTTTAATATTAATCGTAAGACAGCATGTCTGAATCCACTTGGAGAAAAAGATAAGCGAGGAAATTAAATTGATTTAGTAAAAGGAAATATGTATTCAACTTATCCTTTCAAAACTTATTGACCTGCTAATGATGGACACTTTTGAAATTCAAATTAGTGAAACTCTAAAAACTTTTTGCGGTTCTATTGATGCACTTTTTTTAAATAATTGAGCCTCTTTTACTTTTTGTAATTATTTGAGTTTCACAAAAGAAAGCAAATATTTAATCAAACCTTTAATAAATAATTCTCATTTTGCACTAAAACATTATTGAATACTCCAATATAATGATTGCGCTTCTTTTTGTGAACCTCAAATAATTCCTATTTTGGGGTCCTAAAAATACAGAATAGCAAACTAACTGCGACCAACTTGGACGGACGTATTTCCATGATGATCATTTGCATGATCCTATGAGTTCCATTTTTTCATTAGGACGTATGGAACTCTAAAAATAGCTTTTTCACCAGGCTCCACTCATAGATGGCGACAATTCCCTTTTTAAGAGTTTGCAATCCTCATCCGTTCGGATTTGTGCGACCAGGCTTAGGTTGTCGGCATAAATCAGGCATTTGACCAGTTTAACATTAGTAATGAGGTCATGGATGATAAGGAACAGAGGCGGCCCCAATACCTATCCCTGACTTACTACGGAGCTTGCAATTTAAGGGTTGGACTCGAAGCAGCCGTGTCTTACAAACTGCTTGCGATCGCACTGATAGTCGGAAAAGAGTTGAGAAGACCAGCCGAGGAATTGGATGTTTGTGAATCAACCACGCCTTAACGGCTCATCGTCATCAGCCTATATAATAGCAGTATAGCAGTTCCACTGATCGGAACATAGGCAGAGGCCTATATTTATTTATTTATTTAATACTTCAAGCACATAAATGTACAGAGGCGGACTTAATGCGATAGGCATTTTCTACCAGTCAACCTTTGGGTGATGCAGAGACAAACAGTAGGTGCAATCAAGAACATTGAGGAATAAATATTTTAAATATAAAGATGTTATGTTCAGCAGTGGACGGCTGAGATGAGAGTTGCCGACAATCGAGTTGAATGGCGTGCGTTAGGCGAGCTTAATGCACGCCATTCAACTCGATTTTCGGCAACTCTCACCCAGCTGCTGCCAGCAATCCTGCGAAGATCGTCGCTCCACCTAGCCTGAGGGCGTCCCACCATACGTTTACAGATTCGCGGTCTCCACTGAATAATACGTCTACCTTAACGGTCATCGATTCTACGACAAATATGGCCGGCTTATTGCCACGTCAGCTTGCTTTATTCTGTGAACTATGTTGACAACTTTGGTTCTCTGCCGGATCACCTCGTTGCGGATTCGATCCAAGCATAGCCCATTCCATAGTTCGCTGAGCAACCTTGAATGTATGGACCAGCCGTACCGTGAATGTCCAAGTTTCATCTCCGTAAGTAAACCAAGCTAAACGGATTTGAATGAAATTTAGGACACGAGTAGGTTCCTAGACCCTGACTGGATTACGACATTTTTGTTTTCGAGCATTCCGGTGGGATAATTTAAACGTTATATTTGACTGTTTCCGCTCTCCACGCAGCCGAAAGCATTTAGCTGTCATTATAATCATAAGTTGAACGAATCCGGGACGGATATTTCTTGCTCTCCGTATTCTGTACGTTCTCCGAGGAGAGATAAGCGCGCTACGCTTTTTAAAATCCGGGACACGTATTGTTCTCTATATTAATTAATTGGCCACCGTCTTTTCGAAGATACGTCATGTTAGGCACCCAATTCATGCAAACAACTGAAAATACAATGGGTGCTCATTCTATGAATGTGTGTATAAGTTTGCACGTGTTGTTTCAGCGGCATTTCGGCGCCGTTCGGGTCCGGGCCGACGACGGCGGCGGGCTGGGCGCGCGACGAGCCTTCCGCGCCCCTCGACCTGGCGCCCGCCATCATGCTCGACGACACCGTCTGCGGTCAGTGCCCAAAATCATCTAGGAACATGAGGGGGGATGAGGGACTCCTAACACTGGGGGATGAGGGACTCCTAACACAGGGTGATGAGGGACTCCTAAAGTCACGAAAGAGCGATTGTATTCTGTGCTGTAGCCTATCGCTTCCGTGTGTGCCATACGATAGTAAAGGAATGATTCGCATTTCCTTCTGTCGTTAGGAACGCGCTACGTCCTGGGAGCGGAGTCCACGAGCGCGCTGGCGCAGGCGGCGGCGGCGCTAGTGACAGATGGGGCGCCGGGCGCCGTGGAGCGCGCGCGTGTGGCCGTGCGGCCCGCCGGCCGCCTGGCGCTGGAGGCCGCGCGGCCGCCGCCCGCGCCCGCCGCGCTGCCCGCGCCGCCCGCGCCGCCGGCCGCGCCCGCCGCGCCGCTCAACGCGTCGCTGCCCTACGCCGCCGTGAACCTGGTGCAGCAGCGCGCCGACGCGCTCGCCTCGCACGCCGACAGTCGCGGTGGCGGGCTCGCCTCGCGCTTCTGACCGCAGCACGCATTCGCACCTGCACTGACACGCTACGGCTCACCGAGTTCGACATAAAATGGAACTCGATCAACTGCGTAGCCCACTAAAAACATAATTAGGTGAATTACATTATTAAAGGATCTATGTAGCTTGGTGAATTATATTATAGCTACATATAGATCCTTTGGACACCCAGTGTGCATGCGGTGTTCCTGGGTGCTCCTCACCGAACCATGCCGCACTTACTAGAGCTTCCAAAGTACCTGTCCACCTGCACTTTGTGGAACTACGGGACGCGACTGATGCTACAGACAGTTAATGGGCAACTCACTCGGCTCAAGTAACATAATTATGATTAGGTTCCACTGATCGGAACAGTAGAGGGAGTCAGACACGGAGAGTTGGGTTTGTCACGCGCCGACTTGAGGATTGCGTGCCAGTCTGTTTTCCCAACAAGACTGAGAACCTACCTATTGTAAAACTCTTCCTGTTTGTAAAGTGCCTAGTAGCTTTAGCCCGCGGCTTTGCTCGCATACAGTTATCCCAAACTATGAAACTCGGATATACCTAAATGACTTGTTTGATTTTGATTAAAATCAAAATATTTTATTTCACATAAACCTACATGGGCACTTATGAAACGTCAGAAGCTAGGTGCACGGTTCCAATTGGTCGTTTCCTATGGAGAAGAACCAGCAAGAAACTCCACGGTTACTCTTTTTGTTACAAATAATTGGCTTTTACAATGTTTGTGTAATTGATATACACACTCCTACAAAATTACAGCTTTCTAGTACTAACGGTCTCTTCGCAAAGCGCAAAGCCTCGGACAGACAGACAGACGGACGGACATGACGAAACTATAAGGGTTCCTTGTAGGATCTACGGAACCCTAAAAATAAAATATAAAAACCTACTAAAACCAAGTTATATGATTCCCATTACAACCACTAATAAAGAGGTGAAAAATTAAAATTGTCTGTACATAATGTCAAATAATAAAAAGATATGTCAAAAAAGTATGTAAAAAATAAATAAAAAACAAACATCGTAATTTGAGAGCAGTTAATAGACATTTACATAGTTATGCCGTTAATGAGGAGCCAGGGAAGCCACATGTACAGAAGGAAATATTGCCAAACTACCTTGTCTTCAACGTAGTCTTTTTTAACAAGGACACGTTTGATGAGGGTTTTGAACTTTCCATCGCTAAGTTCTGTAACCGGCTTTGGCAACTTGTTGTAAAAACGGACTGTTTACAAGAAATGACTTGCTAGTTTTATTTAATCTAAATTTAGGTAACACAATTTCATTTTTATTACCTACGTGTATTTATATTATGAAATCGCTTCTTATTTTGAAAAGTCCTAAGTTTTTGCGAATATCAAAATTTTTTTGATTGCGCAGTTATCCCACATAACCTAGCGTCTATGGTTAGCTAAACTAACACGAGCAATGTCCCCATAAAATACGACACTGTTTATGGCAAAACGTGAATCATAAACATGTAGCTGGACCTGGTGGCGAGCGCACACGCGCCGACGTGTGGACATCCGCCACGCAGTGACTGTAGTGAGCACCGCTTTGAGAATCATAAACATGTAGCTGGACCTGGTGGCGAGCGCACACGCGCCGACGTGTGGACATCCGCCACGCAGTGACTGTAGTGAGCACCGCTTTGAGAATCATAAACATGTAGCTGGACCTGGTGGCGAGCGCACACGCGCCGACGTGTGGACATCCGCCACGCAGTGACTGTAGTGAGCACCGCTTTGAGAATCATAAACATGTAGCTGGACCTGGTGGCGAGCGCACACGCGCCGACGTGTGGACATCCGCCACGCAGTGACTGTAGTGAGCACCGCTTTGAGAATCATAAACATGTAGCTGGACCTGGTGGCGAGCGCACACGCGCCGACGTGTGGACATCCGCCACGCAGTGACTGTAGTGAGCACCGCTTTGAGAATCATAAACATGTAGCTGGACCTGGTGGCGAGCGCACACGCGCCGACGTGTGGACATCCGCCACGCAGTGACTGTAGTGAGCACCGCTTTGAGAATCATAAACATGTAGCTGGACCTGGTGGCGAGCGCACACGCGCCGACGTGTGGACATCCGCCACGCAGTGACTGTAGTGAGCACCGCTTTGAGAATCATAAACATGTAGCTGGACCTGGTGGCGAGCGCACACGCGCCGACGTGTGGACATCCGCCACGCAGTGACTGTAGTGAGCACCGCTTTGAGAATCATAAACATGTAGCTGGACCTGGTGGCGAGCGCACACGCGCCGACGTGTGGACATCCGCCACGCAGTGACTGTAGTGAGCACCGCTTTGAGAATCATAAACATGTAGCTGGACCTGGTGGCGAGCGCACACGCGCCGACGTGTGGACATCCGCCACGCAGTGACTGTAGTGAGCACCGCTTTGAGAATCATAAACATGTAGCTGGACCTGGTGGCGAGCGCACACGCGCCGACGTGTGGACATCCGCCACGCAGTGACTGTAGTGAGCACCGCTTTGAGAATCATAAACATGTAGCTGGACCTGGTGGCGAGCGCACACGCGCCGACGTGTGGACATCCGCCACGCAGTGACTGTAGTGAGCACCGCTTTGAGAATCATAAACATGTAGCTGGACCTGGTGGCGAGCGCACACGCGCCGACGTGTGGACATCCGCCACGCAGTGACTGTAGTGAGCACCGCTTTGAGAATCATAAACATGTAGCTGGACCTGGTGGCGAGCGCACACGCGCCGACGTGTGGACATCCGCCACGCAGTGACTGTAGTGAGCACCGCTTTGAGAATCATAAACATGTAGCTGGACCTGGTGGCGAGCGCACACGCGCCGACGTGTGGACATCCGCCACGCAGTGACTGTAGTGAGCACCGCTTTGAGAATCATAAACATGTAGCTGGACCTGGTGGCGAGCGCACACGCGCCGACGTGTGGACATCCGCCACGCAGTGACTGTAGTGAGCACCGCTTTGAGAATCATAAACATGTAGCTGGACCTGGTGGCGAGCGCACACGCGCCGACGTGTGGACATCCGCCACGCAGTGACTGTAGTGAGCACCGCTTTGAGAATCATAAACATGTAGCTGGACCTGGTGGCGAGCGCACACGCGCCGACGTGTGGACATCCGCCACGCAGTGACTGTAGTGAGCACCGCTTTGAGAATCATAAACATGTAGCTGGACCTGGTGGCGAGCGCACACGCGCCGACGTGTGGACATCCGCCACGCAGTGACTGTAGTGAGCACCGCTTTGAGAATCATAAACATGTAGCTGGACCTGGTGGCGAGCGCACACGCGCCGACGTGTGGACATCCGCCACGCAGTGACTGTAGTGAGCACCGCTTTGAGAATCATAAACATGTAGCTGGACCTGGTGGCGAGCGCACACGCGCCGACGTGTGGACATCCGCCACGCAGTGACTGTAGTGAGCACCGCTTTGAGAATCATAAACATGTAGCTGGACCTGGTGGCGAGCGCACACGCGCCGACGTGTGGACATCCGCCACGCAGTGACTGTAGTGAGCACCGCTTTGAGAATCATAAACATGTAGCTGGACCTGGTGGCGAGCGCACACGCGCCGACGTGTGGACATCCGCCACGCAGTGACTGTAGTGAGCACCGCTTTGAGAATCATAAACATGTAGCTGGACCTGGTGGCGAGCGCACACGCGCCGACGTGTGGACATCCGCCACGCAGTGACTGTAGTGAGCACCGCTTTGAGAATCATAAACATGTAGCTGGACCTGGTGGCGAGCGCACACGCGCCGACGTGTGGACATCCGCCACGCAGTGACTGTAGTGAGCACCGCTTTGAGAATCATAAACATGTAGCTGGACCTGGTGGCGAGCGCACACGCGCCGACGTGTGGACATCCGCCACGCAGTGACTGTAGTGAGCACCGCTTTGAGAATCATAAACATGTAGCTGGACCTGGTGGCGAGCGCACACGCGCCGACGTGTGGACATCCGCCACGCAGTGACTGTAGTGAGCACCGCTTTGAGAATCATAAACATGTAGCTGGACCTGGTGGCGAGCGCACACGCGCCGACGTGTGGACATCCGCCACGCAGTGACTGTAGTGAGCACCGCTTTGAGAATCATAAACATGTAGCTGGACCTGGTGGCGAGCGCACACGCGCCGACGTGTGGACATCCGCCACGCAGTGACTGTAGTGAGCACCGCTTTGAGAATCATAAACATGTAGCTGGACCTGGTGGCGAGCGCACACGCGCCGACGTGTGGACATCCGCCACGCAGTGACTGTAGTGAGCACCGCTTTGAGAATCATAAACATGTAGCTGGACCTGGTGGCGAGCGCACACGCGCCGACGTGTGGACATCCGCCACGCAGTGACTGTAGTGAGCACCGCTTTGAGAATCATAAACATGTAGCTGGACCTGGTGGCGAGCGCACACGCGCCGACGTGTGGACATCCGCCACGCAGTGACTGTAGTGAGCACCGCTTTGAGAATCATAAACATGTAGCTGGACCTGGTGGCGAGCGCACACGTTCCGACGTGTGGACATCCGCCACGCAGTGACTGTAGTGAGCACCGCTTTGAGAATCATAAACATGTAGCTGGACCTGGTGGCGAGCGCACACGCGCCGACGTGTGGACATCCGCCACGCAGTGACTGTAGTGAGCACCGCTTTGAGAATCCATACTACTTAATTGTAATTAATCATTTAGTACGGATGATGAAAGCAAAAGTTACTGTCTGTCCGTTACGGTTAGGCGTGTAAACGCCTGAACCACTGAACCGATCATTATGAAAGACTAGATAAGGTAGCCTCGGTCCTGGCGAAGGACAGGCTACTTTTCATCCATATTAATATTATAAATTCGAAAGTAACTCTGTCTGTCTATCTGTCTGTATCATCATCATCTGCCTAGCCTTTTTCCCAACTATATTGGGGTCGGCTTCCAGTCTAACCGGATGCAGCTGAATACCAGTATTTTACATGGAGCGACCTCCACAACCCAGTTAGGTACTGGGTAATACCAATTCAGTAATCTGTGGTAATACGTACGATACCCCTTGGTAGGACTGGTTGTTAGACTTTCGGGCTTCTGACTACTCGTAATGACTGTCAAAGATCCACGAATGACAGCCGGGACCAACGGCTTAACGTGTTTTCCGAGGCACGGAGGGGTCACGGTACCTATGTAAAGATGGTCACCCATCCACAGACCAACCGCGGCAAGCGTAGCTTAACCTGATCGATCGACCTGTGCAGCTGTTATTATTTAGCCACGGGCCCCTCTATCTCGTCGCTAATCTAACTAACTGACGTATCTGACATTTTCGGCTAAAACGACCTAAATAGAGTAATTTGATACATTTTCCAAGTCTAATCGATCAGTCTAATCGGCGTATCTGTATGCCTTACCGTTCCCATTGCAAAAATCGAGACCGTTGTATCTACAGTTTATAAAAAAAAAGATCATAATAAGGGACCTAAGTACCTAACATAGGTCTTTTAGTGAGATTCATAAAAAGTCAATTGTTACTTAAATTGGGGTCATTTAAGTGACTTAGGAAGTCGTTTAGTATCCCTCAGCTTTCTAATAAATAGTGATCTAAAGGGCCTGAAGGTCATTTATTTATTCGCCGATGGTTATATGTATGTTTTATGTGTTGATTAAAGCTGATTTTCCTATAATACCGAGTATTTTTCAGTTTCATAAGAAAGTGTCCCGTCCTATCTGATCATGTATTCCGAACAAAATAAAAACAAAGATCCCACGAAGTGACGTATCTGTTTATAATATTAATTGTTAAAAAAATATTAACAAGATAACAATAGTAGTAATACCAATATAAAGATCTTAATCAGAACTACACACGTACCTACTTAATTTTGTATCAGTAGAATTTATATAGAGCAAACCCTCAATCATAGGTAACCCTCAACTGCAAATAGCTTGCCCTGTAAAATATGCTTTTAGTCAGTTACGTTTACGTCACTTAGTTAGATTAGCGACGATCTGTCTGTATGTTACCTTCATTTCATTGAACGGATTTCGATAAAAGGCAGAAAGATAGATTGCGTCCCGGGGAAGGACATAGGATACCTAGTTTTTATCCCGATATTCCCATGGGATCGACACTTATGCGGGTGATGCCGCGGGGCGCTGCTAGTCGTGTATAAATCAAGAATTCGACTGATTCGCGTTGGTTTTTGCATAGTGCCTCGATAGTGCATTAATGATAAACTGTATAAAAAAGTAAGTATGTACATTTTGTCAAAAAAACGTCTCACACAATCCTATTTTAAAATGTGTCGAAAATATCAAGCAACAAATATCAAGCAACAAATATCAAGCAACAAATATCAAGCAACAAATATCAAGCAACAAATGAGTGCACAAGAACGATTGATGCGTGGATGTAATTACGCATCAAATGACAGTACAATAAAATTAATAAGATAGTCGCCGCACAGCGCTCGACCAGCACACCTCGCACAGCACGCCACACAGACGCACATTCGCCACACGTCGCGCGTCGTCACGTTCAGTCTCTGCGCACTTGCGCAGTAAACATGTTTTCAAACTGCATCATAAATTATAACACATAAACACACAGGTGCACAAATAGATGGAAGGCGCACGCACACGCGCGCATCGAGCGCACACAGCGGCGCACGAGCGCGGCAGGTTGTTGTTGTTGTGAGTGGAGCATGCGTCAACGTCACGCGGGGCGGGGCGGAGCGGGGCGTGGGGGGGGGGGGGGGGCTCGAGTACTTTGTTTGTTTGTCGTAACGAACATCACACGCCTAACTAATGTATGCACTCACTTGCAGCATTCCTTTCTACTTCTAGTGCAATAAAACTTGTTATTTTATACAAACTGTTGTTTCCCTTTTCCGAGCATCCCGCGCAGTTAACGTCACGCAGTGTTTGCGACATTAATGCTTACTAAATGTAGCACCAAGCAAGAGTATATAGGTACAGTAGACAAACATAATATTCAAAGGACTATAGTTGTAAGCTGGCGAGTACAAGGGACACCTGTTATGATAATGATATCACGACTATAATGTCCTGGGGGACTACTCCGAAGCGGTTAACCACTGTATCGGCCGAATGTTCGGTCATTTTCTACTACCATTAATTTCCTTTAGTGACTATTGGTCCCGCCCGACCAAACTGTGCCAATCCGAACCTTTTTTTTTACCTTTTTTTTTTTAATTCGTAGTAGGACAACAATATTCGAATCAGAAAATGACCGAACATTCGGCCGATACAGTGGTTAACCGCTTCGGAGTAGGCCCCTTGTGCGTACCGATGTGTACTTCTCATAAATACGGGCACAGAATTATACACGGACGAGCAATATAAAAAAGTTACTAACTAATCATTATAGGTCATGTTGCCTCCTTGTCACTACGTCACTATGTGCTAGCGACCGTTTCCGGGGGCCCACTAATGAGTGTGCAAGTCACCCCCTGCCATTTTATCAGTGTATAAGTACATATATAAAACATTGATCAAGCAGGAGTCATACCAATAGTCCACTTTAGCTACCCAAACCCATAGTCCAACTTATTATTTTTCCATATCCTGCAATAGTTCTACACCAACCGGGGGTTATAATTGGATGCACTTGCATAGTGCATACAGGGATAACCATCGGTTGGTGCCGCATTTAATTAAAATTTTCTAAGGGGCCTCTGCAATGTTGGCTTAGGCCCCTCGTACGCCTTCCAAAGGACCGGACATTATGCGGGTGAAACCGCGGGGCGCTGCTAGTATTTATATAAAACGTTCTCCTGGCCGTCTGTTCACTCGACGTCTCCCGTCATAGTTATACAACACGAATCTCGATTCATCAGAAAATATCACTGTCCCATTCGTCGTCCGTCACCCATTCGATGTGCTCACCTGCAACCATCCTGCAACTTTATCACTTAGGTACTTTTTTCTATCTATAACTTAGAACAGGCCAGTATGTAATAAGGTTTTAAGGTGCAATTTAGTACTGTTTTCAAGTTTGTTTTTTACTTCATGAAAGTAACTTGTGTTTAGGAAGCTATTTAGATTTCTTTAGGCACTTTGCAAGTGGCTTTTTTATTGCTCGTCAGTGTATAAGCCAGGGTTATCAATATTGCGTCCATTCATAGCGGCTGAAGTGCTTAGGTATTAACATATTATTGCGACATCAATAATGCAAGTAGGTATTGCAGGGTTTAGTGGCCCTGCCCGAGTGTGCGCAATGCAGAATAGTAATATTACAAAGCGTCTCCGTAACATCATCCGTGTGATTACTATGCCGTTGATCCCGGCCGAGAATAGATCTTTTTGACTGCGGGATTGTGCCAGCACGCAGCAGGATCCCGTAGTGGCCGAACATTATTAAGTATAACAATAAGTAGCAACATGCAAGCACTTGAGAACTCACATCCAGGAGTAGACTGCAAGTAGCAGAGTCGATCGATTGATTAACTTTTGTTCTATTGGGCAGATTATAAATTATATTATGAATCGTTTACAGCTATTCATCCACTACACTAGGTGTAGGTATTTACACGTTTTAGTGGACTCAAACTGACAACTGCTACACCAATGTTAGTCTTTTTATTATTTTTGTAATTAGCCGTTATTATCCCACTTCTGGGCAAAGAGACCATGTCCGGCATGTCCTAAACCCAAGAAATCGAGACATGTGAGTTCTACCGGTCGGCAGTGCCCCAGCAGTGGAAACATAGGCTGATTATGGTGGGCAAAGGCCACCCAATCCCTACTCTAATTCCACCTCTCTATATCCAGGGCTGCTAAGGATAAATGTAAGTTTATAAGCCTTATATTCTATTTTCCATACAGTTGAGCTGAATGGTGCTGATCTATGCGTCATGTTCGTGAACGGGCGCCGTCAGTTGGGGCTGGTCATCACTTAGCTGCCTCGGCTTATTTTTAATTATTTTATTTTTGGATTGTTGTTTTAATACTATTTGTTGTACTCTGGACGCTTTTAACGCATACGTCTTGTTTATTTTTACATCGTTCTCACATTATTTAATTATAAATTCAAAAGTAATGATGTAACTAATATTTTTGTTAAATATAATTTAAAAAGAGTGTCCATGGAGTTTCTTGCCCGTTCTTCTCCATAGGTACCTACGCTTTGGAATGGGCAACTAGCTTCACATTTTTCTGACTGACCTACTTCTTGACAATTCAAAAGTGCCTGTAAAATGGTTTAATTGAAATAAATGCTTTGAGTTTGAGTTGCAAACCCCGCCTATGATGAAAGTCGCGGGTCTACGTAGCGTGTTTACGCCCTCAT
The DNA here is from genome assembly GCA_948474745.1 of Oligia latruncula. Classification (NCBI taxonomy): domain Eukaryota; kingdom Metazoa; phylum Arthropoda; class Insecta; order Lepidoptera; family Noctuidae; genus Oligia; species Oligia latruncula. The sequence continues at coordinate 21,222,353 of OX419687.1, forward strand.
TAATGTCACAGACCGCCACATAAGTGCATTCAGTAATAAAGTTTAACGAGCTGACGTCAGTGACACTGAAACAGACACGTGTATGAGCAATGCGTCCCACTGTCGAAGGTTCACACCGACTGACTGCGAGAGCACCGCAGGCGCAGAGCGGGCGCGGGGCGACCTCTCTCACGTGCGCGCGGGCTACACTCATGCGATTTTTTTTGCGACGTTACCAAGGCCTTCTATTGTTACATCATGATGCACTTTATATGGAAATTGTACCACTATGGAATGAGAAACAGGGCTCTCGACCTTCGAATTCTTATCTGAACATCAGAAACCAGAGTGTTGGTGTTAATAGTAAGAGATCTGCTGGATCTGCGATCACCATGGGCGTTCCGCAGGGTTCAATTCTAGATTCTTTCATGTTTCTAATGATTCTTCTTAGCGTGTCGATGACAAAAATACAGTTATTTGTTTTCTTGAATTTGTTTGGCCCAAAATTCAGCAACGCGGATAGCATTCCCTGAGGCAACCATTAGGTCAATTAGGTCCTCACGTATGCAGGTGACAGGGCATGCGGTGCAAGATGGGAGGCGAGCCATTGTCTGTGAAGAGACACCGGAGCTCAGAGCCCTCCATGAGACCCCACTTCTGAGGTGGTCCTTGCTGCGGCTTACTGCCGTATGAAGTCTATTTAAGGTTTTCCAAGTAGGCCACGGTAGCTTATGCCTGGATGAGAGACTCTCATGATTTAATAAAGAGATCAGGAGGTTTAAGTTGTTCTTTCTAAAGATCACATATTTCCGTGGAGGCGTTCCCTTTGGCTGGACTCACGGACAACAATGGGCGGTCTTTACCATATCACGTTAGGGATAATCACAACATTGTAGGTATTGTTCGCGGCTGTAACTTCCTCATTTTTTTAAAATCAAAGTCAGTCTGTCAACTTAATGACTGGCGAAGTAAAATGATGCACTGTCTAAAGTTGTCCATTACTTTAAAGTAAATAATCTGCTCCTGAACGAAAATGACACTAAGCTAATCCAATTTTCAACGCCAAATGTCAGGGCAGCTAAGTACCGAAATAAGTAATAGAATAGAACCCTGTTGATTCGTTGATTCGTTTTTCTTGGAATGACTAATTGACGCTAAAGATGAATTAATCTGAGTACCTATGTAACGTGTAGCAATGCGCTCGTGACCTTGTACCTAGAGAGCAAATGAATGCACAGCTAGTAATACACAGCTAGTAATACCTAGTTTCACCTTCATTTCCTGTTCATACTAATTACAAATGAATGCACAGCTAGTAATACCTAGTTTCACCTTCAACTGAATACACAGCTAGTAATACCTAGTTTCACCTTCAAATGAATGCACAGCTAGTAATACCTAGTTTCACCTTCATTTTCTGTTCATACTAATTACAAGAGACGCAGGTATGCGACCAACTGGTGAACTTGGCGCTTCTCAGAACTGCAGTACCACGCCCTAATTGCGTAACACACTATTAATCTCAGTCTGAATCAATTTATTTTATAAATAACAAACCTAAAGACTACAAATTCATAATGATGATACACCAAAGTACATAAATGTCTTAGAAGATATACTTACGCAGTATTTAAAAATGTTGATTACGGCTTTTCCCTAGACTAAAATCTTTTCCATACTATAAACTTTATTAATATTATAAATGCGAAGTGTGTCTGTCTGTTACCTCTTCAACTGATTCAGATGAAATTAATTTGGTGTAGAGATAGTTTGAGTCCCGGGAAAGGACATAGGATAGTTTTTATCCGATATTGCCACGCAGGGGATCGAAACTTAGGCGGGTGAAACCGTGTGGCGCTGCTAGTAATTTATAATCTAATGAGAGAGCTCCAATAATGGGTAAGTACGTCATTTTACATTGAGAGAATAGCAAGAGCAGCCGATCGCGATCGTGTGTCATCATCGAATTCCTCAAATATGTTTTTATCACATCTATTAAAAAAGAGCTTAGTGTATTCTGCGTAAACAGGGACTAAAATAGCTCTTTAATCCCTAGGGACAAAAGAGCTATTTTTTTTATCATAACTAATACCAATTGATGATAAAATAAAGTTTCAACAAAAAAAATGCGCGAGGCCCCTGCAACAGCGAGCCGCTGCGCTGTGCGGTTGACCTGCTCGACAGCCCCTAACACCACTGCGCCTGAGAAACTAAGGACTAAATAATATATCTAACTAGCAACCCACCCCAGTTTTGCTCGCTGTAACAACTTGATGAAACATAGAGATTTGTTAATTATATGTAGGTACCTAATTTTAATATTAATTTATAACACATTTATAAGTATTCGGGCCATTTTTTAAGTTTATAGATCAAAGGAATCAGATTTTTCAAATAAACTGTATTGCTTTTCACCCCCACAGGGGTGGAAATTTGAAAAATCGTTGGTAATGTGTTCATAACTTGACTCAAAGACCGATAGCCATTTTCGAGCAAGCAGTAAAATTTAATTATTAAGCTTTTCCACCTTGGTAGGAGTCGATTTTTGAAAAACCCTAAAACACTTAAGTACCTACTTTTTAGGGTTCCGTAGCCAAATGGCAAAAACGGAACCCTTATGGATTCGTCATGTCTGTCTGTCTGTCTGTCCGTCTGTATGTCACAGCCACTTTTTTCCGAAACTATAAGAACAACACTGTTGAAATTTGGTAAGTAGATGTATTCTGTAAACCGCATTAAGATTTTCACAAAAAAATAGAAAAAAAAACAATAAATTATGGGGGTTCCACATACTTAGAACTGAAACTCAAATTTATTTTTTCATCAAACCCATACGTGTGGGGTATCTATGGAGAGGTCTTCAAAAATGATATTGAGGTTCCTAATATAATTTTTTCTAAACTGAATAGTTTGCGTAATAGTTTGTGTTTTCCCTGTAACTTCTAAAATAAGAGAATGATAAAACTAAAAAAAATATATGATGTACATTGGCGCCGATTCTGTTGTGCACACACTAAACTAAATTTAAGTTCAGGCATCTTTTTCTTTCTATGTCATTAAGACAAGGACAGAAGATAAATATTAGTTTAGTCCTGTCAAATTAAGATATTTAGTTTAGTTTGTGAAAAACAGAATCGGCGACATTATCATGTAAACTTCCACCGAAAATTAGTTTGAACGAGATCTAGTAAGTAGCTCGCCGGTGAAAATTTAAAAACATATGATGGTACGGAACCCTCGGTGCGCGAGTCCGACTCGCTCTTGCCCGGTTTTTTTATTTTTTGTTTTAGTAGTACCGAGTTAATCCGACTGCGGGTTATATATTTTTCTAATCTATTAACCTTGTCACCCCCTAAATCCTCTGCGAGAGGTTTTTTATAAACTAAAAGTGTCATTCTTTATTATTTACTGAGCCAAATATTGCAAAGTTTCAAGTTTATTAATCAAATGAATAGGATTTTTCATACAAACTGTATCCCCTCTTTTTATCCCTGAAGTCCTAGAAAGCTGAAATTTGGTATGTAAGCTAGTAATAGTACACAAACAACAAAAAAACTCTAAAACTTGGAACTTTTACCCTCCAACCCCTTAAACTAGGGGATGGAAGTTTGTACGAGACTTCCGCAAATTTTGATGCTAGAGTTCTGAAAATGGATATAGGGACTCCTTGTAATAAATAATAAAATACATATTTCAGGATTTTTAGCAAAGAACCCCCGCAAAAAAATATATATATATATTTGATTATACTCGTACTTGTAGATTATCTTAGATTTTATATTGCTATTTTAATATAGTAGGCCGTTTCAAACGAATTGGTAAAATAAAATACTGTCAGTTGATGTTGATATTCTTTTTAAAAACCTTGGTTTGTTACCTCTACCCTCACTTTATTTTTGTTGCGATTAAATGATTTAATAAACACATTTTTAAGTTAGTGATCATTTTATTATTTTTCAATGGCGGCCATTGTGTGGGCGTGGCCAATGGCTTTTCTAAGTGAACGAAGTAACCTTGTACAGACGTCATTTTTTAAAATTCTGTTTAAGCGCTAAGGTAGCCCGCGAAATTAGCGAGGCTATTTCAGTCTTTCTATTAATTTTATAATTTTAACATGATTATTTATTTTAGTAGGTAGTAGGGCTATGTACGCTATACTTACCCAATATTTTGTAACAATTTTAGTATTTCAAGAGTGTGTGGAGTTTCTTGCCCGTTCTTTTCCTAAAGTACCTACTACGCTTTGGAATGGGCAACTAGCATCATCTTTCTCTGACCCCTTAACAATAATTCAAAAGTGGCGCCTTTATTTAGTTTATTTCAAATAAATTCTTTGAGTTTATTAATTTGTTTTACTTACGATTTCTTTCTGACCTGTAAAATATCATCCTATAAAGGAAATCGTTATGTATATCGACTTATACTGACTCACGATAAAATGTTATAAAAATAATCTCCTTTTTTTTCTAAGTCGGTAAAAATATGTAGACGCACGTACAAGTTTACGTCGTCGACCTATGCACCGCTGCGCTCACGTAGCTCGTATGAGTTATAACAGATGGCGCTACTTTTGCTTGTAAAAATGTTCAGATGGGCGTATCCTTACTTTTGAAATCATTGGAAACATGTATGTTCGTAGCAAACAACAAAGATTTATTTAGAACTGCAAATGATGTGTATCCAAGAAACCGTAGAGATCCTTTCAGACTCGTACTAAATGACATTCCTAGATCTACAAAATACAATAAGAACTGCTTAGCAATGTGTGTACGTATTTATAATAATATACCAAGCAACTTAAAAACGTTGACTTCTAGAGCATTTAAGCACAAATTATATAAATGGCTAAATTCTCAAAGTATTTATTCTATTAAGGAATTTATAGAGACTAAATATGCTCCAACAATAGATACTAAGTGATGTAACGCATACCTACCGACAAGTTTGCATGCTATGTATGAATAGCAAAACATGTAAGCACTTGTCGGCGGCATTGCCGTGCCGTGCCGGGCCGTGCCGTGCCGTGCCGTGCTCTAAGCCGGTCACGCCATCGACAAGTACGTCACTCCACTTCTCCGACCGCCCCGCTCCTCGACTTGTTTTGCTACCAGTATAAAGGAGCGAGCGGCGAAGCGGCGAGGGACTTGACCAATGGACATCGTACGGACAACATGTGCTCAGAAACTGTCTCGCGTTCCGTATCTAGTTGTATCGTGTATCTATAGTGTGTGATTTGCTAGTGTGATTAAATTGTTCATGAAATTATAATCTGATTAGAACTGCAAACCGTTTTTATATTGCGCAATAACCAGCACTACCCACTTAGTACGCCCACAGTAATTAAAATAGGCCTGATATTAATGAGACATTATGCCTTTTCCGATACACTCATCTTAATGTAAAATTGTAATACCATGTTTTAATGCAAATAAAAATTATTTGATGATTTGATTTGATTTAATAATGTCTAAGAATTACGAATGAACTCTTAATAAATTGCTTAATTACATTATAATGTTTTAAAACGGTTTCACTACACAAGATTTGTTTACTTTTACCTGTGTTAGAAAATATTAGGCCAAAATATATGATGATGATCTGTGATTGATTAGTTCAAAATAACAGTAGAAGGAAACGTCAAAGTTGTGAAACGACTATAAAAGGGGGAGCTCCGAGTGGCAAAATAGTTTGTAAGCCCTGGCTGGGGGCCTTAAAGTAATTTTTGGCCACCACAGGATAGTCCGGCTAAGCAGAAAGGCAACCTTCTAGAGTTGCATCTGCGAGTGGTCATATCATAAAACAAAAAAACAAAAAAAAATGGCAGGGATGATTCTTGTTCGAGACATGGACCAGAACGGAGCTCCGGTCTACAGATGTTCAATTGATTAGTACTAGTGCCGTTATTATTTGGAATAGATCGACCAGATGTCATGTAAGTTAATTGATATAATTATCTTGATTATTGCTGATAACTAAGGTATTCTGTATATGTTATAAATGTTATAATATGGCCAATATTGCTAATGTTTCAAAATGTATAATGGAATATTCCTAGCTATTGTTACATTGCTATTATTCTGAGCCCGAAAGAATGAATCCCACCAAAAACATTTTCGTGTAAAATGTTGCCAAGACGAGACCACATAATGGCTCGCACTGCCAAAAAGTTATCAGATCTCATGAGCCAAGCTTAGAAGCTTGGCTCATGAGATCTGATAACGGTTAGGGCGTGTAGAGTTAGAACTCTACACGCCCTAACTTCACAAACTCTACACCTTAGTCAAAATATGAGGCTTGGCCGTCTCGTTACTACAAGAACTATATTGTTTAACAGAAAAGTAATGAACAGTGAATACATTTTTCACTTTACGCCCATGTGATGGTAGCGAAACGGCCAAGCCACATATTTTGACTAAGGTGTAGAGTTTGTGAAGTTAGAGCGTGTAGAGTTAGAAGCTTGTCTCTACATGAGGTCTGATAACTTTTTGGCAGTGCGAGCCATATGTGGTCCCGTTTAAGGGGTTGGAGGGTAAAAGTTCGAAGTTTTATAATGTTTTTGTTGTTTGTGTACTATTACTAGCTTACATACCAAATTTCAGCTTTCTAGGACTTCAGGAAGACCCTTAGAATATTGATGATCATCAGTGAGTCAGTGACGAAATCGGGGTATTTTAGATATCAATAAAATCTAAAGTATAAGAGATATGCAATTGAAACTTTATAGGTTTAATAAGTCAACCACTGACATCATATTCTGAAAAGTTTGTTTATCTGATATAATCCAAACCCAAGTTAAGAAGGTTCAAAAATACGACGAAGTGCTTCGAGTAAAGGTAGGTAGTGCCCTTGCGCTTCGCTTGGCTCGTCTTGGCGGGGGCACTCTCGTGCCCCCAGATTGTTTTAAGTTATCGATGATGTACATGGCAATGTGAGAAATTTGTTAATGCATTACTTTGAGACTGTTCCCAAGGAGTTTCTTGTCCTTCTTCTCCTTGATGACCTAGATTTGAAACGTATGACTAGCTTTCTGATTAATTACTGACAAGCCTAAATTGAAATAAATGCCTAGCTTGTCTTTCCGTGCTTTATTTGATAAAATCCTTTCCCTACATACCACATTCAGATGTAGGTACTTTTACACATATTAAATAACTAGTAACCATTCTGATATTCAAAGCTTTATATTTGAGTACTTAATATTTTTTAGCTTATAGATAGATGAATCTTCATATCACTCCCTCTTCTAACACATGCTTGCGTGAACTGGTGGTGGTGAGGTGAAATCGTACAATGATTTTTTATGACTGTCGATGTCATTTAAGTCAACAAGAAAGTTATGATAGAGATTGGCCTTTCACGATGAAGCCCCATCTCGTGCCACTGTTTACAACTGGTTTAATGAGTTTAAACGTGGTCTCGCCGACGATCTGCCTGAAAACAGAGTGACTTATCAGCAGATTCGGACAAGGTTAGGCATCGGTATGAGTCAAGTGCACAAAATCCTGCATGAACATTTAGCGGCCAGGAAGCTTTGTACCTCATAATTTGACAGAGGCCCAAAAACTCCGTCGTGTTGATTGGTGTCGTGAAATGGTTCAAAGATTTAACGGAGGTGACTCAAATGCTCTGTTCGACATACTTATGGGTGACGAAAACTGGATTTATTGTTATAATCCTGAAACTAAGAGACAGTCTGCTGTTTGGGTGTTTTTTTGTAAACACAATATCTTAGTCAAATTGAGTATTTTTCAACATTGGTCTCAAGCTTCGTAAATGTGACAGATGTCATTAGCCAAGAAACGATATTCTAATAGTATAATTATATCAAACTTAATAATCTAACACATGACATGCATGATTCATTAAAACAATTTAAACTTAGATAAAAGTGAAATATAGGTAGGTATATATTTTCCTGATCTAAAATGCGTAGCAATATCACATTATTCACTAAAAGCTAAATCTAAACATCTAAGTAGATATTTATTTGCAACATTCAACGAAAAAAACACCCTTAATAAAGAAATACTTAGCAATATTTACATGATTGCCATCGAAATAAAATAAAATAAATATGCAGTTATTTTTTACTCATGTTAATGCATAAACTGAGATACATTTCTTTAACGCCGGGCGTTATGAAAATATTTGGTCAATTTTGACCAGTCTTCTTTTCAAAGTAATTTTTTACTCGATGAAACATTTCAATAGTTTTATTCTCGGTGTGCGGGCACCCGATGCGGGGCCCCTAGGCAGTTGCCTACACTGCCTTATGGATAATCCGGCTCTGCCGACAGAATTCGTATTCGAAAATATCGCGCATTTTCGATTTTTCCATGGTAACAGAAACAGCGATATTTAAAAAAACTAACGGCGGCGGCGGGAAAGCCAATGAACAACAGATTTTGAAAAACAACATGTCATTATTATAAAATTTATTTGAATTTGTAATTCTAAATAGAATGAAAGATATCGATGTTCACAAGAGCCAGTATCAAAACTCGGTAAAGACATATTATTTCAAACCAACAATTAATTTGTATTTTACAAGAGACTGACATTTGCTATATTCAAGAAATACACAGTGACCATTCACTAAAATATTTGTATCTCCTAAATGAAGTGAAATATCGAAACGAGTATTCTTTGGAATGCTTTATTAGATTAGATTTAATCTTTAAAGAAATAAAAATAAAACTGGCATGTCCACAACTAAGGCAAAATAACAATGCGGCGCCCGCGCGCCGCCACGCCCGGGCCGGCCGCTTGCGCAAATATCCGCGATAACTTCATAAATATTCAGTAGGTATTTAATTATATTATTTATACGATTTCGTGCGCCATTTCAATGTAATCACATTCCGTGTAAACAACTGGCCACTAAATCCTGACTTGTTTTAATGACGCTTTTTATGTAGGTACCTAGGTACTTGCCTATTTTATTTTTAAATTCACCATTTCGGCAACAGTTGAACGTTGGCCGTATAATTTGATAATCTAGTAATTATTTTAGTTTTACTATTTAATATTTTTATCGACATGGATGGCACATCACTGACATGCTATTTTATTTATTCTAAATGGTCACTTGACATTTCTGATGGATCTTGTACTACAGCTGATACAGTAGTTCTACATTTAAGTAAAGGTTGAATACATTGTACATAGCTACTAGCTGGTAGCCGAGTGACCCCGCTTTATCGGTCAATGTCACCTTGGATAACACTCGCGCTGGCACGCGCTGCGGGCGCTGCGGCGGCGCTCCACGAATCCACGATACACACACGTAAACATTGACGAATACAATCTCTCACATCATACGTTAATGTTACCCATACTTATAACTTAAGTATAACAAAATATGTAACAAGCGATTTAATCAGCATGATAATGTAGTGATTTAATTTAATAAACAGATTGAATACAAAGTTCCTAATACAAAGAGGCTAATCAACATTCCTGGGGGCCTAAAAAGGGTACACACCTTTTTTCTCCTAAAATTGTTTGTCCGAAAATCATTATTCATAACACGTTTGCTCTATAAGTACCTACTTCAGTAACCATAATGTTCAAATATTCGAAATTTTGTTTGACATAATCTGGGGGCACGGGAGTGCCCCCGCCAAGACGAGCCAAGCGAAGCGAAGGGCACTATCTACCTTTTCTCGAAGCACTTCGTCGTATTTTTGAACCTTCATAACTTGGGTTTTGGATTATACCAGATAAACAAAATTTTCAGGATATGATGTCAGTGGTTGACTTATTAAACCTATAGTTTCAATTGCATAGCTCGTATACTTTAGATTTTATTGATATCTAAAATACCCCGATTTCGTCACTGACTCACTGATGATCATCAATATTCTAAGGGTCTTCCTGAAGTCCTAAAAAGCTGAAATTTGGTATGTAAGCTAATAATAGTACACAAACAACAAAAAAAACTCTAAAATTTGGAACTTTTACCCTCGAACCCCTTAAAATATGGGATGGAAGTTTGTACGAGACTTCCGCAGATTTTGATGCTAGAGTTCTGAAAATTGATATAGGGACTCCTTGTTATAAATAATAAAATCCGTATTTCAGGATTTTCAGTAAATAACCCCCCAACCCCCCAAAAAAAATTGTTTTTATTTCATAAGCATCAATATTCTAAGGTTCTTCCTGAGGTCCTAGAAAGCTGAAATTTCGTATGTAAGCTAGTAATAGTACACAAACAACAAAATATTTTTTGGCCGTTTCGCTACCATCACATGGGCGTAAGGTGAAAAATTTATTCACTGTTCATTACTTTTCTGTTAGACAATAGTTTTTAACCGACTTCAAAAAAAAAGGAGGTTTTTAACCGACTTAAAAAAAGAAGGAGGTTTCTCAATTCGACCGTATATTTTTTTTTTTTTTATGTGTGTTCGCGGATAACTTCGTCGTTTATGACCCGATTTTGATTATTCTTTTTTTGTTGGAAAGGAGATATACCAAGGGTGGTCCCATGATAAGAAAACCAGGATCTGATGATGGCATCCCAGTGAAATCGAGGGGAACATTCGAAAATCGTAGGAGCGACTAGTGCATTTGTTAATTTTTTCATTAGGTATTTTAAAGCACTACAATTTAATGAAGGCCTGGAGTCGATCTGATGATGGAGCCGAAAGACAGTCGAGGGGACTCCTCAACGATTTACAGCAGTTACCTTGTGTTTGGGCTTGATTAATTTGTATTGATGAGAACTTTACACCTACATGGTTGTGACTGTCATTCGGGGTCTGATGATGAAGACGAAGGACAGTTAAGGGAACTCCTCAACAGTTTACAGTAGCTAGGTAGCTACTACATAGGACGATTTACAACAGTTTTTGTTGAGCTTACTTCATACGGTTCAATATGCCAAAATGTTCAGTTCGTACAATAATAATACCTAATTAAGATTGTAGTTTTACATAGGACGACCACTACCTACTAGTCATGCTGATGCGTCAATTTGAAACCGAATTTAAGTTGAGTAATCGCGTCATTTCTAGCAATGCTCTTTCGTCGTGTGGCCTACTCAATAATTAAAGTAACTTGAGCATTTGCTCTCGGAAATCATCATTTGGTAAAGTGGAGCTGATGATGAAGACCACAGATAGCCATCGGAACTACTCAATGACAAATATTTCACGGCTTGCGATTCGGTTACTTTAATATGGTTGCTAAGCAATTTATGCTCGTTACAATGCGTATGGTGAGTGGTTGTTGAGGAGTTCTCCTGGCTCTTACCAGGAGAACTCCTCAACAATAAACGTCCCAGCATCGGGAAAAGCAATATTTTGTAACATGTGATGAGCACATTAGGCTATTGTAACTTAGATAAAAAAGCTTGTAATTACAAACTAACCCACTAAAAAGTGAAAAATAACTCAAATTTCGGAAGTCGGTGTCATTAAACGAAAATGCGGAACCAAAGACACCGACTTCCGAAATTAAAGTTATTTTTCAATTTGTAGTGTATTTTTTGGAAGTCGGTTGTTGTAGTAACGCTTGACTCTACATGAGATCTGATAACTTTTTGGCAGTGCGAGCCATATGTGGTTTCGTCTTGGCAACATTTTACATGAAAATGTTTTTGGTGGGATCATAATGGAGAGAGAGTTAACTGTTAAGTTAATCGTATCAAATCCCATTGGTGACGGAAATTTCAGTTATTTTTTAACGACTTCAAAAAAAGGAGGTTATCAACTCGACACGTTTGTGTGTAATATTGTTGGAACTGCATTATATTCACATATGGCAATCTATTAGGGCTTCCAAACAAATATAGAAAATTTTATAGATGAATGTATGTAAGTATGTATGTAGGTATGTAGGTACGTATGTATGTTTGTCCACCCATTTCTCCGCAACTATTAATCGGATCGTGACCATTTTTTATTGGCTTACATTTACTTCAACATAAGGAACAGTGCAAGTTTCATCAAAATCGATTCAGTAATTTTTAAGATATGGACTAATACGTGTAAGTGTGACGGCCTGGCTTATTGATAAGAGCTACTGGTGTAGTGTCAAAGGGAAAACATCTCAAAACCTTGATCAAATTCTAGTGCAATATTTACAACAAAACTATTTCTTACTTATTACAAACAAATATTCCCGTTTTTACTTATAAGTAACTAAAAATTACGAAATAAAAAAGTAATTTAAAAAAAATAAACCGACTTCAAAAGGAAATTAATTCAAAATATAGGTAACTTTAATTTCGGAAGTCGGTGGCAAAAACTAAAACTAAAATACAGATCCCAAGACAACGACTTCCGAAAATAAAGTTATTTAATAATTTTCAGTTACTTAATTTATTTTTGATTTCGGTTTAATTCTTATTTAAAATTACTTTTTTTTTGTCTGTGCTAAAATACCAATCAATCCAATCCCAATCTCTTAGATTATACCTACGTAGTGCAGAGAAAAAAAGAAAAACACGGACTGTGTTCGCCATAAATAATAATGTATTTATAATGTTATCCTTTTATGATTCTTTTTAGGCCCCCTGGTCCTGGTAAAGTGAAGTGAATAAAATATTATTTTTCACTGTTGGGTTCGTGATTTGTCGAAGGCAGTTCTTTTTTTTTTTAAACTCAGATCAGTAGTTTTTGAGGAAATCGCGGACATACTAACAGACATAGTATATATACAAACGAATCGAATACAGAAACTCCTTTTTTTAAGCCCGGTTTCCACCGCGAGCGGAACGGACCCATTAATGACTTCGTTAAACTCGCAAACGCTGGTGGTGGTGGTGGTGGCAACCGTTGTTGGAAATACAAGTATGCAGTTTGCGTTTGCGAGTTTAACGAAGTCATTAATGGGTCCGTTCCGCTCGCGGTGGAAACCGAGCTTTAAAGTCGGTTAAAAGGGCACCAGCGCGAGTAGTCTTGCGATCTCTTGTGAAACCAAATTGTTTGCTGTCCTACCATTTATGTTCGTGTACGTAGATTTCTGGTCAACGACGTCACACGCCCATCCTGGGACTCTCTGAGGCAACACCAAACGATGTGCAAGAGCACTCATTATATTACCATTTGTTGAAATCAGTTCAGTAGGTGTAGGTACCTAGTTTAGGCTGTCGAGCTAAAATACTTGATACAGAATTACACACACAGCTTTCCTTGCTACCGCAGTCCGGTAAAAATTAACAAACTTTTTACCACTCGCATTTCAAAATCGAATCTTATAAAGACGCAATCGAAACCCTATTCAACGATTATTACGGTAAATAATCGTAATCGCTAAGTGATAATAGTTTTGTTTTTAAAGTAGCGATTCCAAAAAAGTATTTGTCATCTTGGCAGTGGTTTAAAATAATCAGCAATCGTTCCATTATCTAGCCACAAGTGTTTTGTTTTATGTTTTCAGCGAGATAATGTTATAACAGTGACATTGCGCCACGAAAAGCAACGTCTCAAGGTTGCAAACTTAAAAACCATTATGACGCTATAGTGGTATAGTTTACTTGGGAATCATTATTGTGCTAAGTATTGTCAGCCATGAGCGCTTAGCAAGGTAACGCCTGCCTATTGTCAGCCATGAGCGCTTAGCGAGGTAACTCCTGCCTATTGTCAGCCATGAGCGCTTAGCAAGGTAACGCCTGCCTATTGTCAGCCATGAGCGCTTAGCAAGGTAACGCCTTCCTATTGTCAGCCATAAGCGCTTAGCAAGGTAACGCCTGCCTATTGTCAGCCATGAGCGCTTAGCAAGGTAACGCCTGCCTATTGTCAGCCATGAGCGCTTAGCAAGGTAACGCCTGCCTATTGTCAGCCATGAGCGCTTAGCAAGGTAACGCCTGCCTATTGTCAGCCATAAGCGCTTAGCAAGGTAACGCCTGCCTATTGTCAGCCATGAGCGCTTAGCAAGGTAACGCCTGCCTATTGTCAGCCATGAGCGCTTAGCGAGGTAACTCCTGCCTATTGTCAGCCATGAGCGCTTAGCAAGGTAACGCCTGCCTATTGTCAGCCATGAGCGCCTAGCGAGGTAACTCCTGCCTATTGTCAGCCATGAGCGCTTAGCGAGGTAACGCCTGCCTATTGTCAGCCATGAGCGCTTAGCGAGGTAACGCCTGCCTATTGTCAGCCATGAGCGCTTAGCAAGGTAATGCCTGCCTATTGCTTGCTACAGTGGCTACTACCACTACCTGTGTTCTCCAACAAATATATTTTCTTGTTTATTAATTTAAACTAGTTCAGCTAAAGTTCAAGGTTCACTAAATTATCTAATATAAAATGTGAGATAAATATACGTTATTTATATGTATTATGTTAATGATTGCCTGCTCCGACATTCGATAGGAGACAATGCTCGATGTGTTTGATAGCTGTTCAATCTCTTTCTGAACCTGCCGCGCAGTCATGTCCTGCCATTGGGGATCCACTGAGTGGTGGCTTTTGAGGGAAGGGAGGCCTTTGCCTTGCATTGGGACAACACGGTCTCATAATATTAATATACTTATATATTTTTAAAGTATCCAACAGCTATAACAATAATTTTGAAAACTTTTACATGTAAGTACTAGATACTATGGACGACTTCACACAGAGCCTTCGATCAATAATAGTACTAGATGCCCGATAAGCGCTTCAAAAACGGCCCGAAAAACCGACTTCCAATAAAAACACTACAAACTGAAAAATAACTTTAATTTCAGAAGTCGGTGTCTTAGGGATCAGTATTTTAGTTTTTGCCACTGACTTCCGAAATTAAAGTTATTTTTCAGTTTGTAGTGTTTTTATTGGAAGTGGGTTTTTTTTTTTGTTAAAAAGTTTTTATTTCTCGCTTTTTAGTGGGTCTATTTACAATTTATCTAAGTTACAATAGCCTAATGTCAACTTGCCCATCGCCTTTTTATAAAATATTCCTTTTCTCGATGCAGGGACGATAATTGTTGAGGAGTTCTCCTTTTATTAGTTTTTAGATTAGATGCTGATAATCCTGGCTGCAGCATCAGGCCAGACTTATGTCAACATTGCATTGAACTTAAAATTAGTCCTGTTTAAAATGAGCCCAAACACGACTACGGTGCTGTAATTTCAAGGTTTGTACTTTTTCGGTATAAAGCTGAAGGATAGGAAGAAAAACACATACATTAGATCCATAACAAAGGTAATGGACGCCGTCGAGCTAGCAAGCAGACTGAAATGGCGATGGGCTGGACATATAGCTAGAGTTACGGATAATAGATGGAGTGAAAGGATATTGCATTGATATCCATATGAAGCCAAGCGCCGACGCGGCCGACCTAGGCGACGCTGGAGTGACGATATCTACCAAGTAGCCGGATCTACATGGACTCGCCAAGCGCAAGACAGACAGCACTGGAAAGAGTTGGAGGAGGCCTACACCCAGAAATGGGTACCCAAATAATATACTTGTATCATTAATGTGACAGAGTATTCCGAAAAACCGAAATAATATTAATAAAATGAATACCTAGAAAAGTCAATGTTTACAAATGTGTTATTGGAATACGATTAAAAATGTAATTTAAGCAAGTATAAATAAGTGTTATGTGAAAGTATGAATTTAAAAATAATATCTGAATAATAATACAAAAATAAATAATATAATATAAATTAATTAAAAATATATATAATTATTGTTTAAAAACTAAATATAATTTAAATCTTAAATGTAAGAAATCGAATAATTTAATATGAATTGGTATTTTAATGTGCATGGAATGTTATTGAATTATGTATTTGTATTTTGGGAAATAAAGGCTTTATTATTATTATCCTTTATTCATTTACATTAATCTTATTTTATTGTATTTTTAAATATTTCTTAATAAATAAAAGTAAGTATAAAAAACATTTAAAAATATAAAAAAATAGTTGTCCGCCGGTGTCGGGAGCAGGGTCCAAGCTACCGGTGGTTAGGGCTCCAGAGACAGGAACCTCCTCACAATGCGAGCCGTATCAAGGAGTACTGCCTTCTGAATCAGGCCCTTGATCCAACCGCCTAACGAGAGCCTCGATAGATGTTGATCGAGGCTTTCGGCTATCAGTCCATTGGCCGATACGACAATCGGCAGAATGATAGCCGAGCTCACATTCCACATGTCAACAACCTCGTGAGCTAAGTCGAGATATTTAATTTGTTTCTCTTTCTCAGCTTTCACGAGGTTCCCGTCATGTGGAATGGTAACATCGACAATCATTGTGCGGCGCGCTAATCGGTCTATCACCACTATATCAGGCTTATTGGCAACAACAGTCCTGTTCAAGAACTGGGTCGGGCACATACTTGTAGTACGGTACCTCAGAATCCACAAGTTTATATTTCAAAGCAAGTTGCTGGTGAATAATCCTAGCTACTTGGTTATGCCTGTGCAAGTACTCGCCGTTAGCCAGACGAGAACAACCAGAGATAATATGTCTGATAGACTCACCCGGACGGTGGCATGCCCGACACACGTCAACCGTCCCGTCCTTCATAATATGTCTCCGGTAGTTATTCGTTAAGATAACTTCGTCCATAATTGCACAGACAAAACCTTCAGTTTCCCCGAAAAGGTCACCAAAACGTAGCCAGGATACGGACGCTAAGAAGTCTACATCGGGCTCATGAAGAGCCCGATAGAAGCGCCCGTGAAGCTCCTTGCTTTGCCATACCTTCTTGCGGTCATCAGTAGAAAGTACTACAGGTTTGCGCCTGTTCTCTTTAGCCATGGATAGCGGGGTGAGCCCCTTGTCCACTGCGACCACATCACGGTGCATACCCACTTCGGTTTTTAAAAAATATTCCCTGAGACTGCACACCTCGCGGTTGTGGAGGGTTTTCGCATTTAAAAAGCCTCGACCCCCGCACTTCCGCGGGATATACAGTCTCATTACCGATGATCGTGGGTGATGCATCCGGTTTGCGGTCAGTAGTGTACGGACTCTTCTATCCAGGGCGTCGAGTTCGGTCTGAGTCCATTTGAGTATGCCGAAAGAGTACATCAAAACCGGTATGACCCAACCATTGAAGGCGCGCACCTTATTTCCGCCCGAAAGAAGACTAGTTAATACCTTCTTCAGGCGACAAAAGAAGCGCTCCTTCAACGATTGCTTCATGTCAGCATCGTTGATGCCTAACGCTTCCGACATACCCAAATACTTATAGCTTTCGGATGAGGAGAGGGATCTGAGGCTTATGGAATCGGAGAGTTGAATTCCCTCGGATTCCATAATCTCCCCTCGCTTTACATGCATGACTGCACATTTGTCCACACCAAATTCCATCCTGATGGCGCTACTGAAAGTTTCAGTTACCTTCAGTAGCTCCATCAGACGCAATTTGTTGGGGGCAAAGAGTTTTAAATCATCCATGTAAAGGAGGTGAGATATGACCTGACCACCTCTTTTCAACCGATAGCCTAGGCCTGAATCCTCCAGTAGTGTACTTAGAGGATTCAAGGCTAAGCAAAACCAAAGTGGACTCAAACTGTCGCCCTGAAATATTCCCCGTTTAATCCATACAGGCTCATCATTCCCCTGGATCTGTCGACATCCTGGATAACGAAGGACCGTCTTCCATTGCCTCATACACGACTCAAGGAATGTGCGTAGAGTTGCATCTATCTTGTACAACTCCAGCACCCTCATGAGCCATGTATGTGGCACCGAGTCGTAGGCCTTCTTGTAATCTATCCAACATGTCGACAGATCCTTGCGGGATCGACGAACCTGTTGGCTAATGGCCATGTCTATGAGGAGTAGCTCCTTAGTACCGCGGGACCCATTCCTACATCCATTTTGAGAGGCAGACATAACCGAGTTACTCTCAATGTGTGTATTAATTTTCGCTCTCAAAATAGATGTAAGAAGTTTATAAACCGTCGACAAACACGTGATCGGTCTATAATTCTTGGGTTCCGCGGGACTACCTGATTTATGGAGCAGGTGGGTAACGCCTGTTGTTAGAAACTGCGGTAGCGACCCAGACTCTAAGGATGACTGGAACTGAGATGCCAGGCAAGTGTGTGAACTAATTAGCCATTTCAGCCAAAAATTGTGCAGTCCGTCCGGTCCCGGTGATTTCCAATTCGGTAACGGACGGACCGCTCTGGCAACGTCTGATGGCGTAATTAGGACTGTTTCCATTTCTGGTACAGACTCACACACTCGCTCGACATCCTGCATCCAATCAGCCTCAGTGTGACAGACGGGCACCGACCAGATGCTGCACCAGAATGCACTTGTGGCGGCATCATCCGGGCGGCATACATCTGTCACATTTTGTTCAGGTCGCTCCCAAGTTCTATACACCCACCTTTCATCGCTCTGGAACATGCGATTCTGCGTGTATCGATCAACCCGCCGCTTATACCGCCGAATTCGGCTCGCCCATGCACAAACTTTCTGCTTCAGGAAGTCGATGCGCTCTGTGACACGGGACATGTATTCTCGAGGGCTGATTCCAGTCCCCGAGAATGCCCGCCTTACAAAGCGCATCACACGTGGTCGTGTATTGCCCTCCCTGAAGCAGTATAGTTTGCCGATGAGTACCCTGGCCCCATCAATACGACGTTCGATCCTGCGCTGCCAGGCTGGTACGGCTGGTTTTGGTCGAATAGCTCCGTCACAATTTGGGAATTTGACGTTAGCTAAACGACATGCCGCCACAGCCGCACAGTACAGGATCGAATGTGTATCAACGAGATCCTCGCTGCTCTCGAAGAAACTCTTGAGCTGCGAGTCCAAGGCACACACCAGCGCCCTATTTTTTTTGTGCATGGGTAACCGTGGTAATCGGGGTCTAAGTTCGGCTGGAGTGGACCTATACTCGCATAATGCATCCTCCAGTGCGCTCCTCAGTCGGTCGTTGCACTGGCTACTTACTGTGTCAACCCTATCATGCTCTTCTTCAACATGATTGGACCGCGGCGGGATGGCATCAACAGTTGACGCCTGTGCCGCAGTTTGTGTCGAAGTCGAGACGATATGGTTGCTCAGTACCTCTGAGCGCAGCCTATCAAGTGCGATATCGTCCAACCTGTGATTGCGTTGGATGACCCGCACCTGATCCGACAGTCGTTGGGCCGAAACGTTGACGGTTGGTTCCAGTTCCTGGAACAGAGACAGCATCCTATCGCGGTACGCAGTGAGGTTAATTCCCCCCTCTGTAGACCCGTAATATGCGCGCATGACGTTCTCGTTCATAGACTGAGTCCATCTCATGCGCTGCACACAACCACCGGTAGCGGGGACCCGACTCGGGGCCGGATGGCCCCTAAGTCCCAAGCTCCTCGGTGGCCGGCCTCTCCCCTGCCGACGTACAGGTGTTGGCGACGTCGGCGGAGAGAAATACTCGTCGCTCGAGCTCGACGCAACTGCTACGGCCGGTGTCACAGCACTCTCGATGGGGCTGGGTTCCGGCGGTTGAGGGGCGGAGCTGAGCGACGAGTCCGGAGGTGGTAGGCGTGCGCGGCGAGCTGCTAATCTCGTCAACATACTTATTTTCATAATATTGTCATCTTCTTGTTTTTATATATCGGGGGTGACGTGACATCTGTCATGTCCGCTTCGGCAGTTTTTGATGTAGGTTTTTATATAATTCATTCATTGTAGGTATGTTTTAAATGTTTTGCTAATTCGATTTAGATTCATTAAACACAAAAATTATAAATGCTGGTGGTACACTGCTACTAAAAATTAAAAATTTGAAAAATATATAGAGATGACAAAATACTACGTGTTGACGTTGTTGGTGTTGCCATTATTATTATTATTATTACTTTTTCTGAGGCTCCTGGCTTCAGTGTTCCTCAGTAACAGTACGTTTATCCACACATCGAGCCCTTTTCAATGAGCCTAAACACAATATATCTGCTGTTAGTTGTCAAGGAGTTAGGTACTCTGCAGACTATCCTGACTGCAGCATCAGGTCATGACTTGATGATCATGAGACCAAATGTGGCAAATGCCCTATCAAACATCAAAACAATTTACTAAATACAAACATACAAAAAAAAAAAAAAAAAAAAACATACAAACACCCGAACATAGTACCTCCTCCTTTTTGTGAAGTCGGTAAAAACAGTCCTTGCCTGTTCGAGTAACTTCTTACTGTTAAGGAGTTGTACCTTCCATCATCAGCCCAGCTACCTGAGATGGTGACAACCATACACAAATACACAAGATACTTCATAAAATATGCGAAAAACAATAAGTGAGCCTATAAAATTTGAGGGCTGCCCTCGATTTCTCTAAGATCCCATCATCAGATCCTAACTTGGTGACAATGGGACCACCTCAGAACTATCTACTTTCGAACAAAAAAAGAATTTTGAAAATCCGTCGACAATTGGCGGAGTATTCGATGAACAAACATACAAAAAAAAAAAAAACATACAAACACCCGAACATAGTACCTCCTCCTTTTTGTGAAGTCGGTAAAAATACGAGCACGAATACTTTTGTGCTCTTATTTCAAATTAGTATGGTCCAATCATAGCCAATGTTAAGACGTCAAAATGCCTCAGTGCGCGTTCAAAAGTTGTGTAAATAACCACCGTAACACCAAGATTTTGGAATATCTTTTTTTCGGTAAATTTTTATCATTAAATGTTTTTCCTAAAATAGTAACACAATTAAATAGTAAAAATAAATCAATTAGCAAATATTATGATTGTTTGGCCAATGTTTGCGACAACGCGCCAACTATTCTAACAAACATTGAAGCCATCATTGAAGCATTGAAATGTAATTCCAAGAACTACGTCTCGTTCCAAATTCGAGTAAGTACGAAATTGTCAACAAAATGTTTTTAACCTTATTGCTTAGAAGTTAAGTTTCATTTTAGAATTAATATTTTTGTACTTATTATAAAAATGACTTTTTATTTTCAAGTGACATTTTAAATTTATTGCTTAAATGACAGAAGGACTTAAATATTAATCATTTGCAAACGTAATTAAACTTTGTTAGTGTGTTAAGGTTCATAATAATCTGAAGTGGATAATATTATTAAACTTTTTTCCATAGTTCGTAGTAAGAAATATAAATGTTTATGTGTGTGCAAACGTGGCCACTTTAGCGACTTATTTTTGTTCCTAATCATTCATCTAGTACTATTATTGATCGAAGAGTACATTACAACTGCTCAGCGCTGCGTCGCCGCGCGGCGCGGCGGCGCGCGGTGGCAAACTGTAGCGTCATGTGCCGTCGTTTAAGCAAATACGAAAAGTATTTATCTATTATGAATTTATGAGTTATATTTGTCAACTTTAGGTCCAGATAATATTGCTATTCTGTAGCTCGTTGGAAGCACGCTGGCTTCTATTTGTATTTCGACAGCATGCACGTTATTGTTGCACAAAGTGTAAGATTTACAAGTGCTTCGTTTGAACGCTCGCCAAGCCCGCAGGACAGCGCGGCACTGTCCTAGATACTGGAACCAGTGCGACGCAATGTGTAATAAAAGTGTAATAACACTCACTCGCTGTTAATTGTTGTAACGAGCTGATGACGCCACACAATGACTAAACCTCGTGTCAGTGTTTACTAAATCTACTACTGTGCAGTTCCACTATTTGTTCTTTTTCTTCCAGAGAGTAGGTACACAGAGTACACACTACATACATTACACACTAACACGACGATCAAACCGGTGCGAACCGATAGACACCATGAGGCAAGTAGTCGACCACACCACAAGAATGCACGGCTATTATTTATTTATATAAAATTTTCGCACAAAAAGGTACCAAGGCGGACTACCTATTCATTTATTTATAAAAAGAGAGAGTAAATTATGTTGAAATGCTAAGATACAGCATCGCGCCAATGTGTGCGGTTCTATAATTATGTGATATGTGTCGTACCTATATCACACTAATATTAAAAAGGCGAAAGTTTGTGGGGGTGTGTTTATATGTTTGTTACTTCTTCACGCTAAAACAGCTGGACCAATTTTGATAAAATTTTGTATGGAGGTAGCTGATAACCCTGGATTAACATATAGGCTACTTTTTATCCCGATATTCCCACGGGATCGACATTTACGCGGGTGAAACCGCGGGGCGCAGCTAGTATTTTAAATATAGCAGTTTATCTGCGATACGCGATCAGCTATTTCGGTAGCACTTTCACTGCTAAAGGCCGCGGTGACATGACGTCGCTCTTACTGACACGTAAACAGTATTTATTTACAATTAGTACTCTTTTGTGCAGTGAGAGCACACTCACACACACTCACGTGTCGTCTGTAGGTCCCGCACCTCCACGTTAACACGACGACAACAATAAGTAAGTACAGGTACTCCGCTTTCATACACTCCGAACAAAACGTTTCAACATGAATTATATGACAATGTTCCAATAGATTTAGGTCTTTTGTTTACAGTTTGTTTTGTTTTGTTTACAGCAAGCGTTCTTAACACTTGAAGTGTTCAATTGTGGTATTTTAATAATTCCATTGTGTGAACTAATACCAATAAACTATTGTCTATTTCTATGAGATGGTGAAAAAAATCTACATTTGTTCTCCAATACAATGATATCAGCCACGTGAGTTTCTCTCCCCGGCCCCCTCATCGCCCTCGCCGCAGCCAGCACTGCGACACGGTACTAACTACAGACGAGGGCAGTGTCGCCACCTGAACGCAAATACTCTTCACAATAGCATAAAAATAGATAAGCAATATAAACAAACGGAAAGTCGCCGGATTATAAAAATAGGGTATCAAGAGTTGCCAAATCGTTGTCAGAAGAGAGAAGTTAGTTTGTACCTCGCATCGCAATATGAAACGGTATTCAAGTCTCTTTCATTTCATATATAACAGCTATGTTCTATCACCGCTAATGACCGTCGAAACATTTGAGTAAACAGTCTGCGCAGCCAGCGCCCGTAGTGCCAGCGGCGTGGTAGTCTGCGCAGCCAGCGCCCGTGGTGTCAGCGGCGTGGTAGTCTGCGCAGCCAGCGCCCGTGGTGCCAGCGGCGTGTAAGTCTGCGCAGCCAGCGCCTGTGGTGCGAGCGGCGTGGTAGTCTGCGCAGCCAGCGCCCGTGGTGCGAGCGGCGTGGTAGTCTGCGCAGCCAGCGCCCGTGGTGCCAGTGACAGCGGTGTGGTAGTCAGTCGTGGTGCGAGCGGCGTGGTAGTCTGCGCAGCCAGCGCCCGTGGGGCCAGCGGCGTGGTAGTCTGCGTAGCCAGCGCCCGTGGTGCCAGCGACAGCGGTGTGGTAGTCAGTCGTCACCGCCAAGGGAGCCAAGCTCCGTGTACTCCAGATATTGATCACTTGCAGGGCATTGTACCCATGTACTTATTCTACATCGGCCCGCAAGCCGGTCCGACTCGGGGTCTCGCCATAAATGAAGCTGTTCCTGCGACATTGTTGTGAAATGGACTAAATGTAATACAGATTATTATAACGATTATTACCCCTTCAAATAATCAATTATGTATTACTGGCAGCGCCCCACGGTTTCACCCGCATAAGTGTCGATCCCGTGGGAATATCGAGGTTTTTAAATTTTCACTGACTCACCAAACTGCGAAGATTGTGGCATCATTTATTGCTGGAATGTGTCCGATTTGAATCTGGGAGGACATGTCTAGCAAATGCCTGGATGTTGGTACATTCAACGTGATTCTCAGTCAACCCAATTCTAGGTAGCAAAGTGTCTGTTTGAATTAATGGCATTGAAGTAAATTGTAATATTTATAATTTTAGTATAATAAGCTATTGGCAGTCAGATGTGGTTAGGGTATAATGGGACTGGTATGCACAATGTGTAAAAGTCCTTATAATAAATAAAAAATAAATAATTAAAAAAAAGTAATTTAAAAAAATTAAACCGACTTCAAAAAGAAATCAACTCAAAATTATGAAATAACTTTAATTTCGGAAGTCGGTGTCTTGGGATCTGTATTTTAGTTTTTTGCCACCGACTTCCGAAATTAAAGTTATTTCATAATTTTGAGTTGATTTCTTTTTGAAGTCGGTTTAATTTTTTTAAATTACTTTTTATTTTGTAATTTTTAGTTTTTGCACTAGAATTTGACCAAGGTTTTGAGATGTTTTCCCTTTGACACTGCACCCGTAGCTCGTATCAATACGCCAGGCCGTCACACTTACACGTATTAGTCCATATCTTGAAAATTACTGAACCGATTTTGATGAAACTTGCACTGTTCCCTAAGTTGAAGTAAATGTAAGCTAATACAAAAAAAATGGTCACGATCCGATTAATAGTTGCTGAGAAATGCGTGGACAAACATACATACATACATACATACATACATACATACATACATACGTCTATGAAATTTTGTATATTTGTTTGGAAGCCTTAGTAGATTGTCATATGTGAATATAATGCAATTCCAATAATATTACATACATACGTATCGAATTGATAACCTCCTTTTTTTGAAGTCGGTAAAAAAAACTAAGTAAGCTAATTACTTGTAATGTTTTTGGGAAATCATCTACTTTTACAGAGGGCGTTGGCTTGCTAGGATAATGAATGTAATGTTTCAACTAACTGTTTCCAGTAGGTAATTGGACCAGCTAATAATATAATTGAACTGACCTAGAAATTCGTGCGAGTCGCAAAATTATAATTCCGTATTATTACCGACTTAAAAAAAAGGAGGTTATCAATTCGACACATAGGTATATTATGTAATATTATTTGAATTGCATTATATTCACTTAAAACAATCTATTAGGGCTTCCCAACAAATATAGAAAATTTTATAGATGAATGTATGCAAGTATGTATGTAGGTACGTATGTATGTTTGTCCACCCATTTCTCCGCAACTATTAATCGGATCGTGACCATTTTTTTATTGGCTTACATTTACTTCAACATAAGGAACAGTGCAAGTTTCATCAAAATCGATTCAGTAATTTTCAAGATATGGACTAAGTAATACGTATAAGTGTGACGGCCTGACTTATATGTAGATACGAGCTACGGGTGTAGTGTCAAAGGGAAAACATCTCAAAACCTTGGTCAAATTCTAGTGCAGAAACTAAAAATTAGGAAATAAAAAGTAATTAAAAAAAATTAAACCGACTTAAAAAAGAAATTAACTCAAAATTATTAAATAATTACTTTAGTTTCGGAAGTCAGCCAGTCAGTGGCATAAAACTAAAACTGAAGTACAGATTCCAAGACACCGACTTCCGAAATCAAAGTTATTTTTTGAAGTTGCATCCTTTGTAAAGTCTAACCCCCAACTCTTTCCACGACGATCTGACATTTTTCCGCGAAACAGACGTGACAATAGTCAAATTTGCCTACACGGCAAAAACTGCCCTCATGGGGAAAAGCTTTTTTTGTATGGCCCCGAAAATATACAACAAAATACCACAGTCATATAAAGCCATGACAACAAATCAATTTAAAAATAAGATTCGAACTCTACTAACAGATAAATGTTATTATAATATAAATGACATTTTGACAGATACCTTTTGACATGATTGAACTTTTATATTATTTCTGACTAATATTATTCTCATAAAATGTAATAATGTAATGTTGGTGAACCCGTATTTAGTCTTTGCTTTATTGAAGTAATTATTTGTTTGTTATCTATAAAAAATAAATGAAAATTTGTACGCCTAGTCAGGCAAAACATGTACGGACTTGTTACCTATATTTAAGATCTTGCATGCCTTATTTGTATGTAAACGCATGTTTGACAAATAAATTATCTTTATCTTTCATAATTTTGAGTTAATTTATTTTCTTTTATTTTTTTTAAGTCGGTTAATTTTTTTTTATTACTTTTTTTTTAATAAATAACCCTGTTCGGAGCACATGAGCTCGCCACTAAAAACCTCAAATTCAAATTCATTTCTTTGTTTGTCACAGATGGGAACAGTTCTTATCATAATTTATTATAAAGATCGCTGCAACATACCCATAGGGCGTACAATATTAAACAGTCATTTACAATCTATGTATTTTACATTACACAGATAATCTCATTATATTCTACCACAAGAGCGTCCAAATGTTAAATAGGTTTATACGAGTACATTTTATTAATAATCAAATTATGGATGTCAGTCAGAAATAAACAATAATTGAATTCAACTACGATGTCAAAGTCTTAAACATACATACATACATAATCAGCCTATAATGTTCCCACTGTTGGGACAAGGGCCTGCTCTCTGTGAGAGGGAGTGGGCCGTAATCCACTACGCGGGCCCAGTGCGGGTTGCTAGATGTCACATGTCTTCGAATTTTTGGTTCTAAGACATGCCGGTTTCCTCACGATGTTTTCTTTCACCGTTTTGAGAGCAGTGGTGATGATATAATTTACACAAAGTAAAGCGCCTGTCTGGGTTCGAACATAAGACCTACAACTCGTAAGTCGCGGCCGTCACCACTTGGCCACCACTGCTCTCATCATCTCACTCTCTCAAAGTCATAAAAGTGGTCTTATTAAAGTAGAATTTTATACATAAAAATTCTTTAAATTGCTTCTTATGTCCAGCCAAACCTAACTCTCTAATTAATTTTCTAATTTTATTTGCGGGGCTTTGCAGAATCATCGTAAGGGCAGTTGGTTGGACCATTGTATTGTATCACAAGCGGCCTGGCAAGCTACAGTTAACGTCGGAATAATTGAGGACATTTTTGCTTCTGACCATCTGCCTATATTTATCGAGTGTAATTTGGGTTCAATAAGTCCTATCTCCCCGATCCAAAATACATGGCGGAGTGCTGTAATCTGGGGGGAAAGAGATGCGGCGGAAGTTTTTAAATATCGAGATCTATGCAGTAAGAGCTTGCGGGATATTGACTTCCCCACAGAATTTGAAGCATGTGGTTTTGGGCCTTGTACCTTGTCTGATCATAAGTTAGTGCTAGATAAAATGTATAGGACAATTGTAGATGTATTATGTGATGCGGCTGTACAAGCTAATACCAATGTTAGACTTAAACGGCGTAATAAACGTGTGTGCGGCTGGAATGAACATGTGAGAGAAGCGCATCGGGAGGCTAGACTAAAATACCAAAACTGGTTGTTTCTGGATAGACCAAGTACTGGCCCTGCTTACGACCAGATGTGTGAGTCCCGTAAAATCTTTAAAAGCCGGCTAAATTGGTGTCAGAAACATCAGGACCAACTTAAAATGGACGTTATAGCTAAACAAAGAGTCGAAAAAGATTTCACTAAATTTTGGAAGTCTACTAGTAAACTTGATGTTAAGCCTGGCCTCCCTGCGAATGTTGATGGCCGAAATGACCCAGAAGATATAGCTAATTTGTTCATGGAACACTTCAAAGTACGCTCTCCTTTGGGTCCTTCGACCACTATGCTAGATGGTGGGCCCACTGTGGCGGACGATGAACCTTTATTTTTTTTTATTTGATTTGATTTGATTTACTGAAATTCACAGCGAAACAACTTAAAGAAGTGATAAACAGTATGCGTAGGGGTAAATCTCCAGGCCCCGATGGGCTCAGTATTGAGCACTTCAAATATGCTGGCATTCACATGCCGAGGGTCCTGTCCATGTTCTTTAATATGTGTATTAGTCATTCATATTTACCTGACGATTTAATGAAAACTAAAGTGGTGCCCATAGTGAAGAACAGGACAGGAGATGTATCAGACAAGGGAAATTATCGCCCGATCTCTCTTGCGACAACTGTAGCAAAACTGTTGGATAGTGTGCTTGAGTCTTGTCTGGGTAAGTACATAAACATACATGACGCACAGTTTGGGTTTAGACCTGGACTGTCAACTGAAAGCGCGTTTCTAGCTCTTAAGCACACTGTCCAATACTACACGGAACGGAAGACTCCGGTATGCGCCTGTTTTTTAGATCTCTCCAAGGCCTTCGATCTCGTTTCGTATGAAGTGCTTTGGAGGAAGATGGAGGATAGGGGTATGCCGGCGGGACTGTTGAAAATATTTCAATTCTGGTACTCGAATCAGACTAATTGTGTTAGGTGGGCAAACTGCCTTTCAGAGTCATACAGGTTGGAGTGCGGAGTGAGACAGGGGGGATTGTCCTCTCCAACGCTGTTTAACTTGTATATAAATGACCTCATAGTCAAGCTCAGCGGCATGCGTACCGTATGGTTGCGGCGCTGGCGCGCCTGTTCACGGCGATACTGCGCACGGGGGCTTTCCCCGCCTCGTGGAAGGAGGGGCGCGTCATCATGCTGCCCAAGGCGGGAAA
Source organism: Oligia latruncula (assembly GCA_948474745.1). Lineage (NCBI taxonomy): Eukaryota > Metazoa > Arthropoda > Insecta > Lepidoptera > Noctuidae > Oligia > Oligia latruncula. The sequence goes on from OX419687.1 coordinate 21,250,494, forward strand.
AAACATATTGAAGCCGGAGAGCTATCGGCCGATCACTCTGCTGCCGACCGTCTCCAAGGTGTTCGAAGCACTCCTGCTGCGACATCTCCAGCCCCACATCGCGCCGCGCCCGGAGCAGTTTGGGTTTCGGGCGGAGCATAGCACGACGCTCCAGCTGTCGAGGGTACTGCACCACCTCGCAGCCGCGCTAAACAAAAAGGAATACTCGGTGGCAGTATTCCTCGACATGGAGAAGGCCTTCGACCGTGTGTGGCACGACGGCCTCGTTTACAAGATGGCCACATCCGACGCGCCCCGTCGTGTTGTTAAAGTGGTCTCTACTTTCCTCTCCAACAGGACTTTCAGGGTGGTGGTCGACGGGGCGCTGTCTAGCGCCCGCCCGGTGCTCGCGGGTGTACCGCAGGGCAGCTGCGTCTCGCCGGCGTGTTACTCGCGTTACACCGACGACATTCCCACCACTCCGGACGCTATGCTCGCGCTGTACGCAGATGACGCCGCGTACATTACTACATCGCTTAATGCGAAGTACGCGGCCGTCAAAATGCAGCGCGCGCTCGATAAGGTTCCCGAGTGGCTGTCCAAGTGGCGGCTGTCGGTGAACGTGGGTAAGACGCAGGCGATGGTCACCGGGTCCGCGCCTCTCCCACCACCCTTGAAGCTGCAGGGAGCCGACGTCGCGTGGTCGCCCCGGGTCAAGTACCTAGGGGTCACTATCGACCGTCGGCTCACGATGGGGCCACACGTCCGCTCGGTCGCCGCACGGGGTAGGGTCGCCCGCACCTTGCTCAAGCCAGTGCTCTCGTCCCGCATCCCGGCGCGCGTCAAGTTGGGTGTGTACAAGCTGTACGTACGCCCAATATTGACGTACGCCGCTCCGGCATGGTTCGCCCTCACGAGCGAGCCGAGCCGAAAGCTACTCCGCGCGCAGGAAAGTCTTGCGCTGCGGACCATAGTAGGCGCGCCTCGTTTCGTGAGGAACGATGTCATCCGGAGGGATCTCGGCATTGAGAGCCTGGATGAGTTCCTGGCTCTGACCTCGGCCTGGTTCCTGCATCTGCCTGGCCCCATGTCCAGGACATTGCGCCCTGGCACGCGCGCCCCCCTGACGCGAGACCCTTGCCCCGCGACCTGGTAGCGGACGACGACCCCATCGCACCGGACTGGACGCCTCGAGTGAGCCGCACCCAGGTTACACGCGGCCCACTCGACCCAACTTAACTGTACAATCTACATACGCTCGTCGCGTAGCGCGTGCTAAGTTAATATAGGCGCGTTGCGCGGCGAAACTCAGACATCCACCACTACACAGACGCCTATACTCACACGCGTACGCGAACGCGGGACGCGATACGCGTAGACACTGGGCGGTGTTACACAGTACAATACCGCTCACACACACACGACTGCTCCTTAGCCCGGACCGTGGACGGCTCGCTCTGGAAGCGGGGCGGGCGGGGGCAACTCACCCATACTCTGTAGGAGCGTCGAGTCGGCACCTCCGTCGCTGGTCGTCCTCCGCCGGGCCTCCCCCAGGTAACTGGGGGTCTCACCTGGCGGGGACTAACCGCCGGGGTGTCGTGAAGAAAGCGGCGCTGCTTATCAGCGTCGCGGCGCCCTTACAGAGACACAACATGCAATCACTCACATGGGCGCACGTCATCTACGTGCGCCCAATAATCTTCAGGCCTTTGATGCCGCCATTATGAGAATACGGCCCGTATTTACGGGCCACCGTGTTGCCTTTCGCGGCCGGGGGGCACAGCCCCGGTACCGCCCGCCACGCCCCCTTACGGGGGCGTCGCGATCTCTACGATTTCAGCGGCATGCGTGTCGGGTGCCGGGTGGGGGATGTCTGTGTGAACAACATCAGCTACGCGGACGATATGGTGTTGCTGGGCCCGACTGCGAGGTCAATCAGGGAGATGCTGAAGGTATGTGAAAAATACGCCGCATCACATGGTCTTGGATCTATAATATAAGAAAAACCGAGTTCATGGTCTTCAAGGCCGCCGGCAAGTGCCCAGACACCATTCCTTCAATTACCTTGAACGGCGCTAACATAAAGCAGGTGACCAAGTTTAAATATCTGGACCACATACTTGTCGACGACCTTAAAGACGATGAAGACGTGGAAAGGGAGCGCAGGGCGTTGGCGGTCCGCGGGAACATGTTGGCGCGCAGGTTTTTCCGTTGTACCGATCAGGTCAAAATAACCTTGTTTAAAGCATACTGCCAGGGCCTGTACACGGGAAGTCTGTGGTTCAGCTGCTCACGGGGGACGCTAAATGCCTTGCGCGTCCAATACAACAATGTTTTTAGGATGATGTTGAAACTCCCTCGTTTCTGTACTGCCTCAGGGATGTTTGCCCAATCGCGTACAGATGGTTTCCATGCGATCATCAGGAAAAAGGTAGCATCGCTTGTGAGCAGGATTCGAGGGAGTGGCAATAGCATCCTGAGGGTCGTGGCTGAGGACCCGAGAGCTCCTGTGCTGAGGCATCTCATGCGAAATCATTGTCCGCATGAGATTCCTCGTAAGTACATGACTCATGAAGAGTTTCATCCCTAAATTATGTTACTAACCCTAGTGTATAAGTTGTAGTATTTAAGGTGTGTACTGTGTACTAACAAAAGTGGTTCTTATGTTGTGCCAAAATAAAACAATTATTATTATATATTACAGTTCTTTGTGTTTATTGTAATATTTACCTATATTTTATGTTACTCAATTACTTATTTTAACTTGTTGATTACTAAGACTTCGCTGTCCGTCCGTCCGTCTGTCTGTCACCAAGCTGTATCTCAAGAACCGCGATAGCTAGACAGTTGAAATTTTCACAAATTATGTATTTCTGTTGCCGCTATAACAACAAATACTAAAAACAAAATAAAATAAATATTTAAGGGGGGCTCCACAAACGTGCTTTTTTCTGCGTTTCTGCCTTGTGGTACGGAACCCTTCGTGTGCGAGTCCGACTCGCACTTGGCCAGTTTTTTTATTTTTATTTTATGACAGCAGAGTATGTTAGGAAATAGTTTTTTTTTGTGTTTCATACTTTTTAAATTCTAATTATTATATAAGATTGCAATGAAAGATTTTTAATAATAAATGTCGTTGATTTACTTGCACTAGTCTCTTATTTCTAATATTTGGACCCTAACAACGTTAAAATGAAATTGGTCTTTTTTTGCCATAATATCGGATTATCGAAATACCGGAATATCGGTATTCAAAAATTTAATATCGAAACAAAACCGGTATTGGAAAAAGGTTCCGAATATTCCGATAGTCCATGCTCTAGCCGCGCGACACCTGAGAGGTTAAAGGTGATTCAATTTTATATAATAAAAATACTCAACTCAAACTTGTGTATTAATTGTTTGTGCATGTTGTCCCTTCAAGGTTTTAACTTGGTTTCAAAGGAAAAAGCTATTATTCGAATAAATATTCGAATAATTCGAATACTGCCTGTAAAAACGTCGAATATTCGAATATCTAAAAACTTCGAATATTTACAAGCCCTAATTATGCGAGTCATCTGCGCGTGATTTGCGCGTTTAAAATACGCCGTGTGCTCAAGTGCGCGTGCACACGAGCGCGATATTTTTGCTTTTTGTAGGGATTCCTTATTTTTTTTATTATTTTGCTTTTTTATCTTTCTAATGTGACAAATAAATCAGTATCGATTTATCACATATTATGTTGAAGGCTGCTGCAAATTTCAACGTACTTTGAGATGAATCTGCTTCCACTATAGCTTTCAATTAATCGTTATATCGACTTTCGTCTCCGGTCGGCCACGGGGCTCATTGTTGAGATCAAAATTTCCAGAACGGAAGCGATCAAGCCAAAAACGGATCGGGCGTTAACATGTGATACCATGTCCATGCGGGCTGTCTGTGCTGCGTTGGTGCTACGACGGGACTCGTTTTCGAAAATAGGGCGCAATTTCGATTTTTCCATGGTTACAGAAACAGCGATATCAAAAAGAGATCGAACGGCGGGAAAACAAATGAACAACTGCTTTTGAAAAACAAAATGTCATGCTATCAAAAATCGGCAATTTCATGGGTACGTACGGACTTAATATACCTACTCGTATTCAACAGTTTAGTCACTACAGCTAGTCAAAGATTGGCAAAACCAAAACCCATGCTCGGCTTACACTAGTCATCACTCCACTTTCCTCATCAATCTAGGGCATTGATCAGACAAAAAAATAATTTTCAAGTTTTTAGTTTTCATTTCGTTAATTAATATTCCTCATTCCCTTTCAATAAAGTGTACAGACGCCAGCACATCAAGTTACTACAATCTGTAAGATTTCTTTAATAGATTTTCGACTTTATTGCTAAAGCATAAGGTTCAAGGTTGATTGGGAAAATCTGACAGTTTTGGGTAGGTTGACCTGCTGGCGTCTGTACATTATTCTACTTGTCAAGCCCTTTTATTTGATACCTATATTGAAGGTGTTGTGACAAAAAAAGGTAATTAGCCATTTTGTGGTGGCGGCCATCTTGGATTTGAAATTTATCATAGTGTGTAGTATTCTACTAGTCAAGCCCTTTCATTTGATATCCTAGGTAGTGAAAAAAAATGTAATTTGCCATTTTGTGGTGGCGGCCATCTTGGATTTGAAATTTATCATAGTGTATAGTATTCTACTAGTCAAGCCCTTTCATTTGATATCCTAGATAGTGAAAAGAAAATGTAATTTGCCATTTTGTGGTGGCGGCCATCTTGGATTTTAAATTTATCATAGTGTATAGCATTCTACTAGTCAAGCCCTTTCATTTGATACACATATTGAGGGTGTTGTGAAAAAATTTGTAATATGCCATTTTGTGGCGGCGGCCATCTTGGACTGATTTTCATCAAACATAGCTAAGAACACTCCCGACTAATTCACCTTTCAAACAAAAAAAAAACAAAATCAGTTCATCCGTTCGGGAGCTACGATGCCACAGACACACACACACACACACCCCCCCCGACACGTCAAACTTATAACACCCCGTCGTTTTTGCGTCGGGGGTTAAAAATTTTTTAACCCCCGACGCAAAAACGACGGGGTGTTTAATAAAAATACGTACAGCTGCGCAGATTTCGGCGATTTCGGCGAGTCACGTGTCGATCGTAGTTTACTAGTAAATTATAATAATTATTATAAAGTTTAAAAAGCAAGAAATAAAAGTTAAATTAAAAAAAACCCCGGCTCAAACCAAAACCTCTAAAAACTAAAATAATAATATAAATTGGCACTTTGTGTTTAATATAAGTTGTAGGAAATATTTTGAGAGAAGCGTCGCGTCGCGTCGTCGCCGCGTCTTCGGGAGCGGTTATTAAATTAAAGGGCCAATTTATATTATTATTTTAGAGAGGTTTATATTTGAGTCGGAGGTTTTTAAAATTTTTATTAATATGTTGTATATTATGTTAGAAAAAATCACTTTTTACCGACTTCAAAAAAAGGAGGTTATCAGTTCGACACACGTATGTATGTAATATTATTGGAATTGCAAAATTTTATAGACGTATGTATGTATGTTTGTCCACGCATTTCTCCGCAACTATTAATCGGATCGTGACCATTTTTTTTTGTATTGGCTTACATTTACTTCAACTTAGGGAACAGTGCAAGTTTCATCAAAATCGATTCAGTAATTTTCAAGATATGGACTAATACGTGTAAGTTTGACGGCCTGGCTTATTGATACGAGCTACGGGTGTAGTGTCAAAGGGATAACATCTCAAAACCTTGGTCAAATTCTAGTACAATATTTACAACAAAACTATTACCTACTTAATACAAGAAAATATTCCAGTTTTTAGTTAAAACTAAATATGACGAAATAAAAAAGTAATTTAAAAAAATTAAACCGACTTCAAAAGAAATGAATTCAAAATTATGAAATAACTTTAATTTCGGAAGTCGGTGACAAAAATACAGATCCCAAGACACCGACTTCCGAAATTAAAGTTATTTCATAATGAATTCATTTCTTTTTTTTTTTTTGAAGTCGGTTTAATTTTTTACCAACTTCAAAATTTAAATTACTTACTTACTTTTTTTAATTTCAACGATACGATTTATTTGATAGTTCCTTTATGCATTAGTATTGTTAGTATTTTCATTTATTGTTGTATTGTCATCTCCACATTGTATAACACCTTGACCTATGTATGTAATTCTAATTATGTGTGTGCAATCTTCAAAAATGAAGCCTTTGAACTACATAAAAAAGAACCGCATCAACATTAACGGTAGCAGTGTACGAATCAAGAATAGTAATAATTAGAGGCCCGGCCACGTGAATGAGCACCACTGGTCATGAATTTTTAATGTAGTGCCAAATAATTCGCTTCATTATACATAATATGTATGCCATGTATTAGAAAACAATATGTTTGGTTGCAGCAGGTTAGCGCTGTGCTTAAATTAGCATTTGCTTTCTTGAGAGACTCGATTTCTGGGTAAAATGTGTATATAATCATACAATCATAAGTATATCATCAGAAAACTTGCTGGTAAATGGATAACAAATAAGTTGATCAAAGTAAAATTGTGTCTAAGTTGGCAGTGGAAACTATACACACTGTGGCTTGCCACTGGGATCCATTCAATTCAAGGTGTTTGCAATCTCCGAGCATCTCTTAGCTCCATTGCTTTATAAATCTGCACCACACAGACGTCATACGTTTTCCTCAAAAGTCAAACACCACCACGACCACCGGTCCTGCACTGTCTCCAGCGGATGTCTATGACTTGTACTAGGTCACCGGTACCTTGTGGCTCCGGGGTTACCACTCCATAACTTTTCGGTTCTGCGAGTAATTTGCATCGCCCATAGCTACGTCCCCAGTCTTGCTTCGAAGCTCCTCAAATCTGGTCGAAAGCCAGTGAAACTCCGAGCCGACCCTTCTCCATTGCCCTTTGGGTGACTGAGCATTCTTATTATGCCTCAATGATGTTATACGCCCATTGGGAGCTGCCACGTTTCAGTGCCGTAATTCATAACTATAATAGTACCTATCATCTAGATTTCTAAAATGATAGAATCTATCTGTTGTGACTAATGATAGAATTTCCTGCTATGTGGTGTGTTATATAATTCGCGGGGATTTACTTCGTGAGACGTGTATGTTTGTTTCTTAGAACATGATGTGCGCGTACGCAGGTGGCATGCGCCAACGACGCGCGTTCTTCGCCATCTTTTGCAAACGATAGACCTATTTTCTTTACAGATATGCTCAAATTTAAATCGGTCATAATAGTACTTGTGTTGTCAAATTATTTATATTCCATTTTTTGGTATACATATTTTGCCTCCGTATCACCAAGATGACAAGATGTTTATGGACAAACTCCAACTCAAAGCAATTATTTCAAATAACCCATGAAAGAAACGCCAAAGCATCGCGTCGAGCATCACATTGAAACTACCGGTCCGCCATTGTATTGCAAGACTCGACCATTAGCACCGCACCTCTATCCGGCTGTGAAGAAAGAATTCGAAACCATGATGCAACAGGGTCTGTGCCGACCAAGCAAGAGCCCGTGGTCAAGCAAATATGTAGTGCTCAAGAAAAATGGTGACATACGTGTATGTGGGGATTATAGAAGACTGAACGCGGTTACGAAGCCCGACCGCTACCCAGTTCCACGTCGACGTAACAACTCCTATCAACTACGTACAACTAGCTGCAGTGCAGGAGCGAGACGACACCACCAACATTCAACTAAAGAAAATCACTCTTCCCGAAACAATCAAACCAATATACTGCGAAACATCAACAGCAAACTTACGACCGTATTTGCCTACTGACTATCGTCGCATCGCTTTCAAGGCCGTGCACAACATAAGTCATCCCGGCATCAGAACGACACGGAAAATTATTCAAGATCGTTACTTCTGGCCATCAATGAACCTCGACATAGGCAACTGGACAAAACAATGTATAGCGTGTGAACAGTCTAAAGTACAACGTCACACGCACAGCGACACCGAAACATTCCCGACCTGCGACCGATTTCAACATATACATGTGGATATCGTTGGTCCGCTACCTACGTCAGCACACGGACACCGGTACCTGCTAACCATCATCGACCGCACGACACGCTGGCCCGAAGCTATCCCAATGCAAGAGATGACGTCCGAAACAGTAGCAAATAACGTCTATGAAACATGGATATACCGTTTCGGTTTGTCCAACCACCATCACGACGGATCAAGGACGACAGTTTGAGAGTCAGCTGTTTCACGAACTCACAAAACTATTAGGCACTGAGAAAACCCGTACTACTGCCTACCACCCGCAGAGTAACGGGATTGTCGAACGTTGGCATCGATCATTAAAAGCTGCGCTCATGACAAGACTCACGGACAACAGCAAGTGGCTGAATGAACTACCTACAGTGCTCATGGGACTTCGTGCTGTTGCTCGGACCGACACCGAAACTGGCCCGGCTCAACTAATATTATGGACGACCACTACGTTTACCCGGCGACTTCATATAACCATCTGCGAGCAACACAAGAATGAGTCACGACTACGCTGAACAATTACATCGCATTATCATCACTCAACTTACGCCGACGTACTTGCCGCATAGCAACAAGCGCAGTATGTTCGTGCATAAAGATCTGCAAACATGCAACTCTGTGTTTCTGCGAGTAGATACAGTCCGCAAGTCACTGCAACGACCTTACGAAGGGCCTTACTTAGTCTTGGAAAGAAACGACAAGTACTTCAAGATACAGATGTATAGAGGTATGGGGAACAGGGTGTAAAGTTCACTCATACTCTATAGAAAAGGGAGGATCCTCCGACCAGACGGGTGTTGTGTCTGGCGGGCAACTGCCCAATGACTTATGTCGGGGCCGTTGTATCTATGCTAATTGCGCGGTAAACTCTGCTTGCGCGATGTAGGATTTGCGTGACGTAGTATGACGCGTTGTTTGCATGTGGCGTTGTAGATACCGCTACAGATGCCCGGTAGAACTGCAAACATCTCCATCGACCGCCTTAAACCGGCGTACACGATCAACACAGACATCGAACATAGCAGCGCGAACATAACTACGTCTGCAACTACAGACACTAACATACCAGTGAACGATGAGCGAAGAACCAGATCCGGAAGACTCGTGAAGATGCCCGTACGCTTCGCTTGATACGGTATAACATACCATTTTTTTTATTATATTTTCAAATTCAAATGGGTCCCGCCTGCTTCCAACTTTTTTTTAGCTTTTCAGTTCTTTTAACTTAAGTTTTTTACCGCAGTCGGGTTTTTTATTTTTTATTTCCAGCTTTTTAGTTTACAAAATATGTGAAAGATTTCGCTGACGATTTAGTTCTTGGTACGCGTTTTTTACGATTTGTCACTTCGAATTACTTTTAACCATAGGTATAAGTTGTTTATATTTTTGTAAGTAATTCAATCAATACATCTTTTAAAAGCCCTTTTAAAGCCCTTTATTTTAATACCCCACTCGATAGGATTTGAGAAAAAAAAATTTTTTTGAAGACAACATTGCGCCAAAAATCGGCCATTTTAATTTTTTACAATTTTGATATAGGTACCCAGTGTCACTGACGAATCTAACGGCACCTCTCAAGCTGAAATCGATCAAGCCGTTTAGGCTACAGATCGTGCCAAAGAGATATACATACATAGTAGTCGCCATATTGAATTTTCACTAACGTCATGTCTTTAGTGACACTTGCTGGACTAAGAGGAATCGATTGACGTGTAAATCATAAAAATCGGCCCAGGCGTTTGGTCTGTATAGTGCTTCAAAGGAACATACAAACATCAATGATTTCAAAAGTAAGTAATATATAAGTCAATGACAAACATACATACATACATACATAGGCTGATAAACACATTACCACTTCTTTGCGTCGCGCAGTCGGGTAAAAACAGGTACCTATGCATAAACTATAAACTATAATCAACGCGGAATAACGCAGAGCACTCGATGAGATAGATATCACGCGTCGTTTGTAAGCGTGTCCCCTCCCTCACTCATCCACACTTCTGCTGTGATGCGATGCTATGCGCACACAAACGGACGGTCGCAGAAAGAAGATGATAGGTTTCCCCGCTTGTTATGATAAGGTAGGTAAGTTAATTGGGACGCCTAGATATCGAAGGATCTGATTTCCATAATGATGTCGTTTTATCAAATAGAAGACAAAGAGGTACCTACTTAACGGTAGGTATCGTAAAGTACCGTTTTGACTTCTATACATATTTATGTTCTTATTACAAATGTGAGTATGTATGTACATGCTGGTACCCAGAAGTGATAAAAATATTTATTATTACCTACGGCTGTTTTCGTTAATTTTTAATGTCAGCTGATCAAGATCTGAGGGTCCCCTCACTACTAATGAGTTTGTTTACGAGCCGAGTGCGGAGCGGGGCGCGCGCGCACGCTCGCTGGCCCGGCCGCGGCGGGCGGCGCGCGCGTCAGTCAGCCCAAGTCAGCCTACGACGGCACCACCACGCGTACATGAGCCGCTCCGTGAGCTCCGTCGCCGTCCGTCTGCCACACGCGCGAACCGCGTCTAGTGCTCGCCCAGCCGCGCCGCGCAACTTCACCCAAGTGCGAATGTGGATACACGGATGCAGTGCTTGTGTTGTTCTCACTACCCCCACTATATACTGACTACCTGACATTTAGTGTTTGTTAAAGCCCTTAAGACGACCCACTGACCAAGGTATTTACTATCAGCTCGTCAAAACATGAGAATTTTTGTCTCAATTACTTAATTAATGATTTCCAAATATTCGTGGCGCAGTGTGTAAACAATTCGTTTGGCAGTACGGTCATTGGACGTCGGATGTAGATGCAAACTGCGTCGTGTCGCCCGCCGCATCGCGCGGGCCGCGCCGCACCGCCGTTTGTTGCTTCGGTTACATGACATCGTAGGGGATAGTTTCACTGCACTCCAAAATCCATTGTTCTCATAATTTTAATGTTCATACATTGATTTCAATGTGCTCCAAGAATTTTTAGCAATAAAATATTTCAATATCTCAGTTCCAAGAAATTTTAAGTAGAGTTAGCAAAAAAATAAATTTAGCATGAAACATTATAATTACTTATTAAAAATCATAGAAAAAGAAGGTTAAAATTTCCATTAAGTCACAAAAATGTATGGTGCGGAGAGGGAGGGGGAGGGGGGCAACCCCCCTCTGTACCATCCCCACCCCGCGGAACCCCATGGTTATGGAGATATCCATGGTTAAAGTTTTTAGGTTAGGTTAGGTTAGAATAGCACTATTTAGTCAAATTGGGGGGAAAGATTCCCTCTCCCCCAGTTTGCCCCCTGTACGATCCCCACCCCGCGGAACCCCATGGTTATGGAGATATCCATGGTTAAAGTTTTTTTTTTGTATCCTATGTCGACGTAGCCCCGCTTCGCGGGGCTCCTATTTCTCGGTAAAGGGTTTAAAGTAACCTAACCTTTTTTTTTACGTGGAGAAATGCTCATGCATTCTGCACTACCACGGGGAGATAGTGCAGTTATGTGGGACTCTAACCCACTAAAACTCCACGGTGTCCTCCTTTGTCGCTTATGGCGGGAACACGGGCACGCGTTAGCTTAGCACTCATCTGTGAACCCGCCGCGGCTGTCCGTCACCGGACCCTCCTCCGGGGAGTACTCCCCATCACCGGCGCACCAGAACACATAGCACGCCGTGACCACCCCAGGAACCAAACCAGCACATGGGCGCCAGACGACCCCGTCTCTGCCACCCTTGGTCCCCCTGCGACGGGTCAGGTCATTGGCCCCGCCGCCTGCCAATTTTCGGCCGCAGAGGATAGGGAGAGTGGCCAACGTCATACCAACACTCCTCTTCCCCTGCGGCCCCACCGCGTCCGCCATCGAACGGTGGCGACCCCGTCAAGGCCGCGGAAAGTAGGGAGAGCGGCGCACCGTAATACCGGCACTCCTCTCCCGCCGCGGCCTCCAACCCTCAGCCGCGATGCCTCCGGTACGACATCGCGGCCCGCCTCAGTTGCGATTGCGATGTCGCCCAAGCGGCACCGCAACCTACATGTTGACCGCTACGTCGTCGGCTTGTTGGCAAAAGCCCTGACGAGCGGCCCCTCCTCGGGTTCCTCTTCGCTTCACCGTGGGTGTCCAAGCCACGGCTACTGAGCCCCCCCGCCTCGACAATGCGGGAACCCACCGGGGGGGAAAGTAACCTAACTTTTTTTTTTTTTTTACGTGGAGAAATGCTCATGCATTCTGCACTACCACGGGGAGATAGTGCAGTTATGTGGGACTCTAACCCACTAAAACTCCACGGTGTCCTCCTCTGCCGCTTATGGCGGGAACACGGGCACGCGTTAGCACTCATCCGTGAACCCGCCGCGGCTGTCCGTCACCGGACCCTCCTCCAGGGAGTACTCCCCATCACCGGCGCACCAGAACACATAGCACGCCGTGACCACCCCAGGGACCAAACCAGCACATGGGCGCTAGACGACCCCGTCTCTGCCACCCTTGGTCCCCCTGCGACGGGTCAGGTCATTGGCCCCGCCGCCTGCCAATTTTCGGCTGCAGAGGATAGGGAGAGTGGCCAACGTCATACCAACACTCCTCTTCCCCTGCGGCCCCACCGCGTCCGCCATCGAACGGTGGCGACCCCGTCAAGACCGCGGAAGGTAGGGAGAGCGGCGTACCGTAATACCGGCACTCCTCTCCCGCCGCGGCCTCCAACCCTCAGCCGCGATGCCTCCGGTACGACATCGCGGCCCGCCTCAGTTGCGATGTCGCCCAAGCGGCACCGCAACCTACATGTTGGCCGCTACGTCGTCAGCTTGTCGGCAAAAGCCCTGACGAGCGGCCCCTCCTCGGGTTCCTCTTCGCTTCACCGTGGGTGTCCAAGCCACGGCTACTGAGCCCCCCCGCCTCGACAATGCGGGAACGCGGCGTCGCTTCAGGTTCCGTTCCACATTGTAAACAAAAATTCGTTATTTTTTGTGTAAAAAGGTCAATGTAATTGCATAATACAGCACGGTTATTGTGCACATTAATTTTGAACTAAAAATTTGAATTTTAAATTTCTAAGCACCTTTCTAGCCTGAAACACAGGTCCTACCTAGTTCAGGCAAATGAGCTACTGTGTTCTTTATAATTTTTAAGATATTGTAAATCTGCACCATTTTTATAAATAAACGATATTATTATTATTATCATATTTTAACATATCTCGGGACCATGGGGTCCCGGTCCTTTGGAAGGCGTACGAGGGGCCGAAGCCAACTCGCAGAGGCCCGTTAGAGATTTTCAATGAAATGAGGCACCAACCGACGATTATCTCTGTTCGCACTATGCAAGTGCACCCAAGGACAACCCCCGGTTGGTGTAGGACTATTGCAAAATATGGAAACAAAACTATTGGGTTATGGGTTTTGGTGGTTAAAGTGAACTGGTTATCTAAGACTATGGAAAAACTATAGCCCCTGCCTGACCGATGTTCTCTATAAATTACACAGATTAAATGGCAGGGGGTGACTTGCACACTCAATAATGGGCCCCCTAAAACGGTCGCTAGCACATAGTGTCGTAGCGGCAAGGGGGCAACATGTCCTGAGGTGCTTATGAGGAGTGGAGAGGTATGCCACGGCTATCAGGACAATCCCGGAAGTACGGTCAAGATCCCTACCAGCATCTTACTGGAATACTTCCTTCCTCCGAGCACGTTTGCTCTTGCGAATCTCCACTCAAGCCAGCCAATAAAGGCAAGAATGAGGTGGGAGCTCTGTTTCTCGTCATTGTTCACTCCAGCTGGCCAATAAAGGCAAGCCAGAGGTGAGGAACAAGACTTCTCCCTGGAGATAGGGTCCGTGGGGTCGCTACTGCCCAACAGCTCGCCACATGCTGCCCTGCGGATTTCTGTATCTCTCTTGGTCTGGCTCCTAACTCTAGACCTGTTCCGGCAAAGTAAACCTTTCCGGCACAGGCCTAGAGTTCTGAGCGCGCAAGCACCACCACGACGTCAACGTAGAGATACGGCGGTGGGGTTATTATTATTATATTTTAACATATCTCGGGACCATGGGTCCCGGTCCTTTGGAAGGCGTACGAGGGGCCGAAGCCAACTCGCAGAGGCCCGTTAGAGATTTTCTTATTATTATTATTATTTTACATGCCTTATTCTATTACATTTTTAAATATTTCTTAAAAAAATAAGTATAAAAAAACATTTAAAAATATAAAAAATAGTTATCCGCCGGTGTCGGGAGCAGAGTCCAAGCTACCGGTGGTTAGGGCTCCAGAGACAGGAACCTCCTCACAATGCGAGCCGTATCGAGGAGTACTGCCTTCTGAATCAGGCCCTTGATCCAACCGCCTAACGAAAGCCTCGATAGATGTTGATCGAGGCTTTCGGCCATCAGTCCATTGGCCGATACGACAATCGGCACAATGATAGCCGAGCTCACATTCCACATGTCCACAACCTCGTGAGCTAAGTCGAGATATTTAATTTGTTTCTCTTTCTCAGCTTTCACGAGGTTCCCGTCATGTGGAATGGTAACATCGACAATCATTGTGCGGCGCGCTAATCGGTCTATCACCACTATATCAGGCTTATTGGCAACAATAGTCCTGTCAGTAATGATAGACCGATCCCAGTACAATGTGACATGGTCATTTTCAAGAACTGGGTCGGGCACATACTTGTAGTACGGTACCTCAGAATCCACAAGTTTATATTTCAAAGCAAGTTGCTGGTGAATAATCCTAGCTACTTGGTTATGCCTGTGCAAGTACTCGCCGTTAGCCAGACGAGAACAACCAGAGATAATATGTCTGATAGACTCACCCGGACGGTGGCATGCCCGACACACGTCAACCGTCCCGTCCTTCATAATATGTCTCCGGTAGTTATTCGTTAAGATAACTTCGTCCATAATTGCACAGACAAAACCTTCAGTTTCCCCGAAAAGGTCACCAAAACGTAGCCAGGATACGGACGCTAAGAAGTCTACACCGGGCTCATGAAGAGCCCGATAGAAGCGCCCGTGAAGCTCCTTGCTTTGCCATACCTTCTTGCGGTCATCAGTAGAAAGTACTACAGGTTTGCGCCAGTTCTCTTTAGCCATGGATAGCGGGGTGAGCCCCTTGTCCACTGCGACCACATCACGGTGCATACCCACTTCGGTTTTTAAAAAATATTCCCTGAGACTGCACACCTCGCGGTTGTGGAGGGTTTTCGCATTTAAAAAGCCTCGACCCCCGCACTTCCGCGGGATATACAGTCTCATTACCGATGATCGTGGGTGATGCATCCGGTTTGCGGTCAGTAGTGTACGGACTCTTCTATCCAGGGCGTCGAGTTCGGTCTGAGTCCATTCGAGTATGCCGAAAGAGTACATCAAAACCGGCATGACCCAACCATTGAAGGCGCGCACCTTATTTCCGCCCGAAAGAAGACTAGTTAATACCTTCTTCAGGCGACAAAAGAAGCGCTCCTTCAACGATTGCTTCATGTCAGCATCGTTGATGCCTAACGCTTCCGACATACCCAAATACTTATAGCTTTCGGATGAGGAGAGGGATCTGAGGCTTATGGAATCGGAGAGTTGAATTCCCTCGGATTCCATAATCTCCCCTCGCTTTACATGCATGACTGCACATTTGTCCACACCAAATTCCATCCTGATGGCGCTACTGAAAGTTTCAGTTACCTTCAGTAGCTCCATCAGACGCAATTTGTTGGGGGCAAAGAGTTTTAAATCATCCATGTAAAGGAGGTGAGATATGACCTGACCACCTCTTTTCAACCGATAGCCTAGACCTGAATCCTCCAGTAGTGTACTTAGAGGATTCAGGGCTAAGCAAAACCAAAGTGGACTCAAACTGTCGCCCTGAAATATTCCCCGTTTAATCCATACAGGCTCATCATTCCCCTGGATCTGTCGACATCCTGGATAACGAAGGACCGTCTTCCATTGCCTCATACACGACTCAAGGAAGGTGCGTAGAGTTGCATCTATCTTGTACAGCTCCAGCACCCTCATGAGCCATGTATGTGGCACCGAGTCGTAGGCCTTCTTGTAATCTATCCAACATGTCGACAGATCCTTGCGGGATCGACGAACCTGTTGGCTAATGGCCATGTCTATGAGGAGTAGCTCCTTAGTACCGCGGGACCCATTCCTACATCCATTTTGAGAGGCAGACATAACCGAGTTACTCTCAATGTGTGTATTAATTTTCGCTCTCAAAATAGATGTAAGAAGTTTATAAACCGTCGACAAACACGTGATCGGTCTATAATTCTTGGGTTCCGCGGGACTACCTGATTTATGGAGCAGGTGGGTAACGCCTGTTGTTAGAAACTGCGGTAGCGACCCAGACTCTAAGGATGACTGGAACTGAGATGCCAGGCAAGTGTGTGAACTAATTAGCCATTTCAGCCAAAAATTGTGCAGTCCGTCCGGTCCCGGTGATTTCCAATTCGGTAACGGACGGACCGCTCTGGCAACGTCTGATGGCGTAATTAGGACTGTTTCCATTTCTGGTACAGACTCACACACTCGCTCGACATCCTGCATCCAATCAGCCTCAGTGTGACAGACGGGCACCGACCAGATGCTGCACCAGAATGCACTTGTGGCGGCATCATCCGGGCGGCATACATCTGTCACATTTTGTTCAGGTCGCTCCCAAGTTCTATACACCCACCTTTCATCGCTCTGGAACATGCGATTCTGCGTGTATCGATCAACCCGCCGCTTATACCGCCGAATTCGGCTCGCCCATGCACAAACTTTCTGCTTCAGGAAGTCGATGCGCTCTGTGACACGGGACATGTATTCTCGAGGGCTGATTCCAGTCCCCGAGAATGCCCGCCTTACAAAGCGCATCACACGTGGTCGTGTATTGCCCTCCCTGAAGCAGTATAGTTTGCCGATGAGTACCCTGGCCCCATCAATACGACGTTCGATCCTGCGCTGCCAGGCTGGTACGGCAGGTTTTGGTCGAATAGCTCCGTCACAATTTGGGAATTTGACGTTAGCTAAACGACATGCCGCCACAGCCGCACAGTACAGGATCGAATGTGTATCAACGAGATCCTCGCTGCTCTCGAAGAAACTCTTGAGCTGCGAGTCCAAGGCACACACCAGCGCCCTATTTTTTTTGTGCATGGGTAACCGTGGTAATCGGGGTCTAAGTTCGGCTGGAGTGGACCTATACTCGCGTAATGCATCCTCCAGTGCGCTCCTCAGTCGGTCGTTGCACTGGCTACTTACTGTGTCAACCCTATCATGCTCTTCTTCAACATGATTGGACCGCGGCGGGATGGCATCAACAGTTGACGCCTGTGCCGCAGTTTGTGTCGAAGTCGAGACGATATGGTTGCTCAGTACCTCTGAGCGCAGCCTATCAAGTGCGATATCGTCCAACCTGTGATTGCGTTGGATGACCCGCACCTGATCCGACAGCGGTACGCAGTGAGGTTAATTCCCCCCTCTGTAGACCCGTAATATGCGCGCATGACGTTCTCGTTCATAGACTGAGTCCATCTCATGCGCTGCACACAACCACCGGTAGCGGGGACCCGACTCGGGGCCGGATGGCCCCTAAGTCCCAAGCTCCTCGGTGGCCGGCCTCTCCCCTGCCGACGTACAGGTGTTGGCGACGTCGGCGGAGAGAAATACTCGTCGCTCGAGCTCGACGCAACTGCTACGGCCGGTGTCACAGCACTCTCGATGGGGCTGGGTTCCGGCGGTTGCGGGGCGGAGCTGAGCGACGAGTCCGAAGGTGGTAGGCGTGCGCGGCGAGCTGCTAATCTCGTCAACATACTTATTTTCATAATATTGTCATCTTGTTTTTATATATCGGGGGTGACGTGACATCTGTCATGTCCGCTTCGGCAGTTTTTGATATACTTAGGTTTTTATATAATTCATTCATTGTAGGTATGTTTTAAATGTTTTGCTAATTCGATTTAGATTCATTAAACACAAAAATTATAAATGCTGGTGGTACACTGCTACTAAAAATTAAAAATTTGAAAAATATATAGAGATGACAATACTACGTGTTGACGTTGTTGGTGTTGCCATGTTATTATTATTATTAATTACACACCAAATTTAATATGTGAATATTTAAAAATAAAATTATATTTAAGTAAAAATATTACATAAAATTGAATAAAATACACGTCTACTGTCAACGAAACGTGAAATGTCAACTTTGACGTCTATCATGACAATTTATCCAACCTAAAAATTTGCAAATGGCGTGATATTTTCCAATTTGTATGGAAACTTTGAAAAATTATATCTCGTAAACCGTGAGTCTCCGCAACTTGAAAATTTGTAAAAAGATTTCTATTTATGAGTACTATAGACAAAAAATATGAACTTCCAAATCCTTGTGACTTAATGGAAAGTTTATCCTCGTATGGAGAAGAATGGGCAAGAAACTCCACCGTTAGTTACTCTTTTAATCGGAGCGCCCCGACTCCACGTAGTCTTTTGGCTGCTACCCCGAGGGTGTATTTAAAAATCCGGAGGCGCGGAGGGAGTGCCTATCCTTTGTTACGTAAGGGCGCAGGGGCTGCACTTCCCGCAGCGCCGGAGACGTGCAGAAGCAACTTTTTATTGAAAACAAGTGTTTTGAGGTTAGGTTACAATAATTTGTTTTTCTCAAGAATGGTGCGTCCTTATTTCATGGGAGTGGTACCAGGGGGAAGGGGGGACCCCTCCTTCCCTCCACCACCTCGTTTTCGTGCCCCCGGATACTAAATATTTACCCGTCATACTGACGTCACGCAAATCCTGCATCGCACAAGCAGAGCTTACCGCGCAACTAGCATAGATACAAACGGCCCGACATGAATCATTGGGCAGTTGCCCGCCAGACACAACACCCGTCTGGTCGGAGGATCCTCCCTTTTCTATAGAGTATGAGTGAACTTTACACCCTGTTCCTCATACCTCTATACTGGTGACACCGAGTATGAACGTCAGCGCAGCCTTCGTGCAATTACTTCAGCGTGACGTCATCATCATCATCACTCCCGCAAGCTTTAGAGCGGCGAGTCACCCAGCCAACCAGCACCCACGGCTTCATCGGGTATCCTGACCACCAGCATGCACCCTCCGCCTCATCAGCAACCTCGGCACAGCATACTGCACTTTCAGCCGGTCCACAAACAGAGCCATAGAAACCCTCTCCTGGTCGACGCCAGCAGTCAGCCTCAACCCGGCGCTGTACTACATCCGACGCACTGGAGCATAATGCAGCGCCACCCCGACTCACTGGGGACATCTTCGCAGACAGTTCCGACTCACTGTGAACTATGCGGCAACCGGTTCCGACTCACTGGAACCTCAGCTGGCCTGGCAAGCATCGCAAGATACAAGACTCAGCCCACTATCGACCTCCGGTCTCCAGGGGGAGTGATGTAGCGGTATCTACAACGCAACATGCGAACAACGCGTCATACTGACGTCACGCAAATCCTGCATCGCGCAAGCAGAGTTTACCGCGCAACTAGCATAGATACATACGGCCCGACATGAATCATCGGGCAGTTGCCCGCCAGACACAACACCCGTCTGGTCGGAGGATCCTCCCTTTTCTATAGAGTATGAGTGAACTTTACACCCTGTTTAGGGCATGGATCCCGGAATTCCGAGATTTCGGAATTTCGGATGATTTTTTACAATATTACAATTCCGGAACTGAAGTAAATATCGCCATCCGATACTCGTATAATTATTTGTAAGATAAGTTACCACAATAATAAAGGTGATGCCGAAGTCTGTGATATAGGTGTTGACGAAGCTGAAGTCAATGAACCAACACTGCAAGAACAGCTGAATAAGGAACTCAGTAAATGCAAAGAACCTCGCACGAATCAAAAACGACATTTTGATCTTGCTGGATTCGTAAAAGTTAAGAAAGCCATGTACGATAATGGTGGAGAACGTGGTATTTATTTGACACAGGCATACAATTATATTTTAGGTGTTCTTCCTACAAGTGTTGAGAGTGAAAGAGTATTTTCGTGTGCCGGGTACTTTTGTAACCGCCTACGAAGCTCGCTCTCAGATAAAATGTTAGATGCTCTGATACTCTTGAGAACACATTATCAAGAAGAGCGATCTTTTTTGAAAAAGTGATTCTTGTCTTATTCTTGTTAAAATTTGTGATAGTCTATGGTAAACTTCGCGCCTTGTTTTGTTTTCTGTCTTTTGATATTCCTCTCTGTGAACGTCACTGAATAATTTTGTTACATCTATACATATAATAAGACAGTAAAAAAACTGTGTCTGTACATTGAATATATAAAAAAAAAAATAACTGAGGGGGGTTTAGAAACAGTAATAGAGCACGAATCCAAAAAAAAAATTTTGTCTGTTTGTCTGTTTGTTTGTACACGCTAATCTTCGGAACTACTGGACGGATTTGAATGATTTTTTTTTTGTTGTATAGGTATTATGTCTGGGCAACATATAGGCTATAATTTATCTTGGAAACTTGAACACCTGATGCAGAACGGCAACAGACCAGCTAAACTATAAGAGATACAAAAACGGTACCATAGCAAAAATTGTTCCACGTGATGAGCATTTTCTGCTGAGAGAATAAATTTGAAGATCTGGAACACCTGATGTGGAACTCCAAGAGCCCAGCTACACCATAACACATATAGGAATGACGTCTTAGCAAAAGTTGTTCGGTCTGCAGATGGTCTCTTGACTTTTAAAAACTGGCCAAGTGCGAGTCGGACTCGCACACGAAGGGTTCCGTACCACAAGGCAAAAACGCCGAAAAAAACACGTTTGTTGTATGGGAGCCCCCCTTAAATATTTATTTTATTTTGTTTTTAGTATTTGTTGTTATAGCGGCAACAGAAATACATCATCTGTGAAAATTTCAACTGTCTAGCTACCGCGGTTCTTGAGATACAGCCTGGCGACAGACAGACGGCAAAAACGCCGAAAAAAACACGTTTTTTTGTACGGGAGCCCCCCTTAAATATTTATTTTATTTTGTTTTTAGTATTTGTTGTTATAGCGGCAACAGAAATACACCATTTGTGAAAATTTCAACTGTCTAGCTACCGCGGTTCTTGAGATACAGCCTGGCGACAGACAGACGGCAAAAACGCCGAAAAAAACACGTTTTTTTGTACGGGAGCCCCCTTAAATATTTATTTTATTTTGTTTTTAGTATTTGTTGTTATAGCAGCAACAGAAATACATCATCTGTGAAAATTTCAACTGTCTAGCTACCGCGGTTCTTGAGATACAGCCTGGCGACAGACAGACGGCAAAAACGCCGAAAAAAACACGTTTTTTTGTACGGGAGCCCCCTTAAATATTTATTTTATTTTGTTTTTAGTATTTGTTGTTATAGCGGCAACAGAAATACACCATCTGTGAAAATTTCAACAGTCTAGCTACCGCGGTTCTTGAGATACAGCCTGGTGACAGACAGACGGCAAAAACGCCGAAAAAAACACGTTTGTTGTATGGGAGCCCCCCTTAAATATTTATTTTATTTTGTTTTTAGTATTTGTTGTTATAGCGGCAACAGAAATACATCATCTGTGAAAACTTCAACTGTCTAGCTACCGCGGTTCTTGAGATACAGCCTGGCGACAGACAGACGGCAAAAACGCCGAAAAAAACACGTTTTTTTGTACGGGAGCCCCCCTTAAATATTTATTTTATTTTGTTTTTAGTATTTGTTGTTATAGCGGCAACAGAAATACATCATCTGTGAAAATTTCAACTGTCTAGCTACCGCGGTTCTTGAGATACAGCCTGGTGACAGACAGACGGACGGACAGCGAAGTCTTAGTAATAGGGTTCCGTTTTTACCCTTTGGGTACGGAACCCTAAAAATCGAAGATCAGAAACATCTGATGTGGAAATCAAAACTATCACTAATTTCACCTCCACGCGGTGAAGGCGGTAACAGTTTAGGACTGATTTTCGATGACGATGGTATATCATTGAAAATTTGACTACTGGCCAAAACTCCCATTTTTTTTATTTTAACGTGAATAAATGCTCATGCGTTCTGCACTACCACGGGGAGATAGTACAGTTATGTGGGACTCTAACCCACTAAAACTCCACGGTGTCCTCCTCTGCCGCTTACGGCGGGAATATGGGCACGGGTTAGCACTCATCCGTGAACCCGCCGCGGCTGTCCGTCACCGGACCCTCCTCTGGGGAGTACTCCCCATCACCGGCGCACCAGAACACATAGCACGCCGTGACCACCCCAGGGACCAAACCAGCACATGGGCGCCAGACGACCCCGTGTCTGGGCACCCTTGGTAGGGGAGCAGTCACTTAGATTTTAATTGATCAGGTATCTTCTTCACAATAAAACTATAACCATGCCTAGAAAAAGGTCAAATCTTTTCCAATGTTCCAAAGGAGCTAAAAGATTACGGATCATAAGATCCCAAGAATCTACCGAAGAGCGTCAGGAGAGACTTGATGCTGTTCGAGAACATCAGGCTGCAACTCGCTCCGTGGAAACCTCTTCGGATCGTGAAGCACGCCTGCGTTCTCAGCGTATTTACGCATCTACATCCAGGTCTCTAGAGACCAGTGAAGAATATCATGCGCGACTGACCGCTGATCATGAACGTCATGCATTGTCTCGCGAGTCGGAGACGTTCACGGATAGAGAATTGCGCTTTAGTTCCAAGCGTATCTACGCATCGACTTTTAGGTCTCCAGAGACAAGTCGGGAACGTGATGTGCGACTGACCGCTGATCGTAAATGTCACGCATTATCTCGCGAGTCGGAGACGTTCACAGATAGAGAGTCGCGCTTGAGTTCTCAGCATATCTACGCATCTGCTTCTAGATCTCTAGAGACAAGTGCGGAACGTGATGCGCGACTGTCCGCTGATCGTGAGCGACATGCATTGTCTCGCGAATCGGAAACGTTTACCGATACAGAATCACGCTTGAGTTCTCAGCGTATTCGCATCTACTGACAGGTCTTTTGAAACAAGTAATGAACGTGAGATTATCATACATTGCCCCATTTCTTGGATAACATACGTTCGTACAATAATGCCTTTCAAATGACATCTTTTGGTGCAGAACAGATTTCAGAAGGCCCATTTATGCCAACATTCAAAATGCAAGGCCAAGTTTACCACCTTATTGGTTCATTATTGCCTGAAAATGAAGTCTCGAATCGTCTCGCGCATCCCGTTGTTTTTCAGTCCCTGGGCTCTTAGAATTCGACATCAGACGTTTCAGATCTCCGATTTTGACGACCCCGTTGTTGCTGGCATAAGCAACAGGATCCGCGTACGAAGTCGCGGGCAGAAGCTAGTACTTTAATATACTATTTTAATAGAAGCAATCTCAGTTTCATTGCATTAGTCTAATATACTTTATATTTCTTTTTAGTTTACGTTGAATTTCCAAAAAATACGACAGCGTAAGTTTCGAGTTTTTTAATTATTTTAAGTTTGGTAAGGTTTGCGATTCGATTACTTACTTTAATATGGTTGCTAAGCAAGTTATGCTCGTCACAATGCGAATGGTGAAATGGAGCTGATGGTGGAATACCAGGAGAACTCCTCAACAATTAACGTCCCTGCATCGGGAAAAGCAATATTTTGTAAAAGGCGATGAGCAAGTTGGCATTAGGCTATTGTAACTTAGATACATTATAAACAGACACACTAAAAAGCGAGAAATAAAAACTTTTTAACAAAAAAAAAAACCGACTTCCAAAAAAAACACTACAAAGTGAAAAATAACTTTTATTTCGGAAGTCGGTGGCAAAAAACTAAAATACAGATCCAAAGACACCGACTTCCGAAATAAAAGTTATTTTTCACTTTGTAGTGTTTTTTTTGGAAGTCGGTTTTTGCTATAATGTATTATTATTGAAAAGTTGATTATATTTTGTTATATTTATTAAGAAAAACCTAATAGAAGGCTGTTTAATTGATCTCAGTCAAGAGTTTTGTCGATTTATTTAGTTTTTTAATGAAGATTTGATTTAACAAAACACTTAAATGCCTATTTATTGTTTTTTTTTTAATTTCCTATACTTTTTTCTAATTCCGGAACCAGTTCCGGAATTCCGGAATCGAACCAGTAGTATCGTAGCTCAGTTCCGGAATCGAAAATCATCCGATATTACATGCCCTAACCCTGTTCCTCATACCTCTATAGCAGTTTATAAAACAGCATTTATTCGTCGGCCCCGGTCGAGAATCCGGTTTTATACTGGTATTATAATGGCTATTTTTCCCTTAAACCAATACGCTAAACCGCTAAACGTTAAAAAAACTATCTATACTTATAATAAATCTGTAGAAGTGAAAATTCTGTACATACATTGAAAATATAAAAAAAATAAACGGCAGGGGGTGTTACTAGACCGACAACGTACCCAAAAATGTGACTAAAAAAAATTTGTCCGTCTGTCTGTTTGTTCAGGCATCACGCAAAAACTACCGGTTCGATTACGATGAAACTTGGTATAATTATTCTTTAATATCCTGGACATCGCACTGGGTACTTTTTATCCCGGAAAAGTATTTACAATAAAAAACAAACTTAATTTTGCGGTTCGATCCCTAAACCCGATTACTGTACCAACCGCAAAAATAATAAATTTATCGTAGGTTACGTCACCCGCAGTGGAGTTCACTTAGGGGCGCTGCACACGGCTAAGATACTATAATATTTTAGTCAGGGGCGCCTCATTTAACAGATTCGTGCGGCCACGAGGTACAGCCAGCAACTGAGGCCGCCGTCGCCGCCACACATATCTGTCGGGCACACTCAAACACACTACCTCTAATATGTTGGCGTTATGTATCTTGCCTCTAATTAATTTGAATATATACGCCTAACTCTCAGCTCGTTGTATCCAACCATGCCTAATAAACAAGGTTGGATACATAAGCGGGTAAATATAGCCTCAAATATAAAAATCTAACAAATTTATTTTGTATTGATTCTAAATTGGCTTCTCACCAAAGTGTTGTATAAAGCGATAATCGCCGTAACATTTATAACTGGAACTACTGTGTTAATGGTTGCAGTCCCAAGCGGAGAGCCCCGCAATCCGCGAGCCTCGCCCCCCGCACCCCCGCGGCCCGCCCTCACCACACATGCCACGTCACAGGTAAGACCAGCTAGTCATCCAGTACACTGTAGGTACACTCCTCCACTCCAGAATCAACATCGCTCCCAAAACTCATCTATCTTCTATCTTCTATATATATAAAATGATAAACTGACTGATTGTTGATATATCAACGCACAGTCTAAACCGCTGCTCCTAGAGACATGAAATTTGGAGGGTGTGTTCTTTGTGAAGAGTAGGTATCCACTAAGGGTTTTTCGAAATTCCACCCCTAAGAGGGTGAAATTTCACGCGGACGAAGTCGCGGGCAGAAGCTAGTCGTTAATAAATTGCACATCTCGCAGAGGGCCATGAATCAATAGGTAGTCTTAATCAAGTAAGTTCTATGGTTTCTTATAATTTTTGTTAGCACGTCGAGAGTCGTCGGCTATCAGCGGGCGCATGCGTCAGTCAAGTCGGGGTGTCGACACTGCTCACCAGGGATAATAAGCGCTAATTTAATTTACAGGTGGTGGCATGGAGTTGTGTGCGGCGTACTGGTCGCGTGCGCACTGGCACTACAGGAGGCTGGCACCGCTTTCGGCGTTGGAGTTGAGGATGAGGCCGCGCAGACCGTCGCCGTGCTACCGGTGACGCTGGGCGGGCCGGTCGCGGCCGCCGCGCTGGGCGCGCTGACCGTTGAGGCACTGGCGGCACGCGGAGTACGCGCAGTGGTTGTGCCCGCGCCCGGCTCGTGCACCGCCAAGCCCGCCATCGCCAACTGCAGCAACGACGTGCTGCGCGCGCTCGTGCTGAACAAAGCGCACGTGGCGCTGGTGCCTGTGCCAGCCGCGCGCCCGCTGCACGCGCTGCTCCTGCGCGACTTCGGCCTCACGGAGCTGGGAGACGTGGTGCCGGTCGCGCGCCTGGCCTGTCACGCTCACCCAACTTCCCCCTCTCCCGCTTCTTCCTCCCCGCGCTCTCTACTCGACTTTGCCGACGAGGCGGTGGCGCTGCAGTACCGCGTGCCGTACGACGACATCGTCTCCGCTTTGCAGGCAGCAGACGATACGGATCCTTTCGGGTATGTGTCATGGAATTTTATATCCGGCGGGCCGAGATAATACTAACGCTACTATAAAAGTTAGTTAGAAAAATAACTTTGTGATGTTTACAGGTCCATCTGTTTTGCGTCAAACTGCTCGAGCTTTAATTTCACCCCCCAATGGTGCTCGATCTCGAACTCATCATGCTCGACGTTGCTGACCGACGACGAGAGTGAGGCGCGAATCCTCGTCGACGTTGTCCGGGGTAACAAGCTGTACACGAGCATAGTCACACTGGGGGCGCACTTACTGACAGCGGCCGAGCGGCTGACGCGCGGCTCCCCAGGGCAGCAGCCGCGCTCCGCGCGCGCCCTGCTGCTGTGCTCGCGCGCGGCGGACCGGGCTGTGCTCGCGCGCTTGCGGTTCACGGCGCTCGCGCCACCGCCCTGCGACACTACTGCAGCAGTTTGTGCTTTTGATCCCTATCGCATTTCAAAAGTTGTGAACGAGCGCGAATTGCACTCGCCCAGCGTAATTAGTATTCTGGGTCGACTTCAGCTTACGGAAATTGAGTTACGAGATCTCATTCGTCAATATCGCATATCCGGGCCGAAGGCGGCCGTCACCGAGACACTCGCGCGACATCAAGAGTGGACGGGGCCGCCGCGCGAGGCGCGCACCGCGGTCATGGTGCCCGCCCGCACGCAGCGCGACGCCTTTGACGCGAGCGCGCTGCGGGCCGCCGCTGTGCTGGCCGAGGAGGACTCTACGCACAGTGACACCATTAGCTTCAAAGTGGAACTATTGGACGACCAGTGCAAGTCCACTCTGGCATTCAAGTACTTGACGGATGCGCTGGGCGCCGAGTTCGGAGCGCTGTCGGGTGTGGCGGGCCCAGCGTGCGGCGCCGCCTTCGCGGACGTAGCGCGCCAGAGCCCCACGCTGGCCATGCCGGTGCTGGGCTACACGCCGCAGGCCCCGCCGCCCGCGCCCGCCGCTGCCTTCGCCGTGCTGGCAGCGGGAGACGCGCGGCTGTACACGAACGCGTGGGCCGCGTTCGCCGCGCACATGCGCTGGCAGCGCGTGGCCGTGCTCAGCGAGCTAGCCACGCGCGCGGTACTGGACGTGGCCGAGCTGGGCGCCGACGTCATCGTGCACGTCGAGCTGCCGGCCGACAGCGAGGAAGTCGCCCTTGACAAAGTGTTGCAGGTTCGAGATTCTTATTTAGATCTAACTCTGAAAAAAAAAATGGTTGCCTGTAAAGTCGGTTTTACGGGCGAAGATTTTACGTGACAACGTCTTTTTCTCGGTAGAATAGTTGAGTGGGAGAGAGACGCAAGGCATTCGGCGGGCCTCTCTCGTTCGGTGACTCATCGTAACGTTACCGAGCGTTACACTTTTTCATAAGTGACTCCCAGCCGCAACCTAATTTAAGACGTTGTCACGTCAATAAAGAATAACGTGTATCAGGGTTTTTCGAAAATCTACCCCTAACAGGCTGAAAAGGGGTAGTTAATTTTACAGGGGATGATTTTACTGCGTGGCTTGATTAACTCAAAAATTGGTATAAATAATCTTTGACTCAAGTTATAAACACATCTTAAAAGATTTTGCAAAATTCCACCCCTGTGGGGGTGAAAAAGGGGGATATGTTTGTATGAAAAATCTTATTCCTTGAGTTAATAACCTTGTTTCGAAGAACTACCCACCCGGCGAACTTCGTACCGCCCCGCCAGCCGCCCAGCCCCCGCTTTCTAAATCTCTGATATCTCTCTTAATATCTCTGATTTGCTGTAAAGGGCAACTTTTATCTACCTACATGAAATGCACAACGTACGTATTTGTTTAAAATAGCTTGGTACATAAATAACCCATATTTTTTTTGTATTAGGTAAAAGATAAAATAATGAAATTAAAAAAAAGATTTTAAAAACAAGCTTTTATTTAAATAAAAACTTAACCTAAAAAAGAAAGAATAACGCAAACAAAAAAAGAAAAAATAATTTCACAAATAGGTACTTATCTAAGTAAATTTTGGCATTTTTTGTATTTCTAAACTACCCCCAGAGGGGGATTGGGAGGTGTCAAAGTTTGTATGGAAGAATTTTAATGCGCGGTCCAATTAACTCGAAACTCAATAGGTAAGACCAAAATAAATAATAAAGGGTTTTTCGAAAATGTACCCCTAATGGGGTGAAGAAGGGTAGTCAATTTCACAGGGGAGTATTTTATTACGTGGCTTGATAAACCTCACAGAGGATTTAGGGGGTGACAAAGTTGATAGGTTAGTAAAATATGTAACCCGCTGTCGGATTAACTCGAAACTCGTTATATACACTAAAACAAACAAAAAATTAAAAAGTAATATAAAAAAATTAAACCGACTTCAAAAAGAAATTAACTCATTAATAAGTAGGTAGGTAGGTACCTAATACTTTTGTTGTAAATATTGCACTAGAATTTGTCCAAGGTTTTTAGATGTTTTCCTTTTGACACTACACTCGTAGCTCGTATCAATAAGCCAGGCCGTCACACTTACACGTACCTATTAGTCCATATCTTGAAAATGGGTCTCCCTTGTTTCACCAAAAAGAAATTGCCAAATTATCACTTCCCAAACAATTTTCCGCATAATTTCATTTGCCAAATTATTACTTAGCAAAAAATCTTTTCACAAATAATTGTAACCCAAACCTAATGTTTGGCAAGTGAACGTTTAAACAATAACTTGTTTACCAACTAGTACTTTTACCAATTTTTATTTAGTCAAATATTTCAGTTGGAATAACTCATTTTACGCAAAATTACATTTGCCAAATATTTAGTATCGTCAGTTTTCGCAGTTTTAAGGCAGCCATTTCAAGCATAAGATCTAACTTTGAAGACGTTTTATTACAAGGGTGTTTTTTTCCACTGGGACAAATTCTAAACAGCTAATAATAATGTTAAGTATTCTGGTAGTATTTAAAAAAAAATAATTAATCCCGTCTAACTAGTTCAGTTTTGGGTACGAGTAATTTAGTCGTTTCTGCCACTCGCCGGCCGCTGCCGCGGCACCGCTCGCTTCGCTCGCTCGGCTCGTGCGTAGGAGGTCACAGTTTTGACCTAACCTAACCTAAGCATTTTTTAAAAATAATTAACCTCGTCTACCTAATTCGTTTCTCGATAGCCTGCTAAAAATAATTTCTTTTTTCCATATTTTTTTCTATATAATCTAGTCGTTTCTGGCACTCGCCGGCCGCTGCCGCGGCACCGCTCGCTTCGCTCGCTCGGCTCGTGCGTAGGAGGTCACAGTTTTAACCTAACCTAACCTAAGCATTTTTTTTTAATAATTAACCTCGTCTAACTAATTCGGTTCTCGATAATGGCCATTGCAAAAAATTTGAAATGAATGAAATGATTATTTTAAAATAAAATTGCATTTAAAAAAAAAAAAAACTTATTTTTGTCTTTAGATTATTTGTCATAACAAATCATTTGACCAAACGTTTATTGTCTAAAGATTGTTTGCTGTAATAAATAATTTGTTTAAAGACCAAATGCCTAAATGACATTATCCATAGTAATATTCTGCCAAGTAAAAATTTGACCAAATGAAAATGTGCATACTAAAATCATTCCAAACATAGCATTGGTATAATAAAAGGTTGCGAAAATTTGTTTAGGTAGTGAAATTTTGGCAAAATCTTTTTGGTAAAACGGCAGGATCCCCTTGAAAATGACTGAATCGATTTTGATGAAACTTGCATTATCCCCAGGTTGATGTAAATGTAAGCCAATAAAAATGGTCACGATTCGATTAATAGTTGCGGAGAAATGCGTGGACAAACATACATACCTACATCTATAATAAAATTGTGTATATTTGTTTGGAAGCCCTAATAGATTGTCATAATATGTGAATTAATGCAGTTCCGATAATATTGCATACATACCTACGTGTCGAATTGATAACCTCCTTTTTTTTTGAAGTCGGTAAAAAGAATGTTTTAGGGTTTTTCAAAAATCGACTCCTACCAAGGTAGAAAAGGGTTATAAAGTTTAAGGGATGGATTTTACTGCTTGCTTCCATTAGCTCGAAAATGGATGAGTCAAGTGAGTGAGTGTCTTTGAGTCAAGTTCATGAGATACAGCCTGATGACAGACAGACAGACATACAGACAGACAGTGGAGTCTTAGTATAAGGGTCCCGTTTTTACTCTTTGGCTACGGAACCCTAAAAACCTATAAGTAACGTTTAGTATATTGCTGGATATTGATGGGGTAAAACGTCGTTTCCAAGTTTAATTGGGGGCAGTTGTCCTTTTTCAAAGTAAAAGTAACATGCACTGCACTGATTTGTTGGAGCTGGCCTTGATGCGCCATGTCCATTCTGAGTTGACTTTGTTCAGGTTCTTTTGTCACACAATAAAAAATATTGGTAATAAGTATGTCTTAAATTAAAATAGAGTTGCGTTGCATAGAGACACTACTATAAGTACTAACCGATGCGGACTGACTGATCGTAGTGGGCGACGCGCGCGGCGGCTGCGAACGGACGCGTGCTCTACGTGTGCGCGGAGGACGCGCGGGTGGTACGCGCCGCGCTGTGCGCCGGCCGCGCCGCCGGCCTCACGCCCGCCGCCGGCGCCGTGTGGCTGCTGCCGGCCGCGCTGCCGCCCGCCTGGCTGACCGTCGCCGCCGCCGACGCGCACAACTGCACGCAGCAGCAGCTGCACGAGGCGGCCGACGGACACCTGAGCGTGGCGCCCGCCTGGCTGGCCGACTGGGACGAGCCGCGCACCGACGCCGACGCGGCGCGGCTGGCCTGGACCCTGCGCTGGCGCCGGCACTGCTGCCTGCAGCGCACCGCGGGCTGCGCGCGGCCCGGCGACTGCGCGCGCCCGCCTGCGCACGCCGCGCTGCTCTACGACACGCTCCGCATGTGGGACGCCTCGCTGCGGCGTCAGCTGCATGCCCATCCCACAGCGCTAGACAATCTTCACCATAGGGGCATTGCTAGGTGAGCCGAAGTTTCGCAACGTTTCGTGTTAAGTAGTTGTAGGTACTCATCACTTATCTACTTACATTAAGGAATTTCACATAGATATAAATACAATATTTGCCGTTACAGAGCCCTAGTAGAAGACGTAACTACGATTAGATACAGCGGGCTCACAGGGGCGTTCCAGTGGAGTGGCGGCGGTGCGGGGGAGGGAGCGCGCGCGCGGGCGGCGCCGCTGGTGCTGATGCAGTGGCACAACGGCACGCGGCACCGCGTGGGCACCTGGAGCGCGGCCGGCTACCTGGCCGGGCCCGCCGCGCTGCGCTGGCTCACAGCCGACGGCCGCGCGCCGGACGACGGCGCCGAGCGCTGCTCGCTGCAGCCGCTGGCTGACATGCTGCGTGCCGACTGCCGCACCGCCTTCGTGGCGCTGGGCGCGCTACTGCTGGCGCTGCTGGTGGCGGCGCTGGCGGGGGCCGCGTGGCACTGCAAGCGGCGCGCCGAGCGCAAGTACCGCGCGCGCCTGGCTGCGCTCGGCCTCACGCGGTTGGGCCCGAAGCCCGGCGGCCTAGACCGCTGGGAGATCCCGCGCGAGCGCGTCGTCATCAACCGCAAGCTGGGCACGGGCGCGTTCGGCACGGTGTACGGCGGCCACGCTCTGCTGGCGGAGGACCGCGGCTGGTCTGCCGTCGCCGTCAAGACGCTGAAGGCCGGCGCCAGCACCGAGGAGAAGCTCGATTTCCTGTCCGAGGCGGAGGCCATGAAGCGCTTCGACCATAAGAACGTGGTGCGGCTGCTGGGTGTGGTAACGAAGACGGAGCCGGTGTGCACGGTGATGGAGTTCATGCTATACGGCGACCTGAAGAACTACCTGCTGGCGCGGCGGCACCTGGCGGCGGGCGAGGCTCGCGACGCGGGCGAGGCGCAGGCCGAGGTGTCGGCGGCGCGGCTCACGGGCATGGCGCTGGACGCGGCGCGCGCGCTGTCGTACCTGGCGCAGCTGCGCTACGTGCACCGCGACGTGGCGGCGCGCAACTGTCTGGTGAGCGCGCACCGCGTCGTCAAGCTGGCCGACTTCGGCATGACGCGGCTGGTGTTCGAGAACGACTACTACCGCTTCAGCCGCAAGGGCATGCTGCCGGTGCGCTGGATGGCGCCCGAGAGCCTCGCGCTGGGCGTGTTTTCGCCCGCCTCCGACGTCTGGTCATTCGGGGTTCTGCTGTACGAGATCGTCACCTTCGGCTCACTGCCCTTCCAGGGTTTGAGCAATGCGGAGGTTCTCGCTCGCGTCAAAGCGGGCCACACGCTGGACCTGCCGCCGGGCTTGAAGCCGCAACTGTAAGTACTTTAATTAATTTCAGCTTTAGTTCAACAATTTTTTTTTCTTGGAAACTGATTAACGGATTGTCTCGTATTGCAGCGAGGGTCTCATCAAGTCGTGCTGGCAGCAGGAGCACAAGGCGCGGCCGTGCGCGGCGGAGGTGGCGGCGTTCCTGGCAGACTCGCCGCGTCTGCTGGCGCCGTGCCTGGACGTGCCGCTGGACGCGCTGCCGCTGGAACACGACGTCTGGCGCGAGTCGCGCGACCGCGCTGAGGTAATGTCCCCACACACACGGCGCCCGTCTGGCACCGTTGTACCGGAAACGCTATCATTCCGATCTCACGCGTCTTTGAATGCCGAACTTAAAAACAAAGTAACAGCTAGATCCTGTCAGATTTTTTCAGTTGATTAATAATAATATAATAACAATAAGTGTAGTTAGCGCGTGCTTAGTTCGTGTTATGTACCGCAGGCGCGCTGGGTGTCGTGGGCCGCGCCCGCGTCCGCCGCCACCGACACCACGTACCTGAGCGACGCAGCGCCGCCGCTCGACAGCGACGCCTTCCTACCATGACCCACGCCGGTTGACAGACACGTGACCGACCGGCCGACCCAACTGACGCGAATCATCGCCTCAGCGCGGCACAGGCCACCATGAGATTGACAGGCCGGTCCGACCGACGCGAATCACCCGCCTCGGCGCGGCACAGGCCACCATGACATCGACAGGCCGGCCCGACCGACACGAATCACCCGCCTCGGCGCGGCACAGGCCACCATAAGATTGACAGGCCGGCCCGACCGACGCGAATCACTCACCTCGGCGCGGCACAGGCCAACAAGTGTTCAACCGGCCGGCCCGACTGACGCGAAACACCCGCCTCGGCGCGGCACAGGCCACCAAGTGTTCGACCGGCCGGCCCGACTGACGCGAAACACCCGCCTCGGCGCGGCACAGGCCACCAAGTGTTCGACCGGCCGGCCCGACTGACGCGAATCACCCGCCTCGGCGTGGCACAGGCCACCAAGTGTTCGACCGGCCGGCCCGACTGACGCGAAACCCCGCCTCGGCGCGGCACAGGCCACCAAGAGACCGATGAACGCTGTCTTCGGATGCTTATTTATCGTAAATCATTCCAACACTTTTCTAGTCAAACTGCAGGTATAAAATAGGAATAATAATATTGTAATTAATTTAATTTTAAAATAAAAGTGTATATAAAACCTACTTACGCTCTTAAGTTTATAATCAAATAAAAAAATAATGGAAAAAAGATTCAGTGTTTCTTTGCGTTTCCTCCTCAGGGCATGTTAGGTTAGGTTAGCAGTTTCTTTATATCCGACTACGGCAGTTATGAAGGGTTATGGATAGGGATTCAAAATTACCGTTTTCACGAAATAGATGCGATAAATGCGACAAATGATTGATTGATTTTAAATTTTGATTTTTTATTTTCGAAATATAGGTACGGATGGATCTTTCTGGCTGTGTCTAAAAATCTCACCGTGAAAACTTAGGTGAAGTAAGTTTTTTTTGCTAGGAATTGCCGGTCGATTCTGTAAAAATCTCACCGTGAAAACTTAGGTGAAGTGAGCGTGGAGTAAGCTGTCAATAGTGTCAATTCCTAGCAAAACAATACAGCTCACCTTTATTTTCTAACGTGCCTGAGGGTAGATAAACGACATCCACTCGGCCTTCACTACTTCCAGCACATTGTCCACCATCAGCTTGGCTGCCACTGCTCGCGCACCGGGCCGCAACATGTCCTGGATTCCATCACTTGCAGCACACGAAGGGCTTCACCGACGGCTGCAGGCTGCTTGGCTCGATTCTTCAAGTCACCCCACGTCACTGGTAGCTCCACGCTACGTCCTTGGCCCCCTTTGTGCACCTTAATGAAGGCCACAACAAGTTGACCTCCTTGCAGTGAATTTTCAGCAAAACACAAATCAGCTGTCGTGCTATGTGCTGTTACGTTTACACACGCGTCCTGTCGCGTGTTCTAATTACGGGAACTGGATACGACGAACTCCATTGATGGTTACAGACACACTTATTTTTCTCAAACATGGCGGTAGAGCGCAACTGGCGCGTCACTGGGCAAAGGTATTTCTGCATACAGCCTATGCCCAAAACAACATGCACTATGATCGCGTATCCGTATTGCTTTGTTTGGGTCGAACTTTGACAGATCCACACGTTCCATGTTTGCACTTTGTTTTTCAAAATGTCAACGCCAGTGGATATCCGACGTAGATGGTGCCTGAGCTGATCCCACTTCTGATGACGGCGGGAACGTGGGCGCAGAGATAGGTGGGTCGTCTCTATCTTGTGGTAAGGGTTCCATTACGTGGGTTACTCAGGCAAACCAATATGATGCTGTGGTAAGACTTTATTACTGATGAGTATACAAATGTAATCTCTAGGTACTGTGAACTTGATGGGTTCGATGGTAGCGTGCGCCCACTTCGAGCTCTCGATCCAGTCTTATACAGCATCATATTGTAGTCTTTGGTCTGCTGGCACCTTCCAACGACCCCGTCCACGTGCGCAGCATCATATTGTAGTCTTTGCACGCATAGATAAAATACTAAATGTACAACGTGCGGCGACCGAACGATACTGGCCACAGAGTACTTTGATAAGACTAGTAATAGAGACCAATCTTGTTCCGTGGAACAGGTCATAAGAAACTAGCGCCACCTGATATTCATAGTTAGAACTACACCTAGGTACCTTTTTTTTTATACCGGTATGCTTATAGCTAGGTATTTTTAGTTTATCATTTCAGGGATTGATAAATGAAATACAGTGTTATTTAGCTAATCATGTTTTTATTTATTATTTATTTGATCGCCAACAGAGGCTACAAGTTTGACAAGGACAAACACATTAAAATAAATCACAATACAATACACGAAAGACAATACACAACCACTCATAAAATTACTTTCTGGTCACAAATATGGATTAGTCGGAGGAACTTTTGCTCAATTTAATGACAAACGCACAACGTTACACAGAAAGATCACAAAAATATCGCTAAAAAACCAACGTAGTTATCAGACATTTGTATTGGGGATACCAATTTATTGATAGTAAAACCACCAAAGAAATTCTACCACCATCAATGAATGTTTGCAAAATATTGGTGAAAATTATTGCAATATGTAATAATTATTGATCGAAAAATAATGAAATGTCATACTTTGCGATAAATGTAAATAAAACCGTTGACTTATTTTAAAATATTTTTTGGATACACAAAACCGAAGTCAAATAAAAATATACTATTTTAGTAGTAATGAGCTACAGATGTATCAAAGTTGCGATTGGTTGCAATTATTTTTAGAGCCATCTATTCGAATTAATAGTGAACTTGCTTCAGAACTGCCATCTTGTGATCATATTTGTTGTATCCGAGCAATTATAATCCGACAAAATTAAAAAACACATTCAAACTTATGTTGTACAGATACAACTTAATACTTCCTGATTTTGTATCATTGTACCCACTGCTGTCCCCAGTTTTTTGTACTAAGATTGAGTACCCTGATACTGGCGCCACACAGCGTTCACCGTACGTACTAATCCAACAACCAATCATAGCTAAGCTACGTAATTTGACATGTACCAAGAAATCAATTGAGTGACTTATTATCGCTAAATTTCCGTTCGTGACGACATACCTAAGTATATGTATTAATAGTAGGTATTATGTTGATTAATTTAAAAGTTTATAATTATTTAGTTCATAGGTATTACTAAGAAGTACTAATATGTTTTATTAAAAATAACGATAATCAAAAAATACGAATAAGTATATTGCATTTTTATTTTGTTTTAATTCATTAAGATCGGTAATCATCATCATCACTAGCTTACCTATATACATTCCATTGCTGGAAAAAGGCCTCCTCTCATACACGGTCGGGAATAGCTGCATAAAAATCGTTAATAGCTTCACAGCCGTTTTTATGGGTCGGTAATTGCAACAATCGACTAAGTCATATAGTAAATTATTTTTTACATGATAATCCTTTATTTAAATGTATTTGATTCAGTAAATACATTTTTTATCCATAACACTAGCATATAAAATGAAACTATTAATCTTTAAAGGAACCGGGATACTAAATAAAAAAATATGGTTGATTTTAAAATTGCCAAGCTTTAATAAAATGTATATAGGTAAGGTTAATAGATGCCTTATTATCCATTAAAAAATAAGAGAATTTTGCAAATCCGTCTACTTAAAATATATGACGGAGTTATGCCCGAACATACCTACTTTAAAAGAAAATATACCTAAACAAAATTGAGAACCACCTCCTTTCTTTGAAGTCGGTTAATTAAATAAATTCATAAACAAAAAGTTATGCCCGAAATTACTTGCAAGATTAGAGGTAGGCTGTGAAGATCCGGACGGGACCTCCACAGTTTTGACTAAAACACGTAAAACTTTGAACTAATATATTGCTTTTAGGAACATTACAGCTTCACGGTCAATATCAAACTTATTCTATCTTACGAAAAACCCCATCTTCTATTATATGACATACGTCTCAACTTTCGAATGTAATCCAATAAATATTACGAGCCTGTATTAATTTAAGGTTGGATTACATAGCCAGAGCCACTTGCTAAAGGCCAGAACATACAGAACACTACATGAGCTACGCCCACCTTTGAATAAAAGTATTGGCATAGCTTCATAACTATACAATACTTTTATTCACACCATTCGAAAATCCAGGCGCTACCTGCCTATTCCCTATAAGAAAAATTACCTTACGCCAGAAGTTTACACGGTGAGGTTCATCTCCTCAAAGAGAAAGGTTTAAGTCAGGACAAACGAATCGCGTAATCAACACTTCGTCAAGTGCCAGGTAAGTTGACCTTTATGAATGTCAATGTGCACCAGCACAAGCTATCGTCGTCATGCCTGAACCTCGTCGCGCCAAAACTGGCGAAAAAGATGCGACATGGCCTCCTTCGAGAACAAATGATGTGAAAGTTCACATCGGCCTAGATGAGGCTTGACAAAATAAATGATCTTAACTTCAAACTCTTACCCCATCGGACGGAGTGAGCCAGAGGGAGGGAAAGCATAAGAGGCCAGCGTTCATTAACAAAACTATCTTATATACTGTTTTTTTTTTACCGACAAAAAAAAAGAGGTTATCATTACCGACTTCAAAAAAAAGGAGGTTATCAATTCTGTTGCGCACAGGACGCAGGTACGCGATTAGTCGGGTAAATTAAAAACAGTTATTATGTGTAAAAAGGGTGTGAGACCTCGCGGCGGCGAGTCGCGCGGTAAAAATCGCGTTCGCGGTAATTATGCGATCGGCGTGTGCGAGCTTGTCGAGTACTCGAGGCGAACTGGCGCCGTGTCGGAGCGCGCGGGCGCATCGTAACGTTTTGCCAAGCAAAAGTGCGCTCTATGGCTTTCGGTTGTAGCGGTTGTAAGCACGACCTACGTAACTCAACTTTATTATTTTTATGTACTTATTTATTTTGATGGTTTTTTAGTATGAAAAATGTTAATGCGTGTAAGTTCGCAGTGGCGAGGTCTCAGTTAGATGTTTATTAATAATAAAATGTTTTCCGTACGTTACATTCTCCCCCTCAGTGTCGACACGACACTCAAAACGATAATCTAAATTAAACAAATAAACAAAGGAATCTAAAATATTGCCAACCTGGCCGCAGGGCGTTTAAATATGCCATTTTTAGTTTTAACATCGGCAACCCTTACGCGTCCGTCAGCACCGGGATACACGGATTGCACGATACCTTTAGGCCAGCAGTTACGGGGGGAGTTAGGGTCAACCAGTGATGTGTGAGTCTATACCTTCGGGCAAGTCACCTAGTCGTAGCGGCTTTGGATTAGCTTTCCTGATGCGACAGATCAAGCGCTGCGTCGCACTGTACGCACAGTAGGACGTAGACGTAACATCCAATATTTTTGACGCAGTTCATTGACCACCAACTCGTTGCATCCGTGGCCTGCGCGGATGTGATAATACTTGACAATGAGTCGAGCCACGTGGTCATGTCCATCCAGGATCACAGGTGATTTTGTGTCCATCGCTACATCCTTTGCGGCTCCAATTCTTCCACCAACACGTAGTAGTCCAGTATTATCCAATACGGGTGTAAGAGTGCGTAGTCTACTATCGCGTTTTATTTCTTTATTTTGTTTCAACAGCAAGATGTCACTGAAGAAAGCTGTGGCTTGCGAGCGCTGAAGCAATAATGTTTCAGCTCGTTTCATCAACTCGTCGGTAAGTCCATTTGATTTTATTTTCTTGCATTTATCTATGAACAACAAAACGGTTCCAGTAGTTCGAAGCAATCGCAACCAACTAGAGAAGCGAGTCGGCTCCGGTACAGGTAAGTCGTTTACACTATTATTTTCATTTATTATATTGATCTTTTCTAATATTTCTTCATTAATTTTTATTTTATTTTCAGGTTCCTGAGGCCAGCAAGAACGTGATTGATGTAAAAATGATGGACCCGTAAACCACGATGAGTTGCTGCTAAGTACGTAGTCAGTACTTTTAGTTCCTAAATCTGCCACGTTGACGTCAGTCGGCACATAGTGCCACTCGTCCGCCTTACTTAGTTCGTCAATCTCTCCTAGACGATTAGCGATAAAAACTTTATATGTTCTGCAATTATTTCTGATCCAGTGTAAAACAGTAGTTGAATCTGTCCAATAATAAACAGAATCTGGTTTTAAGCGATGTTCCATTTTAATATTATTTGCTAATTTGCATCCTAATAGAGCACCCTGTAGTTCCAGTCGTGGTACGGAAACCGATTTCGTAGGTGTAACTTTAGATTTACTAGCGATAAATGAAACAATAATATGTCCACTACTCGTTTCCTTACGCCAGTAAGCAACAGTCGCGTAGGCGCTCGGCGACGCATCGCAAAATACGTGTAGTTCTAAGTTTTCGTTGTCCGCGCTGGTATCACTATCACAAAAATACCAACGCGGGATTCTAATATTATTTATATTTTTAGCTTGGATTATCCAACACTGAAATAAATTATTTAACTCATCATTTAATTTTTCATCCCATTTTATATTTGTTTTCCAAGTTTCGCGCATTATTATTTTTCCTTTAATCGTAAATGGTATCAGATAACCATGGATATCGAAAATAGACATAACAATGCATAACAGCTCGCGTTTCGTTGGTCTTCTTTTTAAGTTTACAACATCAGCTGGTATACGCTTCAAGGTCAAATCGAATCCTAACTCGTCGCTAGCAGGGTACCATAATAAACCGAGTGTCCTTTCCGATTGATCTTTATCGAAGGTGCAACAGACACTGTCACTCAAAGCTTCCTTCGGTACGTTTTCCAGAACATCCGGTACGTTGCTAGCCCAGTTTCGTATTTCGAATCCACCCCGCTGGTGAATAAAGGAGACTTCCTTAATCATTTGTTTTGTAAGGTCGACTTCGGGTAAACTATCGATATAGTCGTCCATATAATGTTGCCTGCATATAGCGTCGACAGCAGTCGGATAAGTATCATTAAAACGTAATGCATTTTTATTTTTAATATGTTGCGCGATGAAAGGCGAGCAGTTCGCGCCAAATATTAATGACGTCATAGCATATTTATTAACGGTCTTAGTGGCTTCATCTGTAAATAAAAACCTAAGTGTATGTTGATCCTTTTCTTTAACTTTAATTCGAAGAAACATATCTTTAATATCTGCAATAATTCCAATTTGATTTTCTCTAAACCTAAACATAATTCCAAATAAAGATTGCAACAAGTCCGGACCTGTCAATAAAAAATCGTTAAGGGAACGTCCCTGTGTTTTCGCAGCCGCGTCGAAAACTAAACGTAATTTCTTCTTATTGGGGTTATCGACCCCGAAATGTGGTAGGTACCAAATGTGGTCGCTAGACTCCCCCTCGTTTACCTTCCTGGCATAATTGTTGGAAAATAAATGCTGAATACGTTCTCGGTAACGCGACGCGTAAGTGTTGTCGACTGACATTTTCCTCTCGATTGATTTTAAACGATTACAGGCATTTTGATAAGAATCGGGCATAACAAAGTTATCATGTTTCCATGGCAATTCTACAAACCATTGGTTATCAACTAATTCACATGTGTTGTTTAGTATGGTGATAGCACGCAACTCGTCCGCATTCTGTCGCGGTTGTTTTGATATACCTATTGACTCTAACGAAAATGATTTTTTTACAAACTCGTTCAACTCAGAATCACAACAATGTTGCGCGCTGTCATCACTAGTAATACGATCAGCTGACATGTTCAATATATTTATATTGTTTACAACACCGTGTACACACCACCCTAGCGGTGTCTTTGTAACATAAGGTTCATTTTTTCTATTACCCTTTAAACACAAGATAGGGGCAATAAGATCATAATTATCCTGTCCGATTAATAATTTGGGTTGTGCGTCACATTTGCACAAGTCGTAGTCAATATAGTCCGAATAATTACTAAAGTCCATACACGATAATCGTTGAATAGGTAAATTAAGTTCTTTCATTTTTCGAGCACATAAATTAAAACGATCGCCGGTATTACTAGAAATGTCAAAACTTACGTTTTCCGTTTGGCACACGAGCTCGCCGGAGTCCCATGCACTGCGGGCGCGCATGGTGACTGTCTTACCGTGGAGTCCCGCCTGATCAGCAAGATCGGCAGATATTAGCGTCACGGTGGCACCATCGTCAAGCAACGCGTGTGTGTGGATATTGTCTTTAGGTCCATGAACGGTAACCGGCACTATTTTTAACAACACTTTAGGCACTGACGATACACTAGCACTAGTGGACGCACTGGTGTGGGCGTGGGCAACGGTATCCTCGCGGCGCGACTCGTCGAGCGTCGATGTAAGCGCGCGGGCTGCGTCTACCGCGGGGCGCGCCGTCTCGGGCTGCGCGGACTCCGCCGGCGCTGCCGGACGCGCGGTTGCGGGCACTGCAGTCGCTGTAGTCTTCGTCCAGTGAAGGAGATGATGATGCGGATGTCCACATTCACTGCAGTTAGGAGCGCTGCATGCGGCTGGTTCATTATGCCGTGCGCTCAAGCATTTGTAGCAAAGATGTTTAGCTCGTACAAATTGCCATCTATCGCGTCTCATGGCGCGTCTGAATTTGCCGCACTTGTCTAACGCGTGCGTCGGAGAGGTACGACAAAACATGCATTTATTGTCGTAAGTAGTAGTGCATGCTAGTACCGAATGAGATTTTACATTAATGTTTTCGTGTTTCTTTCTTACGTCGCGGTCGTTCTGACTGCTGAATATATAGCTCACACCTGAGGTTGCAACGATAGTAGCTTCTCTATATAGAAACTCTGATAGTATTTCCGGTTTGGGTGTAGAGCTGTCTTGTCTCTCGTAAGAATACTCGGCCCATTTATTGATGAGGGCGGGCGGTAACTTTGAAAGTATTATAGACGTCGTTTCCGGACTTTGTAGGTATTCCTGCAACTTAATAGCTTTAACAGCTGTGACGTAGTTTTTAACTTTTATCGAGAAATTCACGATCTCCGTGTGGTATGCAGTCGGGAGTGGGTGAATTTTCTTGAGTTGAGTGAATATTTTATTAATTATACACTCGGGTCTGCCGAATCGTAATTCTAGGGTGTCAATTATAGCTTGCGGTGTTGTGTTGCCGATGAGGAGTGATGACACGGCTTCTTTTGCGTCACCACGTAGGCACTTTCGTAACCGCCAAATGTTTTCGGCATCGCTGTAACTGCATAAGTGTGACGACTCTTTGTATGACTCCTTGAACTGCAGCCACTGCATAGGGTCACCGTCGAAGACTGGTAAATCTTTTGACGTTGCTAGGCGCGCAAGGAGTTCTCTGTTGTTGTCACGAACGTTACTTCTAGTAAGTACCTGTTGCAACGCCTCCGTCAACTGGTTGATGCTGTCATCACGCGGCGGGCGCTCGCTGACGAAGTCCTGTTGCTGTTCTGTATGGTTCCAGGTTTTATTACACATCGGCATCGAATTTAGTGCACAGACATTTTCTGCGTAATCGCTTTTAGCGATGGAGGCGACGCCATCTTGCTTGTCGAACCACGATTCGACTATTCTCGAACTTTTCGAGACCGAGCCGTGATCCTCTTCTTGTAAGTCTGCTAGATCGACTTCTAGTTTTTTCGAAAGCAAATCTTTCTGAATTTGAGCGCGTTTTTGCGCTAAATCGAGGTCGATTTGTGCTTGAAGTTGAGCCGCTTCATACTCTAGCCTTTTACGGGCCGCCGCCGACGAACACGTGGTTTTATCACTTTTCACTGATTTTACTGGTAACTGTTCACTTTTAGTAGTCAGCTGCTCCGTAGCACGTTTACTACGTGTTTTAACACCCTTCGGGGGTGTGTGAAGCAGCGACATCCCTGCACACAGGTTTTTAGTCCGACTAAAACACGTGGCCGAGATCCGAGATCCGGCAAGAAGGACCACTTAATGTTGCGCACAGGACGCAGGTACGCGATTAGTCGGGTAAATTAAAAACAGTTATTATGTGTAAAAAGGGTGTGAGACCTCGCGGCGGCGAGTCGCGCGGTAAAAATCGCGTTCGCGGTAATTATGCGATCGGCGTGTGCGAGCTTGTCGAGTACTCGAGGCGAACTGCGGAACTGGCGCCGTGTCGGAGCGCGCGGGCGCATCGTAACGTTTTGCCAAGCAAAAGTGCGCTCTATGGCTTTCGGTTGTAGCGGTTGTAAGCACGACCTACGTAACTCAACTTTATTATTTTTATGTACTTATTTATTTTGATGGTTTTTTAGTATGAAAAATGTTAATATGCGTGTAAGTTCGCAGTGGCGAGGTCTCAGTTAGATGTTTATTAATAATAAAATGTTTTCCGTACGTTACAAATTCGATATGTATGTATGTTATATTATTGGAATTGCATTATATTCACATAATTATGACAATCTATTAGGGCTTCCAAACAAATATACAAAATTTTATAGACGTATGTATGTATGTTTGTCCACGCATATCTCCGTAACTATTAATCGGATCGTGACCATTCTTTTTTTATTGGCTTACATTTACTTCAACTTAGGGAACAGTGCAAGTTTCATCAAAATCGATTCAGTAATTTTCAAGATATGGACTAAGACGTTAAAGTGTGACGGCCTGGCTTATTGATACGAGCTACGGGTGTAGTGTCAAAGCGAAAACATCTTAAAACCTTGGTCAAATTCTAGTGCAACAACTAAAAATTACCAAATAAAAAGTAGTTTAAAAAAATTAAACCGACTTCAAAAAGAAATGAACTCAAAATTATGAAATAACTTTAATTTCGGAAGTCGGTTATTTCATAATTTTGAGTTCATTTCTTTTTGAAGTCGGTTTAATTTTTTTAAATTACTTTTTATTTTGTAAAAAAGTTTTTATTATATTTCCCATTTGGGCCCATCCTGTACACTAAAAAGACTGACTGACTGATTCTTTGACATGGTACATCGACAAAGATGATACGCCACCCAATGGAACGAATGGAAAGCACTCGAATCGCCCGTCGCCGTTGTCGTTTGTCGCAGCGCAACTAGTCGCGCGAAGCGGCGGCCGTGTGTGGGCAGCCTTTATTTCAGGAAAAGATTGTGAGCGGGTGGAGAGCACGCCAGCACTCCCACCGGGCGAGTACTCAGTGTCACGCGTGTCGTTTGACTTTTTGCGAGCCTTCTGCCTTTTGCCTCCTATCTCGTGTGTCGTGTCACGTGCCTTCGGCCTCCTGCCTGGTGTCTCGTGTCGTGTGCCATCCTGGCCCGTGCCTCGTGTCCCGTGCTACTGCCGTCGCAGCATGCGCCGCTCTCCTGCCTCACTGGTAACGCTGGCTCTGCTGCTGGGAGCCTGTGTCATGCGCTCCCAACACTCTGCCAAAGCCGCCGCCGCAGCGGTCAGCAACTGCGACCTCCTGGCAAATAAAAACGTCAACAGTGAGTGCTCCTTCGTGTAACGCCTTCGTGTAATGCTGCTACCGATCTAAATGTGGTGACAACGTGCTTGTCTCCCACGTCAGTACCTATGTATTAGTAATATAAATGACTGTAACGTCAATGTCCGACATCGTGTCATGTGACAGTTGCGCAGCCATCTTGAAGCTCAACCGGAGCATGTGTTGACGGATGTTTCCCGCCGCTATCATTTCTACCAAGTCCTTACTACCTAAAACAACCCATTTCATTTTCATTGAGTTCAATCCTTCGTACACTGCCCAGTT
This sequence comes from Oligia latruncula, assembly GCA_948474745.1. Classification (NCBI taxonomy): domain Eukaryota; kingdom Metazoa; phylum Arthropoda; class Insecta; order Lepidoptera; family Noctuidae; genus Oligia; species Oligia latruncula. The sequence goes on from OX419687.1 coordinate 21,295,235, forward strand.
TTAATTTTCATTTTCATTGCATACTTTAATTAAGAGATAGGTAACTATTTAGGTACAGTCATCCGTATGCCCATGCCAACAATTTGATTCTGACAGCGCCTTTGTTTCATGGCGATAAGGGCGGTTTTCTCAGTTCAAGCGATGAGTTCAAGTTTTTTACTGGCTTTAGAGTCTCAAAATGTTCAAATTAATATTACATAGGCGTATACAATAACCAGTAACAATAGAAGCTTAATCACTTTAATAATTATTTTTCCTCAAAGATATTAATATTATTCATTAGGTAGTTTTATTACCCGACTGCGTCAGAAGGAGGGTTATGTTTTTCGAGTGTATGTATGTATGAATGTATGTCTGTATGTATATTTTTACCCGACTGCGTCAGAAGGAGGGTTATGTTTTTCGAGTGTATGTATGTATGTATGTATGCGTCTGTATGTATATTTTTACCTGACTGCGTCAGAAGGAGGGTTATGTTTTTCGAGTGTATGTATGTATGTATGTAAGTCTGTATGTATATTTTTACCCGACTGCGTCAGAAGGAGGGTTATGTTTTTCGAGTGTATGTATGTATGTCTGTATATTTCTTTGGCACGCGCTGTAGCCTAAACGGCTTGATCGATTTCAGCTTGTGAGGTGCCGTTAGATTCGTCTTAATTGTGAGAGTGACACTGGGTATATCAAAATTGAAAAAAATTAAAATGGCCGATTTTTGGCGCAATATTATGTCATCAAAAATTTTTTTTTTCTCAAAACCTATCTAGTGGTGGGGTATCAAAATAAAGGGTTTTAAAAGGTGATTAATAAGGTTTAAAGTAATTCGAAGTGAAAAACGTAAAGAAACACTACCAAGAACTAAATCGACTGCGAAATCTTTTTCGACATTTTCTGGCCGGGTAACGCGTGTGCTTTACCCGGCCAGAAAATGTCGAAAATCGTCATCTAAGTGCAATAGATATTTAAATATACAGCTTCTTTAATTGGTAAGCAGATTTTTTAATTTGATAAGCTTTTAGTTATTCTATAAAAACAGTTCCGGCTGGAGTAACGTTACCGCAGCCAGATCTTTTGTTTTCTAACGGGTATGTTGAAATAAATGTTATCTAAATAATTAGATAACAATTTGAAATAAATGTTATAATTTAATTTGTATTTGCTATGGTTGCGAAGATATTTAAATTCCTGCCGCGGTATCTAACGCTTGCATGATTGCTGATCTCGGAATTGACTAAACGGATGATTATAGTTTTTGTACAGGACATCTGGTTAATTAGTTATATTTGTTACGCAATAAACAATCCACAATAATGCACCGTTTTGAAGTTATTTTAGCAAATAGAGATATGCTTAAATAGGTCCTAGCACTTCCATTATGCGCTCCAAAGACTAACTTAAAACGTTATTATATAGGTAATTACTGCCTATAGGTAAATGGTACTGAAGTTTCATTAGTATCCTATTTGTAATTAAAAAGTTATGATGAAACTTTAATTTGTTTTGGCCACGGCGCGCAGCTGAGTTATTTGACGACCGATTAACCGAGTTTCCTGTAAGTGGTAACTGAATCTGGAGAGCAGTGGTGGCCAATTGGTAATGGCCGCGACTTACGAGTTATAGGTTGTAGGTTCGAACCCAGACAGGCGCTTTACTTTGTGTAAATTATTTCATCACCACTGCTCTCAAAACGGTGAAGGAAAACATCGTGAGGAAACCGGCATGACCTAGAACCAAAAATTCGAAGACATGTGACATCTGCCAATCCGCACTGGGCCCGCGTTAGGCTGATTATGATTATGATGGTAACTGAATCTTATATCAATAATTAGATATACAGTTCAATTATACAGGGTTATTGGTAAAACACCAGCAACCTCTTAAGAGGTCATTGTACTCATCATTATGAACAACTTTTACTATGGACCAAAAGGGGCCCAATTCTGTAAAATAACCAGAAATCGCGAAAAAAAAATCAGCTGTTCCCTACATTTTGACGAGTTATACGAACATAAATGTAGGGAACAGCTGATTTTTTTTTCGCCCTATCTATGAGTACCTATCTATGTAGATGATGATCATATGCAGATATTAATTAAGGTAAGTAAGTTTAAAAATTAACTTCAAAAATAATCACAGATATTTTTAATGGACTAATATGCAACGTCGCTTCTTATATGAAATTAGAATAAAATTAAGAACTGATAAACACCTTCGCTATTTTCATAGTGAAATAGTAGTAGCCATATTTAAAATTAAGTTTTATCTAGGTGTAAAGTTCACATCAATACAAATTAATCAAGCCCAAACACAAGGTAACTGCTGTAAATCGTTGAGGAGTCCCCACGACTGTCTTTCGGCTCCATCATCAGATCGACTCCAGGCCTTTATTAAATTGTAGTGCTATAGAATATTTAATGAAAAAATTAATATACGCACTAGTCGCTCCTACGATTTTCGAATGTTCCCCTCGATTTCACTGGGATTCCATCATCAGATCCTGGTTTCCTTATCATGGGACCACCCTTGGCATATCTCCTTTCCAACAAAAAAAGAATCCCACCAAAAACATTTTATGTAAAATGTTGCCAAGACGAGACACATATGGCTCGCACTGCCAAAAAGTTATCAGATCTCGTGTAGAGCCAAGCTTCTAACTCTACACGCCCTAACTTCATAAACTCTACACCTTAGTCAAAATATGAGGCTTGGCCGTTTCGTTACTACAAGAACTATTGTCCACTGAAACGTCCGACACCACGTGATTACGTCATTCGTTATGTTCCCATATTACCTATCTTGGACAAAGTAATAAAATAGGTGTCTGTAGTGTTTTTGTTTATTAAATGAAATTAAACTTACAACCTCGGGGTGCCCTTCGCTCGCACTTGCATCATATGTCGCGTTGTCCCCATAACGTACATTCCGCTAACGGGGATTCTGTGTAAAGGGTTTAAAGTAACCTAACCAAACCGAACCTCGGGGTGCCCTTCGCTCGCTCTTGCATCCTATGTCGACGGAGTGACATGATTAATTATTACATTGCCCGGCTACAAGTAGGGAATTTGAATACTTCCCGGTCCAAGTGATAAATTCAAGCTATCTCAAACACTGACTTACTTTCGCCTAAAAGGCTTTACGACTGCAGTTTACTATTCAAGGAAAACTTCAAAAAGAGGAGGCGTGGTTATTCTTATAAAAAATTAAATTGAATTTAAAATAATCCGTTTTTCTTCTTTACTAGGATAACGGGGCTCGCATAATCTGAAGTACTTTCTCGTACGATCCCGTTAGCAATTAATTCGTCAATAATGGTCTTGACCTTTTGTCTCTCTATTGGTGCCATTCTGCAGGGCTAGCATGGCCGGAGACATTTTATCCACGGGGAGAGGACAAAATACTATTCCCCTCTGTCAATTTTGTCCACCCTCCGAGCATGGCGACATGGGTGGATAAACTATCACGGTGGACAAACCAGGGGAAACGCTTGTCCCCGAAATTATTGCCATTATAAGAAAACTTTTATTCAATTACAAAATAGTCGAGAATATCGTCGTAAACGAAAGTACTTTATTTGTTTTATTGTTTAAATTGTATAAATTATTGTTATTAATTATTATTATTATTTTATTGTATAAATTTATTTTATTCAAATTGAACGCCGGTGTATTTTTCGCTCGATTTTCTCCCTTTCCGACGACAACACTAAGCTCCAGTAAGCACGAGACATTTTTATATTACAATTAATTATATTTTCTCCAAGAGATATACTTAAACCCACCATCTAAAGACGAGGACAAGTTTCTCCCTTTGTTATGTCAAAATATCTGTAATTTTTCTCTTCCACTAGTCGCCATGTTCTATGCGGGGGGTGAGTATCCACGTCTAATGTCAAAAAGTGATATAATTCTCTTTCCCCCTGTTGCCGTGCTTTGGCAGGTGGATAAAATAATTTTATCCCTTGTCAGTGGAAATAACCGGTGGACAAAAGTTTTATCCCCAGCCCATGCTAGCCCTGCTGTAGGGCCTTCTTGATACTATTTTAGATGGATCTTTAAGTTGGATGTCCAAGCTTCCCGTTGTAACTTTAGTTTTAGGAATCCCGGTAACAAAAGAAGCATGATATTTTTGTAATAAATATTTCAACTCACGTATTTCCTCTTCATTAGTCAAATCGGTGTCCAGATCGCTTAAAGTGTCCTCAGTAGCTTGAATGGTTGAAATAGGCGAGGTCCTCATTACTTTAGCGCTTTGTTCGGTAACCAGGACATTCAAGCCAGTGCCCTTTACGATTTCAGCTCCGATCATAAGATCACATGGTGTTTCGTGATCTTCCACAATGTGAAACATAATTTCAACGAAAACATTGTTTATGTTGCAAGTCGTGTTGACTAGTTGGCAGGATAAAATTGGGACAGTTTTGCTTCCAATACCCTTCAACATCAAAGAACAATCTTCACGTTTACCTGGTAAGGTACAGCTTACAGATCGTCTTATCAAGGAACGAGCAGCCCCGCTATCATACAATGCTGTAAATGTACGGTTACCAATACAAACAGCCATTGGGGTAAGTATTTCTTCGTCATTTTCTTGTGCTACATTGACTTTTTCGGTTTCGTCGTTCATCTTCTTAAAACATTTATCTTCAACATGGCCAGTTTTGTTGCAATAATTGCATTTGAGCTTTGGGCGTTCCGTTCGAATCGCAGACTCTTTACTGGTGCTTTCGCTCAGTAATGGCTTTGGTTCGTTTACTTTATCATTTGCTTGGTTGCAATTTGCTTGAATATGCCCAGTCTTGCCACACTTGAAGCATACTCTCGAGTCTTCTCGATTGTTCCTAAGCCTGGGCCGTTTGGCAGGCGGTTCGCCTTGACGTGGTTCTCGTGTCCTGATTGTAGCTGCAACAGAAATCAATTCGGGGACAGTTGCGCATTTACTAGACAACAATCGTAAGCGAAGATACTCATTATCCATGCAGCCAATTACGGCTTCCACGGCGTCAGTATCTTTATTGCCGCTTACTACGCGTTTCCAAATATGCCAGGCTTTGGTTATTGATTCTGCTGGATTCGACATATCAACTATCTATCAGTTGCGCAACTTAAGAATGTCATTGGAGTAACGCGCTTCAGGTTCGAACGTTTGTATTAATGCTTCTCGCATCTCACTCCATACAGGCGATTTTACAAGCCAAGCATCACCAACGGTCTTGGCTCGACCTTGCAATAGACTAGCTATCTTAGTGCATATTTCGTAGTCAGCCAACTCCCAGTGTGTTTTGGCTCGATCAACGTGCTCACACCAGTCTCGAATTGGCACATCACCATCTGGATTGTAGGGTGCAATATAGATGTCACATAATCTTGGTCTTCGCGTTGGAGTTACAGTCTTATTTATCAACCCTGCAAGAAACTCGTGATTAGTCTGCATACTGGCTTGCTGCTGTCGTGACAGGCTTTCCAGAATATTGGCAAACGTGGACAGCATCCGATTTGAGCTAGAGCCATCTGTTCCTTCATCATTGAGGGCGGACGGGACCAAAGATATGCCTCGGTCGATCCCACTTCTGATTTCGGCTCGAGAGAAGCTTGACTGGATAATTGGTGAAGGAGACCGACTTCTTACGGGGTCCATGTTGTCCTGAGGGTTGTCATTCGCCATTGTTCAAAAGAAAATCAATAATAAATACAAATTATTTAATAACAAACGTAAGTTAAAACTAATAACAAAAACTGACTTATTTCTAAATTAATTAAATAATCAATTAATTTAATTACAAACGAAAATCAAATTACTTATTACAAATTAATTCTTAATCAATATTTAATCCATTTTAAAAGAACATTTACACAAAATAATTTTAATACGAATTTCAAATAATTTTAAAGTAGTAAAATATAAAAAGTAAAAATATATAAAATAGAAACAATAAAAATAATATATTAATAATTATTCGATTCAGGCGTGATCCGTGTCACAATTAGAGTTGTGGACGGGGCGCTCGCTAGAATCGGAATGCCCCCATCGCTTCGGCGCACCGTCTTATAAAGGCCGACCCCTGCCACAACTCGCCTGATTCATTAAGTGGTACGATGATGTCACAGAGCGTTGAGTTTCGTTTTACTCGTAATAATTTTCTCACGCCGACATATAAATGACATTTGTGCTAAAATAAATAGTTTTATATACCCTTTGAGGTGTATAAGAGACTTTTCCAGCAAGCTACAAGCTACTATGCCCCACGATCTATGTATACTAATAAGTTATTTCAGCCGAGGACGAATCTTACATTTACAGGTAACAACAGCTATAGTATGTGCATAAAGTTGTATAACAAAATACCAAATTCTATAAAAACGCTCCCATTTTCTAGATTTAAAAATAATTTGACGAGGTTTTTAATTGAAAAATGCTTTTATAGTGTACATGAATTTTTGGATTATAAATTGTAAGTTTTGTAAACTGCATGGTCATTTTAATTTATTATGGTCTCCTTTATTCAATAAAATTCTTATAAATTATATTTTTAAATATTAGTATAAAGAAATATAAAAACATTTAAAAATATAAAAAATAGTAGCCCACCGGTATCGGGAACAGGGTCCAAGCTACCGACGGTCAGGGCTCCAGAGAGAGGAACCTCCTAACTATTCGGGCCGTGTCCAGAAGTACCGCTTTCTGGATCAAGCCCTTGATCCAGCTGCCCAACGAGAGCTTCCTCAGGTGTTGGTCGAGGCTCTTGGCTATTAGACCATTGGCTGTCACGACTATCGGCACAATGATCGCTGAGTCCACATCCCACATGTCGACAACCTCGTGAGCCAAGTCAAGATACTTGATTTGTTTATCTTTCTCGGCTTTCACGAGGTTCCCATCATGCGGGACGGTTATGTCAACAATCATTGCGCGCCGCTCTGATCGATCCACCACCACTATATCAGGCTTATTGGCAACAATAGTCCTGTCAGTGATGATGGATCGATCCCAATATAATGTGATATTACCATTTTCGAGAACTGGGTCGGGCACATACCTGTAGTACGGCACCTCCGATTCCACAAGGTTGTATTTCAGAGCAAGTTGCTGATGGATTATCCTGGCTACAAGGTCTATGCAAGTACTCTTCGTTAACTAGACGAGAACACCCGGAGATAATATGCCTGATTGATTCTCCCGGCCGGTGGCATGCCCGACAGATGTCAACCGTGCCGTCTTTCACAATAAATCTCCGGTAATTGTTGGTCATCATAACTTCGTCCATAATTGCACAGACAAAACCTTCGGTTTCCCCAAAGAGGTCACCGAAACGCAGTCAGGCTACGGACGTCAGTAGATCAACATCGGGTCTATGTAGGGCCCGGAAAAAGCGTCCGTGAAGCTCCTTACTCTGCCATACCTCCATGCGATCATTAGTGTCAAGCACTACTGGCTTGCGCCAGTTCTCTTTAGCCAAGGAGAGCGGGGTGAGGCCCTTGTCCACGGCGACTACATCTCGATGCATCCCCACGTCGGTTTCTAGAAAATATTCCCTGAGACTGCATATCTCGCGATTGTGGAGGGTCTTAGCGTTTAAAAACCCTTGACCTACACACGTTCGCGGGATATACAGCCTCATTACCGATGACCGTGGGTGATGCATTCGATTTGCAGTCAGCAACATACGGACCCTCCTATCCAGGGCGTCGAGTTCGGTCTGAGTCCATTTGAGTATGCCGAAAGAGTACATCAAAACCGGCATGACCCAACCGTTGAAGGCGCGCACCTTGTTTCCGCCTGATAGAAAACTATTTACTACTAAGGTTTGTGGAATCCGAGAGTTGGGTTCCCACGGATTCAACAATCTCGCCTCGCTTTACATGCATGACCGCACATTTGTCCACACCAAATTCCATCCTGATGGCGCTACTGAAAGTTTGAGTTACTTTCAGTAGCTCCATCAGTTGCAAATTGTTGAGGGCAAAGAGTTTTAGGTCATCCATGTAGAGGGGGTGCGATATAACCTGACCACCTCTCCTCAGCCGATAGCCTAGGCCTGAATTCTCCAGCAGCGTGCTTAAGGGATTCAAGGCTAAGCAGAACCAAAGCGGACTCAAACTATCACCCTGAAATATGCCTCGCTCGATCCTTATCGGTTCGCTATTCCTCTGAATATTTCGACATCCTGGATATCGAAGGACCGTCCTCCATTGCCCGATACACGACATCAGGAAGATGCGCAGAGTTGCATCTACTTTGTACAACTGCAACACCCTCATGAGCCATGTATGTGGCACCGAGTCATAGGCCTTCTTATAATCTATCCAGCATGTCGACAGATCCTTTCGGGAACGACGAACCTGTTGGCTAATGGCCATATCAATGAGGAGTAGCTCCTTAGTACCACGGGACCCGTTCTTACATCCATTTTGAGAGGCAGACATGATGGAGTTGGTGTTTATATGTTTGTCAATTTTAGCTCTCAAAATGGATGTAAGAACTTTATAGACCGTCGGTAAACACGTGATCGGTCTATAATTTTTGGGTTCCGCGGTGCTACCTGATTTATGGAGCAGGTGGGTAATTCCTGTCGTTAGGAACTGGGGTAGCGAACCAGACTCCAAAGCAGTCTGGAACTGAGATGCCAAGCGAGCGTGTGACCTTGAAAACCACTTGATCCAAAAGTAATGCAGTCCATCCGGCCCTGGAGATTTCCAGTTAGGCAACGGACGGACTGCACGAGCTACATCTTGGGGACAGATGGTAATAGCCCCCATTTCTGGTATTGGATCACAGGCTCGCTCGACTTCCCGAGCCCAATTACTTTCGGTGTGACTGACAGGCACCGACCAGATACTGCGCCAGAAAGAACACATGGCATCATCATCTGGCAGACACGTGTCAGCCACACTTTGGTCCGGTCGCTCCCAACCTCTATAAACCCACCTTTCATCACTCTGGAAGGTGCGATTCTGAGTGTATCGCTCTACTCGCCGCTTATACCGACGAATACGGTTCGCCCATGCATACACTTTCTACTTCAGGAAGTCGATGCGCTCCGTGACACAAGACATATAGTCTTGAGGACTGATATCAGTCCCCAAGAATGCCCGTCTTACAAAGCGCATCACTCTAGGGCGAGTATTGCCCTCCCTGAAGCAGATTAGTTTGCCAATGAGCGCTCTGGCCCCACCAATACGTCGTTCAATTCTGCACTGCCAAGCTGGTACGGCTGGTTTCGGTCGTGTAGCTCTAGAGTCATTGGCAAATTTGACGTAAGCTATACGACATGCCGCTACAGCCGCGCAGTACAGAATCGAATGAGTATCGGTTAGGTCTTCGCAGCCATCAAAATAGTTTGACAACTGCGAATCCAGAACCGCCACCAGCGCCCTATTTTTGTTATGCATGGGCAAACGAGGTAAGCGTGGCCTAAGCTCGGGCGACATGAAGCGATATTCCTGAATCGCATCCTCCAAAGCACTCCTCAATTCCTCATTACATTGGGTACTTACGTTTGTAGCCCTGTCATTACTCCCCTCGTCAGCATGACTTGTATTACACTGCGGTAGTAGTACAGCAGTCTGCGACTGGGAGGCGATGACATGGCTACTCTGCATTTCACTTCGCAGGCGATCAAGTACAGTGTCATCCAACATATGATTAAGCTGGATGACCCGCACCTGATCCGATAGTCGTTGTGCCGAAACGTTGACAGCTGGCTCAAGCACCTGAAAAAGAGAGAGCATCCGAACACGGTACGCGGTCAGATTGTTTCCCCCCTCTGTAGCCCCATAGTATGAGCGCATGACATTTTCATTGATGGATCGTGTCCATCTCATGCGCTGCACACTTCCACCGGGAGCTGGGACCCTATTAGAGGCCGATGGGCCTCGAGGTCCTAAGCCATCCGGCGGCCGGCGTCCTCCCCGTCGACGAGCAGGTGGTGGCGTCGTGGGCGGAGACAAATACTCGTCGCTCGAGCTCGACGCAACTGCCGCGGTCGGTGTCGTCACAGCGCTCACAGTGGGGCTGGGTACCGGCGGCGGCGAGGCGGAGCTGAGCGAAGAGTCCGGAGGTGGTAGGCGTGCAAGTCTTCTGGCTGATCTTGTCAACATTTCATGCTATTTTGTGTTCTTGTTCGTTTTTATCGGACGGAGGTGACATGACAGACGTCACCTCCTCCGGTTCGGCAATTTTTGGTTTAATATTCTCAAAATATGGTCCATTGAAGTACTATGCCATCAAAAACATAACTTGTAAAAAAAGCCAAGTCTCGCAACTCAGTTCTTCTACCGTAAAAAGTTGTGAGATCCATGAAATACCAAGTCGGTTAATTTATTCACTCCCTACTTAAGGAACCTTCTGTCTTAAGTTATTACATAATTAGCTAACCTAACAACATCTTGTAGTGACCATCAATATTAAAAATCTTTTATGTTTTAAATAAATAAATTGACTTGGCCATCGCCATCGCATGAAAACACAATGTATCTCACAGTGCGATTGCCAAGTCAATCTGTTTATTTAAAACATAAAAGATTTTTAATATTGATGGTCACTACAAGATGTTGTTAGGTTAGCTAATTATGTAATAACTTAAGACAGAAGGTTCCTTAAGTAGGGAGTGAATAAATTAACCGACTTGGTATTTCATGGATCTCACAACTTTTTACGGTAGAAGAACTGAGTTGCGAGACTTGGCTTTTTTTACAAGTTATGTTTTTGATGGCATCTCATTTCTTTTTGTAGATGGTCCTACTTTTTTTCCTTTCCGGTACCTTTTTAACCGACTTCAAAAAGGAGGAGGTTCTCAATTCGTCGGAACCTTTTTTTTTTTTTTTTTTTTTTTTTTATTTTTTTTTTTAACTTTTTTTTTTAACATCCGTTGAACACAATTATATCTAGGTACCTATATACACCTATTATTCCATTATATTATACACTAGCTTCCGCCCGCGGCTTCGCTCGATAAAAAACTACCGCAAGTCCTTCCCCGGGATGCAATCTATCTCTCTGCCAAATTTTATCGAAATCCGTTCAGTGGTTTAGGCGTGAAAAGGTAACATACAGACAGACAGACAGACAGAGTTACTTTCGAATTTATAACATTAGTATGGATAATTGTTTAAAAATGGTCACCCATCCGCGGTTGGTCTGTGGATGGGTGACCATCTTTACATACCGTGACCCCTCCGTGCCTCGGAAAGCACGTTAAGCCGTTGGTCCCGGCTGTCATTCGTGGATCTTTGACACATTGACACTCGTTACGGGTAGTCAGAAGCCCGAAAGTCTGACAACCAGTCTTACCAAGGGGTATCGTATTATCCAGTAACTGGGTTGTGGAGGTCAGATAGGCAGTCGCTCCATTCGTCTGCTACGCGGATGACACTCTCCTCACTGCCCGGGGGGAGAGTTTCAGGGAGGCGGCCAACTTGGCCTCGGCGGGCGGATCTTTGGTCGCAGGGAGGATCCGCCGCCTAGGATTGACGGTGGCGCTGCACAAGACCGAGGCCGTGTTCTTCCACGGGCCTCGGCAGCGCCAACCACCAGACGCCCACATCTTCGTGGAGGGCGTCCGAATCGAGGTGAAGGCCCAGATGAAATATCTGGGCCTTGTACTCGACAGCAGGTGGCGTTTCGGCCCGCATTTTAGCGGGCTATCGACGCGCCTGCTGAAGACTGCGGGCGCCCTCTCGTGGCTGCTCCCCAACTTGGGGGGGCCCAGCGTGAGATGCCGGCAACTCTACGCCGGCATCTTGAGGAGTATGGCCCTTTACGGGGCCCCTATTTGGGAGGACTCCCTCCACAGGAGGGAGAACGCCGCCGCATTGCGGGCCCCCCAAAGGGTCATAGCCCAGCGGGTGGCGAGGGCCTACCGCACGGTCGGCTTCTCCGCGGCATGTGCTCTGGCCGGCACCCCGCCTTGGGAACTCGAGGCGTGGGTGCTCGCCAGAGTATATGAATGGACGGCGGGGCGAAGGGCGAGAGGAGAACGCCCAGCCCCGGAAGAGCGGGAGGCCGTCCGGCGGGAGGCAAAGGACGCCATAGTCGTCCACTGGACGCGGGACCTCGCCGCCGCAGTCTTCGGCCGCCGAACCCTCGACGCGATTGGGCCGGTCCTGCGAGACTGGCTCGAGCGGTCGCACGGGTTCCTCTCCTTCCGTCTGGTGCAGGTGCTGTCTGGACACGGTTGCTTCGGATCGTACCTGCACCGTATCGGGCGGGAGGAGACGCCGTCGTGTCACGACTGTGGCGCGGCGGAGGACACGGCGCAGCACACTCTCGAGGTGTGCCCGTCGTGGTCAGAGCCGCGCCGCAGTCTCACCGCGGCGATCGGAACGGACCTCTCGCTCCCCGGCTTGGTCAACGCCATGCTAGGGGATGAGGGGTCCTGGGCGGCAGTCGCCTCCTTCTGCGAACACGTCATGTCCCAGAAGGAGGCGGCGGAGCGCGTGCGGGAGGAAGACCCTCTCGCGGCGCCGCTCCGAAGGCGGAGGAGGGGTCGAAGAAGACGTCAGTATGACAGTCATCTCCGACTCCTCCCAGGTGGAAGCCAGCAGGCGACGGGTGCGGGGGCACCCTCGCCTGTATTGCACAGGCTTCCACCAGTGCCGGACGGGAATGGCCAGGTGTTCCCGGCCATTCCCGTAGCCCCCCAGACGGGGGGACATGCGGGGCCCGCCAGCTAGGCGGGCATGCGCCGGGGGGGTTGTGGATGCAAAGGCTGAGCCGGATTCCCATGACCTCCCCATCAAGGCGATGAGGGAACACCGCTGAGTTTTAGTGGGTATACTGCCACCCTGGCAGGGAGTCCCACATACTCTGTCTCTTCCCCCGACGAGCGGAGATGCGTAAAGTCATTTCTCAGCGGAAAAAAAAAAAAAAAAAAAAAAAAAAAAAGGCAGTCGCTCCATGTAAAATACTGGTATTCAGCTGAATCCGGTTAGACTGGAAGCCGACCCCAACATAGTTGGGAAAAGGCTAGGCAGATGATGAGTATGGATAATTGTTATTTTCCTCGCTAGAGAGCTCCGATAAACGCGTGCGATCGCTGCTAATCATAAAGCACAAATAGGGCGAAGCGCGTTTTTGTTTTTGACTATGGCATCTCGTAGTTGACCTTCTTCTTCTTCTTAGCGTGTCGATAGCAATCTAAATGGACTCTTCCCAGAATTCGGCTACTTGTTTGGTGCCTTCACCAGCGTCCATCAGTTCCTGTAACGTGCAGCTGACAGGACATGCAGAACACAATATTAAGTGTCCCATCGTTTGTGGGACAGCACCACATTTACACTCCAAGGCGGAGTCGTCTATGAATCTCCACCTGAACAGGTTTTCCTTGCTTCGGCCAACCTGGGTCCGGAGTCTGTTTAAAGACTTCCAGGTTACCCAAGGTACCTAACTCATGTCCAGCTGGGAGGTCTTCAGCGGGTGGGACGAACGGTTTGGGTAAGGAAGCACTGTCTCGCCACAGCTTCAGTCTCTCTTGTGATGGTTCGCCAGTGAATGGCGACACACTTTAAAAAACTGTTTCGACTTTTCAGCCTTTGTGGCACAAGGATGTTGTCGTGTGTCGGAGACCATTTGGCTCTTTCGCTGGAGCTTGCCACCGCTCTGCAAAGCACTGGTGGCGCTATTCCTGCTAGTAGATACAGCATTTGTACCGGGGTTGGTTTTAGGCAGCCAGTGATGATCGTTTCATTCAAAGCTGTATCCACCAGCTTTGTATGGGCAGAACGGCTCCACACGAGGCACGCGAATTTTCCCGCAGAAAAAGATAGCGCCAGTCCAGTAGTCCGCATAACTTCAGGCGAAGCACCCCATTTCGATAAGACCAGTCGACGAAGAAGACTGCTGCGAGTGTGCACCTTCTGCTTGATATTCTTGCAGTTTTTGCTGAATGTTAAAGACCTGTCCAGGGTAACACCAAGATATTTAGGGGAGTTGCTTAGCTCGATGGACACCCCACCCCAAACGATGAGAGGTCGTGACTACTTAACCGGACTATCCTGTGGTTGCCTTAAGTAAACTCACCAGCGCAACCGCTACATTTTAAATCTGTAATATCTTCAAAAATATTCATTTAAATTACATGCTTTTAAGGGCCAAATTGATCTATAGTAAATGCACAATGTATTTAAGGTACTTAATTGGATAAGGATTAATGCTGTATTGCTTAAAATCGCTTCGTAAACAAGCCATTATTTCTCGTATAAAGTAAAGGATAAAAAATGGTTATTGTGGGTTATCCCTAGGAGATAGACATATACCACCGTGGACTTTTTTGTAGACCTTTTTATGGTGTGTAATACTGTAGTACATTATTTTCATCTATCTCGTAGGGTTCAGCTAGCTTTTGCAATATAAGCACAATAAAATGTGTTTATTTACGACATCACATTAGAAACCTCTAAAATGATCAGTGTTTCTTTACTATTTTATGCATGTATTATACAAATAAACCTTCCTTTTGAATCACTCTATCTATTAAAAAAAACCGCATCAAAATCTGTTGCGCAGTTTTAAAGATCTAAGCATACATAGAGACAGACAGAGCGGGAAGCGACTTTGTTTAAAACTATGCAGTGATATACAGGTACACTGATTCATTAACTGCAGATGTAACTTTGTAATTCTATATATTTATATGGGATTACAAAGTTATTTATGCAGTTGGTGTATCTTGAAAAGTGGAACGAAATTGCAAAATATTTTAGTTTTTCCTTGAGTTATACACTAAACACTAATTGAATTCTAAATTTGAAGCTTCTATGTCTGCTAGAAGTGCCTTAGAGTTTTGATGATCGGTCAGTCAGTCAGTGAGTGACAAAATTAAGAAACTTTGACTAGTTATAATTCTTAAACTACTGGTTCAAATCGAATGAAATTTGATATATACCGTGTTTTTACAATACCTGCTTGATTACTGAAAATTCAGGTCTCTAGTTTTATCCACAACGAAGCTATAGGGAGTCGAAAATGGCCTGAACTGCTTCGAGAAAAGGATGGTACGGCCGTGCCGCTTTTTGCTCGACTTGGCGGGGGCACTGCCGTGCCCCCAGATTTCTTTATAAAATTATATTAAAATTATTAGGACTATGGTTGTAGTATTTCCAAATGATTATCAAAACTGCTTTTAGAAAATAAATTAAACTGATAATTGTTTGACTTGTTGACATTGGTGTTGCCAGCATTATTAAGGTTATTATTATTGTGTGCCCAATTTCTCCCATTACTGACATGCTTATTATTGACATTTATGATTATTAATTATTTTTATTATAATACATTTATTTAATTCAATGACACAATTTTAATTTTAATGGGATTATCTTTTTACTGAGTGCATGATTATTAGCAATAATTAATTTCAATAATATTTTATTGAAATTAATTATTGCTAGCTTGTATTATTTGTAGCCTTATTTTATATTTGCACGCCGTAATTAAAGGCAGAATAAGAGAACAATTCTGTATATTTTACCAACCTTCTGTACCTTATTTATGCAAATAAATGACTTTTGACCTTTTTTGACTTTTGACTTTTTATTACATGGACCACGGGCCGTCGGGCATTATTAATAATGGCAGGTCAAAATGATAAATTAGTCACTTTGCCCATCGCTCTTGGGCATTATTAATAACGGCCGGTCCTTATTAATAATGCCCAGTTAATCACGTTGCCCGTAACATATATATACGGTCGAATTGAGAAACCTCCTTCTTTTTTGAAGTCGGTTAAAAATGATATTGAAGTTTCAATATATTTTTTTTCTAAACTGAATAGTTTGCGCAAGAGACACTTCCAAAGTGGTAAAATGTGTGTCCCCCCCCTGTAACTTCTAAAATAAGAGAATGATACAACTAAAAAACCAGCCAAGTGCGTGTCGGGCCACGCACAGTGTAGGGTTCCGTAGTAGCCCGTTATCACAATGTATTACGATTCTGTTGTTCTTTATTCTGAATATAAAAAAAACAAAAAAAAATCGGATTTTGTTTTTCAATGCAAGCCTTTACCCGTTATAAACAAGCAACTACTTAATCTGAGGCTAAGGATTTTGCATTTGGTACAAAAAATTCAACGACTGTTACTGCTAAACTAATACAGTTATCTTAACCGCTATAATTTTCCTTTAAAGTTCATGAAATTCACTATCATTGTGAATTTTTCCCGATTTTTCAAGTCAGCAATTTAGGTTTTAGAGGGGGGGGACGCCCTACTGGAACAAAAATTTGCACTTTAAAGTTCAATATTTTTTGTGAAAATCTTAATGCGGTTCACAGAATACATCTACATACCAAGTTTCAACAGTGTACCTAGTTCTTATAGTTTCGGAATAAAGTGGCTGTGACATACGGACGGACAGACAGACATGACGAATCCATAAGGGTTCCGTTTTTGCCATTTGGATACGGAACCCTAAAAAAATATATGATGTGCATTACCATGTAAACTTCCACCGAAAATTGGTTTGAACGAGATCTAGTAAGTAGCTCGCCGGTGAAATTTATAAACATATGAATCACACCATTGATGCGGAAATTCTTACGGGTTGTGGCGTCGGCGAGGCAGTATCTATACCACGCATTCCCCTCATACCTCATAACTTCCCGTTCCAGTTCAAGCGCGTACAGTTCCCCGTGAGTGTTTGCTTCGCGATGACCATCAATAAGTCGCAGGGGCAGACACTGAGGGCAGTGGGTGTCGACGTCAGGACGAGTTGCTTCTCACACGGGCAACTGTACGTCGCTTGCTCCCGCGTCACCAGTCCTGACTCTCTTTACATTTTGGCTCCTGGCAGCATAACTACCAACGTAGTTTATAGGGAAGTGTTGTAAGGTATATATGATACCTTTGAACGTATTTTTACTCTTTTGTGTCCTGGAATGTATTCCTGCATTATTTTCTCTATTTCCTTCAGTCACATCTTATGACTGAACTCAGCAGGACTCCCATATAACTCTCTTCACTTGCTTCGCTTGCAAAAAAAACTTATATTTTAATGCTATTTTAAAAGTTGTTTACTTTATAATGCTATAGCGACATTGGCATCTTAGGTATTTTTGGTGCTGTAGAGCCTTCACGCAGACGACGTCGCGGGCAGCAGCTAGTATATAATAAAATCTTTAGTTCAGGTATTGTACCTTTCCAGTGGCGTAACATCCAGATAATACCAATTCCTAAAACGAATAATACAGCTGCTGATCCTAAATTAAGGCCCATATCTCTAATCTCTATTTATGCAAAATATTTCATTTAATGTTGGTACGACGTCTGGAATGGTACACTGAGAGGGGAAAGATATTATCACCACTCAACATTGGATTTAGAAAATCACTGTCCTGTTTGGATTCATTGAGCCGCCTAGTTACTTATGTACAAAATGGTTTTTCTAAAAATTTATCTACGTTAGCGTGTTTCCTGGATATTGAAAATGCATATAATAATGTATCTATTGCTGCAGTAGTTAAAATTTTGGATGAACTTCAAAAAGCAAAATTCTGTACTTATATATATGGTCATTCTTGAATGAGAGGCATCTTAAAATTAAAACAGAATACAGTGATTTAATAATAAATAATCGATGGATCGATGATCGATGGAGTAATAAAGGTTTAGCTCAAGGAGACCCTTTATCCCCGCTACTATTTAATTTAAAATATAGTTTCGGCTAACATACAGCCTACTGCGGATAACCACACAGTATCTAATATTACTCCAACACTTAATCCCACTGATGAACAATTGGCTTAGGCCCGTGCCATCAGCTATCCGGCTAGACCGAGGAAAACAAATCTCAAAAAAAAAAAAAAATAATAATAATGTTTATTGGAACTAAAAACAAATTACAATAAAAATTATGTACGATAGTGGCGCCGATTCTGTTTTTCACAAACTAAACTAAATTTAAGTTCATGTATCTTTTTCTTTCTATTTCATTAAGAAAAGGACAGAAGATAAATATTAGTTTAGTCCTGTCAAATTAGTCAGCGCCTGACGTAAATTGACGTATTTTTAGTAGCCAACTTTTTAATCTCGTCTAAATTGTCTATGGAGTATCTTAATTTGACAGGACTAAACTAATATTTATCTTCTGTCCTTTTCTTAATGAAATAGAAAGAAAAAGATGCATGAACTTAAATTTAGTTTAGTTTGTGAACAACAGAATCGGCGCCAATGACTGCATTAGTTATAAACTGTGTCGCAGCCATTAACGCCCATAGAAAAATGTTTATGCGTAAGCGCTCCAGAGTTGAGAAAACAAAAAGAGAAAAAATAAAAAAATAAAAGAAAATAATATAAAAGCGAAAAGGTATGGTAATCAAAAATAGGCAAGCGTGTTTGTGATGTGTTGTGCGTGTGTGTAGGTGTAGTGTCTTTTGCGTGCAGAGTGTTTTACATTGAGTGTGCGTGCGATGTGATGTGTTGTGCGTGTGTGTAGGTGTAGTGTGTTTTGCGTGCAGAGTGTTTTACATTGAGTGTGCGTGCGATGTGATGTGTTATGCGTTTGTGTGATGTAGTGTTATGAGAGCGTGTTTACCTATGTGTTACGTTTTAACTAATTTTTCAAGTTCTTCATAAGTAAGAGTATGAAGCCATTTATCAACGGTGACTCGACAGTCTCTGAGATTAAGTGGATATATATTACATACCTCATTTACCCGGTTGTACAAAATAGAGCTTAGGTATCTATATTGACGTCTGACTACTTCTGTGCCTACTGGCGTGATTAAACAGACTCTAATAGACCTTCGTCTGTGCTAGGTCAGCATCGAAAGCCAGTTCGGAGTGTTTTCGTAGTATGGTGCTAAGTGCAAACGAGTGTCTGACTCTTGGTACCCCACATAGTGCGTAGAGTTCACTTGTGAGGAAGCGGATTGGTTTGTGGGCCATAACTTTTAAAACTCCCCTCTGCGACCTTTCCACTCGCAATAATGAGAATTTAACAGAACTGCCCCAGGCTGTTATACAATAGGTTATGATTGAGTGAGCTAAAGCATAGTATACCGTTTTTAATGTGGGGAAGTCAGCAGAAGACCTCAGGTTCTTAAAGACATATATTAATTTCCTGACTCTACCAACCAGTGACTTTATATGCTCACTCCATGATAGAGTGCTATCAATGTAGACACCAAGATACTTCATACAATGGGTACGGTCAATTTGAGTACAATTACAGTCCGGGTTTGTGCTAGAGTTACATTTGTGAGCTGTTAGTGTGTAGGCAGAGGTCGGCTGTGATGAAATAAACATCGGCATCGTAATATGAGAGCAGCAGCAGCGGCATTTACATAGTTTATATGAGGTGCCAGGGAAGCCACATATATGCAGAAGGAATTATTGCCAAACTACCTTGTCTTCAACGTCACATTAACTGAGAATATCTTTGGAATCAATGTGTTATCAAATTGTGTGTACTTAATACATATTTAAAAAATCATTACATTGTTGATTAGACTCATCGTGGCGCAGCGTTTCGATCCAGGGGCAGGCGGCCACCGTGACGCTGGTGTGGGGCAGCGAGCCGGCGCACGCCGCCGCCGCACTACTGCGCGTGCTGCTGCTCCACGTGCGCCGGTATAGCGGCGAAGGCGTGCTCCTGCCACGCGCGCCGCACCCACGCGCCACCGCCGAGCTCGCCGCTAACTCCACCTACAACCCCTCCGGCCAATACAGCAAGTACGTACCCGTACTACTCATATATTATGTCACTACACACTACTCCTACATCGCCTAGGGCAGGCAGATACCGTTACATTCAGGAGTATTCAATAACTGTACCCTACCCTGCATTCCCCGAAGCGCATTTTCGACTGCCCTGTTGGACCAGCGGCCGCTAAGCGACTGCTACACAAGGTAGGTAGGGTCGTTAAGCTGCTAGATTCGATCGGGCGGACAGTGTTACTCATTGAGATACTTGTCTATGCTAATCTATCTTCTATCTATCTATACATATAATAAATCTGTAGACGAGGCGTTTCTGTACATTGTGCATTGAAAATATAAAAAAAATAGGTGGGGTGTTAAAGGATAACCAACAGATGCCATTTCATTAATTTTTGGAATTTTTGTCTGTTTGTAGGTTTGTCTGTTTGGATGTGACAGATTTATTTAAACACGTTCAACGTAAAAATACCAAACCAATATGGTTCATTTTTATACTCAAATATAGTGTAGAACTCTGAGTAGTGATTAGTCTTTGTTTCATCGCAATCGCTTCAGTCTATCAAAAGATATAATAAATTTAAAG
The DNA here is from genome assembly GCA_948474745.1 of Oligia latruncula. NCBI lineage: Eukaryota > Metazoa > Arthropoda > Insecta > Lepidoptera > Noctuidae > Oligia > Oligia latruncula. Next base: position 21,315,463 of record OX419687.1, read on the forward strand.
CATCATTTCATAGTACTAACGAAAACATATTGTGATCTTTAAAATATTAATAAGTGTATTATTAACTCTGATACCTATGTAAGGTTGTGTATTGGAGAAGAGTAAAACGCTCTGACTGCTCGTTGATAACTAACTCATCTTCTATATATCTATACTTACATATAATAAATCTGTAGACGAGGCGTTTCTGTACATTGAAAATAAAAATAAAAAAAATTGTTGGCCTGTTATAGGATAACCAACAGATGCCATTTCATCAATTTTTGGAATTTTTGTCTGTTTGTCTGTTTGGATGTGACAGATTTTGAACAGGCTCAACGTAAAAAGTACCAAACCAATATGGTTCATATTTATACTCAAATATAGTGTAGAACTCGGAGTAGTGATTAGTCTTTGTTTCATCGCAATCGCTTCAGACTATCAAAAGATATAATCAATTTAAAGCATTCTATATCAATTTTTTATTGCAATAAGTGGAAACACGTAACGACATCTATTGGCGCGATATAGTACTAACGAAAACATATTGTGATCTTTAAAACATTATTATGTGTTTAATCCCGTCGTAAAGGCTGGCCTTTATGACGAAATAACTCTGATCCTTATGTCTGTGTTATTTAAAAAGTAGATAATGTTTAAATAAATAATAGTGTCCGACCGAAGCTTCGGCTTCGGCTTCGGCTTCGGCCACCTTCGGCCAAAAAAGCACCTTCGGCCAAATCTTCGGCTTCGGCCAAAAATTTGCCGAAGGTTTGGCCGAAGCCGAAGGTTTGCTAGTTGTCAAAATTTGAAATTTACTGAACGATGCTAGAGCGAGACGGAGAGTGTGCAGAGCAGCAGAGTTTCGCCGCGCCGCCGCACCGGACCAAACGAATCGCAGTTAGTAAACTAAACGAGTCAAAACAAGTTTGAGAGCGCGTCTTAAAATTCTAATAAGTGTTTTGTTTTTAAATATTTCATATTTGAAACTTTTATTTTAGACAATATTTTATTAGGTACTTGTATATGTTGGTCACTCGGCTCGTTATTGGGCTAAATCTCTAAAGCTCTCACAATATGTATCTAGTATATTCTGAGATCAAAGTAACTATCGTATTTCTCAAGGTCAATGACACCTTCGGCTTCGGCTTCGGCTTCGGCCGAAGGTTTTGGTGAATACCGATTAATCGGCTTCGGCTTCGGCTTCGGCCAGAATTGCACCTTCGGTCGGACACTACTATCGTATTTCTCAAGGTCAATGACACCTTCGGCTTCGGCTTCGGCTTCGGCTTCGGCCGATGGTTTTGGTGAATACCGATTAATCGGCTTCGGCTTCGGCCAGAATTTCACCTTCGGTCGGACACTAATAAATAATATAAACATATATAGTAAAATCGTATATAATAAAATCGTAGGAAAAGCAAAACAGTACATTGAATATATAAAAAAAATTATACTTGGGGCGTGATCTACAATCGATATCGTAGCCAAAAATATAGTTTTTAGAATTTTTGTCTGTTTGTCTGTATATATACACACATCAACACGGTCTAGGGATATTTTTAAAAAAGCGAATTACTATCAATGTGTTAATTATTTATATGACATGTATATATTTAAAAGATACGTTATTTAATATTCTACCATTTTTTAATAATGGTTAAGGTACTTAGATTAAAATTTCAGGATTTTATGGAAAAAAAATGAAGCATAGACGGAAATCGTATATGAATGAACTTTTAATTTGTGAGTAAAAACTGAAAAAAATAGAAAAATCATTTAATTTGTGTTTATAAACTTGAAGTTAGTAGTCTGAGAAAGCGCCCATGATGTTCATAACACATCGGCAACGATTCGGCATGCTCAGAACAAGGTTGTCAATGTCTTGCTGCGGAATATTGTCCCATGTCCTTCTGAGGTGCGCAAAAAGTTGATCTTCTGTAGCCAGATTTTCAGGAACTTCCTTCAGAGCTCTTCTTTGCAGCATATCCCACGCATGCTCAATGGGATTTAGATCTGGCGATTGAGCAGGCCAGTCTAAGGCCCTAACATTATGTGTATGTAACCAAGCTGCTACCGTACTCGCCGTGTGTGCCCGGGCATTGTCGTGCATGAGCAGGAAATCTTGCCCCATTTGTGTTCTGTGGGGCAAGATTACGGGCCCCAGCACCTGTTGGACGTATCGTTCTGCCGTCATATTGCCCCGCACCCAAACGAGATCCGTCCGTCCTCCAAGACGAATTCCTGCCCAAACCATAATTGTTCCTCCTTGGTATGGGTGAACTTCCTGAGGGTTCTGGAGACGGCTCCATCGTCCAGGAACTCGCCAAACACGCGTCCTTCGTGAATCTGGATGGAAGCCGAACCTGGATTCATCCGTGAACAGCACATTGGACCATTGCTCACGGCCCCAGTCCACGTGGTTCCGAACCCATTCTAATCGTCGTCCACGATTGCCTCTCCGTAAAGGTGGGACCCGGAGTGGTCTACGAGAGCGTAGATTGCTTTCATGCAGTCGCCTTCTTACAGTTTGGTCACTCACAAGCACTTGGTGTTCCACTCGCAGCCTTTGGACCAATTGAGTCGCCGTTGCATTTGGTTGTGCTCGCGCAGTAATTTGCAAAAATCGGTCTTGTCTGGGGGTAGTGATGCGACTTGGCCCCCGGTGCCTCTCCGCTACTTTACCTGTGGCACGATAGCGTGTCCACAATCTTGAAATTACATTTTGATGGGTCCCTATGGCCTCAGCAACATTACGCTGAACAGATCCAGCTTCCAGCATTCCCACAGCTCGTAACATCTCCGCCCTCGTCAAATGTCGGCGTTGCATGGCTACAATACCTCAATTTTAACTTTATCTTTCGTTTAAAAATGAAAAAAAACTGTAGATAAGTAAACGTAATTCGTATTGTTTTCTAAATTTCGCACAAATGAAAATTCCCTCTCCTATACATCAAGACATTTTTTGCCACCGAAACAAAAGAATTTTCAAAAATTTAAATTTGGAATTAGTCTGAGATAAATTACAAACAAATCGGTGTATAAAAGATTCCAATGCGGCCAGTACTTTTCGAGTTATTTAATTGAGTATGAAATATCCCTAGACCGTGTTGATGTGTGTATATCGTCGGTTAAATAGAAAAATGACGTAACTCAGAAAGTACAAATTTTGGCCGTTTCGTTACTATAAAAACTATTGTATAACAGAAAAGTAAAGAACAGTGAATAAATTTTTCACCTTACGCCCATGTGATGGTAGCGAAACGGCCAAGCCACATATTTTGACTAAGGTGTAGAGTTTGTGAAGTTAGGGTGTGTAGAGTTAGAAGCTTGGCTCTACATGAGATCTGATAACTTTTTGGCAGTGCGAGCCATATGTGGTCTCGTCTTGGCAACATTTTACATGAAAATGTTTTTGGTGGGATTTCACATCTTTTTGAAAGTTGCTTATGAAATAATTTGTTTTTGGGTGGTTCTTTACTAAAAATCCTGATATATGTATTTTATTATTTATTACAAGGAGTCCCTATATCAATTTTCAGAACTCTAGCATCAAAAGCGGAAGTCTCGTACAAACTTCCATCCCCTAGTATCTGTATAATCCTATGACCCGGCAGGCTTCGGCCCTATGGGGCCCCTCCTCGATGCTGACATCTCTTTGAGGCGCGCGTGGAACACGTACGCGCCGTCCGGCACGGGCCTGGTCCTGATCGGACGGTGAGCTACCCATTACTCTCCGCCCGCAGGCCCGCGCCTGGTGGCCGGGAATCGTCGAGCGGCTCCCGACGCCCGGAGCGTCTCCCGCTGCGGCTGGGACGGGAGGCTCTCTCCCTGAGCCGTCCCGCCACCTCCTTCGCTAGCATGACTGCTTCGCAGAAGGAGGTGACTGCCTCCCACTCCCTCTTGCCCCGGACCATGGCTTGCACCAAGGCCGGGCGTGAGAGGTCGCCGCCGCTGCCGATCGCCTCTACGAGGATACGGCGGTGCTCCGCCCAAGCGGGGCAGACCTCCACCGTGTGCTCCACCGTGTCCTCTGGGCGATCCTGGCAATGATGACACCCGGGCGTTTCCTCCCGCCTGATGATGTGCAGGAACCTCCCGAAGCTTCCGTGTGCGGTGAGGACCTGCGTCAGGCGGTAGGTGAGGGCGCCGTGGCGCCTCTCTAGCCACTCCTCAAAGAGGGGTCTTACCGCCGCTATTGCGGCGTGCCCTGCGCTGGGTTGCGACAGTCGCTCCTTCCATGTCGCCATGAGATCGCGCCGGAGGTCCGTCCGCTCCGCAGCGATTTGCCGCGGAAGCGGAACTTCCCCCCGGCGTAGTGCCTCCGCGCGCCACTCGTATACGCGCGCGAGGACTATCGCCTCCAGATCCCATGGCGGCAGACCGGCAATGAGGCTTGCCGCCTCGCCAGAGATCGTGCGGTAGCCCCGGATAAGCCTTATGGCTACCACCTTCTGGGGCGCGTTCAGGTAGTGGGCGGCTCGCCGCCGCAGTGAACGCGCCCACACCGGGGCCCCGTATAGGGCCATGGACCGCACGACCCCCGCGTAAAGCCTCCGGCAGGAGGCATTTGGCCCCCTCAGGTTGGGCAAGAGCCGCTTGAAGGCGGCCCCGGCCCGTTCCAGTTTGGGGGCCAAACGTCGGAAATGCTCGACGAAGTTCCACCGGCTGTCGAGGACGAGACCCAGGTACCTCATCGTTGTCTCAACGCCGATGTGAACCCCTCCTACCGTTAGTTGGGATCCCGATGGGGGCGCGTTCCGGGGCCCATGAAACGACATGGCCTCGGACTTGTGCAATGCCACCTCGAGACCCAACTGCCGGATCCTCTCCACGACTATCGCAACCCCGCGTGTCATCGCGTCGGCCGTCGCCTGATGCGACCTCCCCTGCGCCAGGACCAGCGTGTCGTCAGCGTAGCAAACCACGCTGACGCCATCAGGGAGGTCGGCCCGCAGCACCCAGTCGTAGCCGATGTCCCACAGGAACGGCCCCACGACCGATCCCTGCGGGACACCGCACGACATCTCTCGCCGGTTCCACTCCCCATCGCGACCGGGGTAGCTGACGGCTCTGTCCGTCAGATACGCCTCGACTATTCGACGGAGGTAGGGCGGCACCCGATGATACCGGAGTGCCTCCACAATGCAGCTCCAGGGCAGGGTGTTGAACGCGTTGGCGATGTCAAGTGACACCGCCACGACGACCCCACCCTGGGACACCGTGTCCCCCGTCGTGAGGGCTCTCACGCGCATGATGGCGTCCACCGTCGAGCGCCCCTTGCGGAAACCAGACTGGCTGTCCGCAAGATCCGGCCCCGTCCTCACCAGGTGCCCGACGAGGCGGCCCACAATCACTCTCTCAAAGAGCTTGCCGACCTCGTCGAGCAGCACGATGGGCCGGTATGCGGACGGAGAGTCCGCAGGGCGCCCTGGCTTCCGAATGAGGACCAGCTTCCCCGTCTTCCAACGGAGTGGGAACTGGCCTCTCTCCAAACATGCGCTTAAGAGCGCCTCCAGTCGAGGCCCGAGAGCCCTCGAGGCCAGGACCCAGGCTTTACCCGGCAAGCCGTCGGGTTCTGGGGCGGTATTTTTGGCCTTCAGCCTTCCTACCGCCGCTCTCAGTTCTACCCCGGTCACTTCAGGGATGTCGTCGTCGTCGTCCGCGTGGTCCGCTTCGGGCACCGCAATTGGCGGAGCCATGGGCGGGGGGGTATGCTCCCCCCGTGAAGGGAACAGAGCGCTCACCACCTCCTCCACCAGCTGGGGGCGGAGACTCTGCGTCAGCGGGGGGGCCCAGGTGCGGAGTTTATTCCGCACCATTTTATAAGGGCGCCCCCACGGATCTCTGTTCAGAGTCTCCACCATCTCCTCGCGGGCCATATCTTTGGCCCGCTGGACAGCCTCTTGGAGGGCGGTCTTCGCTGCTCTGTACCCCTCGTACAGCTCCGCCTCCGTGGCTTCCGCATCCGTAAGACGAATGCGGAGCCTGCGGTGCCTGATGTACCGGTGTCGCGCGTCGACGCACGCCTTGCGTAGCGCCTCCAGCTCCTGCGACCACCAGTACACCTGACGTCGGGCGCGTCCTGGCCGGACTCGGGGCATTGCCACGTCGCAAATCTCGGACATGGCCTCCCGGAACCACTCCGCCTCCTCGTCGATATCGGCAGGCCTGTCCGGTGATGACACCCAGGCCTGCACGATCGAGGCTTCCAGGAGGAGCTCCCGGTCCAAGAGTCAGTGAGTCAGTGACGAAATCGGGGTATTTTAGATATCAATAAAATCTAAATTATAAGAGCTATGCAATTGAAACTTTATAGGTTTAATAAGTCAACCACTGACATCATATCCCGAAAATTTTGTTTATCTGGTATAATCCAAACCCAAGTTATGAAGGTTCAAAAATACGACGAAGTGCTTCGAGAAAAGGTAGGTAGTGCCCTTGCGCTTCGCTTGGCTCGTCTTGGCGGGGGCACTCCCGTGCCCCCAGATTTAAATTTGATCATGTTGGTGAGGTTAGTAGTTAGTTATTTTTAAAATTCATAGATGGTAATGTGCATTTTCTTCATAAAAGTTGTATCGTATAGTTCGTTTTGACAAATTCAAGTTCCAACAAAACCCTCAAAATCTTGAGCAGAGTTGAGGAAGACAATTTAAAAAAAATGCGGTGTTAAGTATTACAAAAAAGTTATGTTCATTAATGATGATCATTTCTTCATCAATTTCATGTTGATAGTACAAAATAAACATTGACTGTTAATACTTTTGTTCGGTATTTATTGTGTGATTATTGCTTGGTATTTAATATATTTTCATGTCGTATACCTAATTATAAACTTAAATTATACCGTGCATCCGAATAATGGCGATTGCGATTTTCTGCGGTTGTTACTTCACACTGTCCGAGGCCCAAAGTCTTTCGCCTTTCTGAGGACATTTGATGGCGTGGAGTTTCCCACTTACCGCGCAGCCTGCGTAGCACGTCACCTTCTCGACGGTGACCAAAATTGGGATGATACCCTCGCGGAGGCGAGCGTCAGTGACATGACAATCTTTCCGGGACTTTTTTTTCGGGGGTAGGTGTAGAAAAGTTCACACGCAACTTTGTAAATCCTTTTTAATTAAAATTATTTTTTATGTATTTTATTTGTTTTCGAGTACTAAATTTATTGCATAAAGTGCCAAATAAGCAGTATTTACATTGGTGAAACAATCCATGTAACGCAAGCACTTACACTACACCACCTGCCAGTTTCTCACTAGTACTTCATAGCCACTGCAAATTTATCACACGACATATCAACACATCATCATCATGTCATCACAACTGGATGATATCCAATCGGCCCAGAAGAGCCTCGAGGAGTGCTTCCTTAAGAAGATGGGTGAGCTAGAGGCACAGATCCAATGTGCGGGACCCGCAAAAGACACCGTGGCTAAGATAGCTGAGGAGTTCCGGTCCTTTCGAGAGCTCATGTTCGGCGTGCTGGGACTTCTCAGGAAGCAAATCTTGGAGTGCTCTAGAGTGGTTGATGGGTTGGAGACGAGATCTCGTCGGAAAGCTCTAATATTCACCGGGTTTTCTGAAGCGGACAACGAGGATTGCAAAACTCTTGTGTTGGACACTCTGAAGAACAAACTGGCACTGCCTGACATCACTGCATCCTCCATCAAGGTTTGTCACAGACTTGGAACATCCAAAAAAGGTCCAACAACTAGCAGACCTATATTGGTAAGGTTCTCCAATGTTGACCTGAAGTCCACCGTTTGGAAGGCAAAGTCTGCATTGAAAGGCTCCAAGGTCACAGTCAAGGAGTTCTTGACCCGGTCTAGGCAAGCTGTATTTAGTAGAGCGCGCCTGCACTTCGGGATGCCGGCATGCTGGACTCAGGATGGGGTTATTGTCATCAGATCCCCCGATGGAACACGGCATAAGATTTGTTCTTTAGAGGAACTTAATCCCTTGTTGATTAAGTACCCTAAGAAGCCCGGGGCATCATCTGGAACTGGAGGCAAAACTGATAGTGGAGTACGTAAAGTATAATTAGTGCGTCAATTTATGTGGTTCTCCAACTTATCAATTTTTGTGCTTGGGACGTCAATTCACGTAATTTCTAAAGTTATCGTACGTATCTACCTGCTTACTATCTCTTTTTTCACCTCAAAACTACTCAAATCACAATTCCGTTTGTAATTTGCTTAATTGTTTGTGTTAGTAAAATAATTGTGTTTCGTCATTAGTTGTCACTGTCACCTGTCATTCCTGTCAATCTTGATTTTGCCTATTTTGTCTTTGACGTCCAATTTTCCTTGAACTACGTTTAGTTGTGTTTCGTAAATTGCGTTCCGTTTCTGCTCATGTAACTTTGTCATGTTTCGTTTGTTCGTTGCTTGTTCATAATATTTTGTGTTAATGTTTGTGATGCTGTTTGTTTTTATTGATGTTTACTTCTGATTTTATGTTACTAATACTGTACAGTGTGATCATTTGGCGTTTGAATAACTTTGACGATAATGGAAAAAGTCACCGTAGTTCTGATTTTGGCCACGCTCCAAAGGATCCATGTACAACTATACTAGTGCTGCTGGTGGGTGGTGCACAGATAGTGGTGTTGCACAGTCGTAGCTTTAGTTTATTTGCTTTTAATTAGTAGTTATTTTTTATATTATTTATATTTGTATTTTATGATATCTGATGATGATTCGTTTTACTCTGCCATTGATTCCTCTAGCTCATCCGCTAATGCAAGTTTTGGCTCTTTGACTGACACTCTTGGTGACTTTGTGCGTCGGAACTTCAGCCAACAGAAAGGTCATTTGTTTAATGTCTGCCATATAAATGCGCAAAGTGTCCCAAGTCACTACAGTGACCTGTTGGACACTTTTTCTGACGCCAATGTCCATGCCGTTCTGGTTTCTGAGAGTTGGCTCAAACCTCATCTCCTCTCCACCACCTACTCTCTCCCAGGTTTCAGTCTTATCCGCAATGATAGAATTGGAAAGGGAGGGGGTGGTGTAGCTATCTATCTTCGTAGCGATTTTCCTTTTAAAATCATTGCCTCGTCTCCCTCACAATACCATGCTTCTGCTGAGTACCTCTTTTTGGAGGTCTACGTCAAAGGCGTCAAGACCCTACTTGGTGTTGTCTATTGTCCGCCCGCCGTTGACTATTTTTCCAACCTCGAATTGGCGCTTGAATCCGTAGGGTCAGAGTATGCACATTGCGTCGTCATGGGCGATTTCAACACTGACCTTGCTCATCACACTCCCCGATCCCGTAAACTCCTTCACATCATTGAGTCCGTTAGTCTCCATATCCTTTCACTGCAACCTACCCATTTTAATATATCTGGCGATGACACTTGGCTCGACTTAATCCTTACATCCGCACCCTCCCTTGTTCCCTCTCATGGTCAGTGTCCCGCTCCTGGATTTTCCCATCATGACCTCATTTTCCTCTCGTATATCCTAAAACCACCTAAACCTATCCCAAAAGTTCTGCACATGCGGTGTTTTGCACGTATGGACGTCGAGATGCTTCGTCAGGATGCGTCAGACCTCAGTTGGGAACCCCTGGCAGCGGCGACAGCTGTAGACGAGAAACTGCGCATTTTTGATCAGACGGTCCTTGCTCTCTACGACAAACACGCTCCTGTTAAACAGATTAAACTTCGGCGTCCTCCAGCTCCTTGGATGACGACAGGGGTTCGAATGGCGATGAGACGCAGGGATCGGGCCTTTCGTAAATTTAAAAAGGATCGCAGTGATGAAAATCGCAACTTATTCAAAGCTGCCAGAAATCGGTGTAATCAGATGATACGCAACGCTAAACGCCGCCATATTCTCGAAAACATTTCTTCTTCTTCACCTGCTGATATCTGGAAGTTCCTTGGTACTCTTGGTATCGGCAGACCACGGCATGTGGATTTTCCTAATACAATTGGCCTTGATGATATCAATCGTCACTTCACATCCACTTGTCATTTGGATTCCCAAATGTTGTCCCAGACGGTCGATTTCATCAATGGCCTAGCGAGTCCCATCATAGAACCATTTCACTTTTCTCCGGTGACCTTGGACGAAATTAAAAAGATCATTCTGTCCATAAAATCCAAGGCTGTGGGCTATGACGGCATCAGTCGTAGTATGGTCGTTTGGATCCTTGATAGCCTTCTCTCTCCGATCACCCACATTATTAACTTTTCCCTTGATTCCGGACAATTCCCATCCCAGTGGCGTATGGCCTACGTCCGCCCACTTCCTAAAATTTCAAATCCCTCCCTACCCAGTCACTTTCGACCCATTTCCATTCTCCCATTCCTGTCTAAAGTGCTTGAGGCCTGTGTACACAAGCAGTTTACGGGGTTTGTTCATCGGAACAACCTTGTTAGCACCTTTCAATCTGGGTTCAGGCCTGGGCACAGTACAGCGTCCGCTCTCCTTAAAGTGACTGGTGACATTAGAGAAGCGATGGAGGATACCAAAGTTACTGTATTGGTTTTAATTGATTTCTCCAACGCCTTTAACGCCGTCAGTCACGATATTCTCCTTTCTATCCTCTCTCACCTTATGGTTTCGTCCGAGGCTCTGAAATGGTTCTCTTCTTATCTTCGGGGACGTCAGCAGTCGGTTCGCGTTGATCAGAGTTCGTCAGGTTGGCGTGACCTGGATGCTGGTGTTCCACAAGGCGGTATTCTTTCTCCATTGTTATTCTCCATCTTCATTAATTTTATAACTCACTGTCTTCGGTGTTCGTATCATCTATATGCTGATGATCTTCAATTATATACTGCTGAGCGGGTAGAAGGTTTGTCGGACGCTATAGCAGATGTAAACCGAGACTTAGATGCTATCAAGAAATGGTCTGATAGTTTCGGGGTGTCAGTAAACCCCTCGAAGTGTCAGGCCATTTTAATTGGAAGCTCACGCATGATGGGTAGGGTGGCGCTTAGCTCTCTTCCTCCTCTTATTTTCAATGGTACCGTCATACCCATTACCCCTACTGTGAAAGATCTCGGTTTGCATCTTGACTCTACACCTAGCTGGCAACGCCAGGTCTCTAGTGTTAGTCAAAGGGTCAACGGTACTCTGCGATCCCTGTATCGTCTGAGGAACTTTTTGCCTGCTAAGACGAAAACCATGCTTGTGCAGACTTTGATTTTCCCTATAATCGACTATGGTGACGTGTGTTACTTTGACTTGAACGCGGTTTTGCTGGATAAACTCGACAGATTACTCAACAATGGTATCCGGTTCATATTCAACCTCAGGAAATATGACCATGTGTCGAGCTACAGGTCTGAGCTCAAATGGATGTCCATTCGCCAAAGAAGAAGTTTGCGCGCTTTGACCACGCTTTTCTCCCTTCTCAACTCGCCTACTCCTCCTTCGTATCTCGTGTCTCACTTCCAATATCTATGTTCTTCCCACGCTAAGAATCTACGTTCTTCTAACAATCTTCTCCTACTCTGTCCTTCTCATACTTCTGACTTTGTTCATTCTTCCTTTCATATTCAGTCCATTCTACTTTGGAATGCACTTCCTCTGGATATCAGGACGGCCACCAGTCGGTATGCATTTAAGCGGAAATTGCAGAGTTATTTTCAAAATAAATAGCGTAGAGTAATCTCAACACCTCTCTCCCTTGAATTTGTATGTATATATATATATTATTAGTATATATTATATTAAATAGTATGTATGTGTATATAACCTATTTATGTATTTGTGTAAGTACCTAGTTTTATTAGCTTTTTTTAATTTTTATCATTGTTCTTCTCAACCAAAGCACCTGCCATCCAATCTCTTCACCACTCTTGGTTGACTGGTAGAGAATGCCTAAGGCATTAAGTCCGCCTTTGTACCTTTTTTGTGCGAAAAGTTTAAATAAATAAATAAATAAATCCCAGCCGCATGCGTCATCTGTTTGCCGTCATCTTGGTGTTTTGTGGAGTCGCGAACCCGGTAGCTTTGTGGGAGAAGTATCGCCATCATCTGTCTGAAGATTTTCTACGAGCTTTGAGGCGTGCTACTGGAGACGAAGTCGGAGACGGCGAAATGACCACCATACGAAATGACCATGTCGCTTTGTTCTCTTCAGAGCAAAAACAAATTTATGACACCGTCCTTGAAAGCGTTTGGCAAAACCAGGATAAAAAGTTTTTCTTGGATGCTCCTGGTGGAACAGGAAAAACATTTGTTACCACTGGCATACTTGCAGAGGTCAGGAGGCAAGGCAAAATTGCTATTGCTGTAGCGTCCTAGCGTCGTCGGGAATCACTGCCACACTGCTTCCGGGATTGCAAGACAGCACATGCCATGTTTAAAATTCCCATCGATTTAGAGAGCGCTAAAACGCCTGTTTGTGGTGTGTCACGTAACAGCGATAAGGGACACGTGCTCAAGGATTGACCTTCTAAGTCTTGGCGAATTCACTCTACCAGAAGAGAGAGGTAGATAGGTGGTGCTTCCAGTCTCTCGGTAGAGTGGTATCCAGCTTAGAAGAACTCATTCGCTTTTTGTACGGGGACATCAGTCGTATACCGCACCAGCAGAATTCTTGGGTGTGTGAGCGGGCCATTTTGTCGCCCAAAAATTATCAGGCTGCAGCAATTAACGAATGCATTCTCTCGGAAATTGAGGGGAATGAAGCGGTCTACACCTCGATAAACACTGTTGTCAAGCAAGATGACGCCACACATTATCCCGTGGAATTTCTGAACTCCCTGTCAGCAAGTGGACTTCCAGCGCATACCATCAAGCTGAAGCGGTGTCCCGATTATGCTTCTTCGGAACCTATCTCCTCCGAAGTTGTGTAACGGGACCCACCTTAAAGTCATCTCGCTCCACAGACACACCATTGAGGCGGAAATTCTTACGGGTTGTGGCGTCGGCGAGGCAGTATCTATACCACGCATTGCCCTCATACCTCATAACTTCCCGTTCCAGTTCAAGCGCGTACAGTTCCCCGTGAGTGTTTGCTTCGCGATGACCATCAATAAGTCGCAGGGGCAGACACTGAGGGCAGTGGGTGTCGACGTCAGGACGAGTTGCTTCTCACACGGGCAACTGTACGTCGCTTGCTCCCGCGTCACCAGTCCTGACTCTCTTTACATTTTCGCTCCTGGCAGCATAACTACCAACGTAGTTTATAGGGAAGTGTTGTAAGGTATATATGATACCTTTGAACGTATTTTTACTCTTTTGTGTCCTGGAATGTATTCCTGCATTATTTTCTCTATTTCCTTCAGTCACATCTTATGACTCAACTCAGCAGGACTCCCATATAACTCTCTTCACTTGCTTCGCTTGCAAAAAAAACTTATATTTTAATGCTATTATAAAAGTTGTTTACTTTATAATGCTATAGCGACACTGGCATCTTAGGTATTTTTGGTGCTGTAGAGCCTTCACGCAGACGACGTCGCGGGCAGCAGCTAGTTTATTAATAAGGATTGGTATTTAAGTACACGTGTAACATACATAGGTATATAATGCAAACTTAGTATACACTACACGTTCCCCGGAACGATAAAATAGAGGGGCTCTGCAAAGAAATGTCTTAGAAAAACTGTGATCCCATGTCTCAGTGACGTCATCTGGCTTAGTATAGCAAAATTAGAGCGGCATAATCACGGAATAGAAAATTATTGGAGAAAAGTTTATTTATTGTTGTTCAAAATTAAGTCTAAATACAATTCATGAATCTGGGGGCACGGGAGTGCCAAGACTAGCCAAGCGAAGCGCAAGGATATTCAATGTACTCTGTGGCGCAAGGGCACTACCTACCTTTTCTCGAAGCACTTCGTCGTATTATTGAACATTCTTAACTTCGGTTTTTGGATTATACCAGATAAACAAAATTTCCGGAATATGATTTCAGTGGTTGACTTATTAAACCTGTAAAGTTTCAATTACATAGCCCTTATACTTCAGATTTTATTGATATCTAAAATACCCCGATTTCGTCACTGACTCACTGATGATCATCAATTGAAGTCCTAGAAAGCTGAAATTTGGTATGTAAGCTAGTAATAGTACACAAACAACAAAAAAATTCTAAAACTTGGAACTTTTGCCCTCCAACCCCTTAAACTAGGGGATGGAAGTTTGTACGAGACTTCCGCAAATTTTGATGCTAGAGTTCTGAAAATTGATATAGGGACTCCTTGTAATAAATAATAATATATAATAATAATAAATGAAAATGAAATCACCCCTCATAACATTAATTCTTCGTAAAAAAAAAAAACACCACACACACGCTACATTGACTTGGCTTGGGCCCGTTAATGTAGCTTAAACTAGCCAAAGAGCTAAGAAACAAAATTCGTTCACCAAAAATAATAATAATAATATATTATACTAATATATATTTCAGGATTTTTAGCAAAGAACCCCCAAAATTTTTTTTTATTTCATAAGCAATTTTCAAAAAGATGTGAAATCCCACCAAAAACATTTTTATGTAAAATGTTGCCAAGACGAGACCACATATAGCTCGCACTGCCAAAAAGTTATCAGATCTCATGTAGAGCCAAGCTTCTAACTCTACACGCCCTAACTTCACAAACTCTACACCTTAGTCAAAATATATGGCTTGGCCGTTTCGCTACCATCACATGGGCGTAAGGTGAAAAATTTATTCACTGTTCTGTTTACAATAGTTCTTGTAGTAACGAAACGGCCAAGCCTCATATTTTGACTAAGGTGTAGAGTTTGTGAAGTTAGGGCGTGTAGAGTTAGAAGCTTAGCTCTACATGAGATCTGATAACTTTTTGGCAGTGCGAGCCATAGGTATGTGGTCTCATCTTGGCAACATTTTACATGAAAATATTTTTGGTGGGTGTTGTTTTCCATGTCAAAATCAATAAAGACCATTTTTCCATCTAACAATCAAATTCGAGCAATCCACAACGAGTTTAGCAACTCAACGCTAGAGGGCGCTGTAACCTTTACTCTATTTAGCACGCTAACATCATTGAAATAGATGTCATATTCGTATGCACCTGTTATCTATTTTTCTACCAGCTAGAGATGTGGACAAGATTTCGATAATTTAATGTCGATGTTTGTACAATGTAGGTACCTAATAATTAAAATCTTTTATCATGTAATGGACCGAATGGACCGAAGTCCGATTAGTTTATAAGGTAAAATGGTTAAATAAATCGTTCAGTAGTAAATTAAAAATATTTATTGTCCTTGAAATAAAACATAATTATTTATTGAATTATTGTCGTTTTGACTGGTTTATATTCAATGAATGATTATGTTAGGAGAAAGATGAATATCTTATAAGATATCATAGTTTTATAATAACTTCGCAAGGCAGCTGGTCATGAGGGTATAAGTAATATTCAATTATTCTTAGGTAAATAATACTCTTACAGTAATGGAATATAATTATTATAGTAGGTTTTTTCCTCAAATTAACGCTGGTGAAACCGCGGGGCACAGCTAGTAATAAATATTATCGATAACAAAATCGATAAACAATATTACATCTCAGCGCGGCAGTAGTAAAGCTCAAGCAAATTTTCTAGATCTATTTATGAAAATTATTTAATAATAATAATATTTATTTGCAAAAAACACATTGCATTTAATTCTAAACCGAAGTTACGTCCAGTCGTTTTACCATAACGATATTTGTAAAATCGTAATGCTTAACTTTAACCTTAGAAAATATTTTTCTTTTGGTGGAGACTCGTGGACACGAATGCGACTTGACGCGCGGGCGTACCATACTAGACTGAGAGACTTGTTACCCCTAGGTAACAAGTATCGGATCACGGTTTTGTTGCCTATGTCCCGTCTATTGTAAATAATTTAACGTCTTTGTCCTTACCTTACCTATACATAGCTCAACAGCTATATGTATGGGTAAGGTACAGTCAACAAAAGAGATAAGAATGCAGGATAGTCGGATATAGTTGAAGTTTAGTAAGAAACCGATGGATGTTCTCGAATAAAATTTATTTTTAATAATAGAAAACAAACAGCTCATTTTTATCATATTAAAATCCATCGGTTTCATACTAAACTTCAACTATATCCGACGATCCTGCATACCTATCTCTTTTGATGACTGTACATTCAATTTAATGTCTACAGTTTGGTGATAGGCGTGTCGACGGCGTGGGAGCCTGAACCACCGCTGCCATGGAGTCAGACTTTGGGCCCGTCCCCGGGGCTGGCGGGCCCTCGCCTCGAAGATTACGGCGTGAGTTCAGTCCCCGAGCGGCGCCGCCTCTTCGCGTGGCTCAAGCCAACAGCGCGTAAGCACGATTCCTGCAAGCAGCATGTGCGCTGGGCATTCTACGCCAACCAGACTGCACTAGCAGACTGTGACTTCGTCGGCGCAGCGAATCCCCAGTACGTATCTCACCCATCTTGCCCTGCCCTGTCGTCACCCCCAACAACGGCGTCATGTGGGTCTGACGTCACTGAGGCATCTTTCTTCGTATTTTAACAACCCGAAACGGTTTTTACCAGGGCCTCAAGTCTGCTATTACAATAGTGGCAGAATGGTCTATCATTGATTTGATAATTGTCGATTTTGACAAGTTTGGTAATCTACTAATATAACCCAAGCAGCACGACAGGCTGTATAGAAGCTGTATTTTAGTTTTATTGTATTCCACAGGCTATATAGTGAGGCTGTACAAGGGCTGTATAAGCGCTTATACAACCTCTATAAGTAAAAATTGGGCCCCTTGTTATACAGCCTTATGCATTATTATAGCTGTATAGTTGCTGTATATCTAAAAAATAGGCTGTACTAATAGCTGTATAAGAGCTGTAGTATGGTGTTGAAGAAAACCATAGGCATATAGTTATTCTCTTATAAGTTTCTTAAAAAGATAATAGTTCTTCATTGGTTTTTTATGAGAATTACAATGGGAAATTTATGAAAACAACCGCTTATTCTTTTTAGTTAGATATGGTGGGCCGCCAATTTACTGTGAAGTTATAAGTCAAGATAAATGTTGGACTTTAGGTAGTGATAATTGTAGATTCAACGTGCCGATTTATTTTTACTGTGAAATAGTGCATAGTTTTGTGGAAAAATATTCACGCGCCCGCGAAATACTGAAGAATTCACGAGGAATATTACCAAAACAAGTAAGTAAGTTTATGGTTTTGAGGTTAGAATCATAAGATTGTTAAATAATACTGTACAACAGGTATCACTTATGATTTATTTATCTGAAAATCATAACTATAACTTCAGCAATACTCAAAATAATGTAAGAAGTCATATTTTCTTTTGTTGTTATTTGTTCGAAAATGGCGACAGATTTTATACAGCGTATAAGATATCTGGAGAGTATTATAGATTCCGTGGTTTTACTACGCACTTTCTGGATTCCATTACATAGCTTTTACCCTTTAATAGCCGTTATAATATAATATTTTTATTATATAGGCTGTACATCAGTTTTCAGCAAATAAATTATACAGCCTTTTAGGGTTATGTGTTAAAAATGAAAAACCCTTTAGCATATTTCATATCAATAAGTTTTGCAAACAAGTGACGCTTATTTGAACTATTCTCAACTTAAAATTTCCGTTAAACTTATAAAAAGATATAATATTAGACATGTTTTTTACTCGTGATTTTTTATGCAAGTGTTCCTGGACAGGAGGCAGTAGAAAGAGTGAGGACATAAAAGTCCCTCTAAAGGCTTTTAAAAATGTCCTCAATTTCTTCCACCAACTAATACGTATCTGGGACCAAACTTATACCGTTGAAAGCAATGAAAACTTTTTCAAAACTGTGCTTAAAAATTCAGTAAAGAGAAAACACAGCAAGAATGAACGAGCATCAACAAAACGTAGGAGAACAAAAAAAGATAAACTTATTAATCAAAATGAATCTAACACCAATCAAATTGATAATGTGGTGGTCATAGTAAACGACGCTGCAAATGAAACAGTAAACACCAACGAAGATGCTACGAATGAAAGAAAAGAACAAGAGGAAGAGGTCATAGTAGACGTCGCTGCAAATAAAACAATAAACACCAACGAAGATGCTGCGAATGAAAGAAAAGAACAAGAGGAAGAGGAGGAAGAGGAATAGAGTATGTTAAAGTAGGAATTTCTCTTCAGAAAAATGAGAACTACACATGGTATAATGTAAATTGCGGATAAATCAATAAGTACTTATAAGAAGTAATTCTACGTTATACTGAACGACTTTCCCATGAAAAAAGCGGAAGTTGTTCAACATAATTAGTAGGATTACTTACCCCTGTTTATACGTATTATCCGCGATTTCCGTTACGCCATGTTTAGTTCTTTTTTCCTGATGAGTGATCTCGTTATATAATACAGGGTATAACGGAAAGGGTGTATCATCCGAATAGACACGAATCTACCCATGATATCGAACAATTTTCCCCAAGGAACATGGGTCGAAATATGAAAAAAATATTTTATCATTCCATGCTAATTGGGCGCTCAGCTGATTGATTTAGTATGGGGAGCCTAATTTTTTTTATATTTCGACCCATGTTCCCTGGAAAATAGATTCGTGTCGTTTCGGCTTGATACACCCTTTCCGATACATCCTGATTTTAGTTACCTAGCTTAGTCAGAATTTATAAAAACACGTAATCTCGTGACTGTGATTGTCTTTAAGAAAACACGTAATTATCGTGACTGTGATTGTAGTTTAAGACACAAAATTATGTAACTGTTTTTCTTGTGTATCTAGTAAATAAGTAACTCTTAGATTATTTTTAATTACTTAAGATATCCACTGATGGATATTTCTATTATGTTTGAAGTGCCTATACGGGTTTTTCAATGAATAAAAATACATTTTCTCAATGACAAGGTTTTTTATTTCTCGTTTAAACTGTATGTAAAAGGGGTACGAAGTATAAGTAATTTTTGTGATCAGTACATACTAGTTTTGTTTTTATATCTTTGGGACTAACTATGGTCTCTGTCCGCCTGGTAGTAGGTAATTTGGCTTTAAATATGTTCAAAAACGATGATTTAATCGGTAGTTCAAAAACATCGGATATGTCAGTAATTTTATAACATGTAATCTTTATTTCACTGTTAACAGCGGTTTCTATTTTTGTCACTTCCAAAATGTCATTATTGTTGCATAATACATATTTATCTTGAGGCTTTACAGAAATTTTAAAATCTCTAAAATTTAGTGCATTTATTTTTCTGCTATTGGTCGTAACAAAGGGTTCCACATATGCGATTTGCCGACTTTCTCTGCCCTTACTCATTTCTAATGCTGAATCTTCACTAAATCTCTTTGCCACTTGAGCAAGAGGTTTGTTGCCATGTCTTAGCATTCTTTTTATTAAATACAATTTATTCTCAAAAGGATAAGCGCTAAATGTATATAGCGGGCCAAATCGTTGCACTTCGTCTGTGAGATGCACTACATTATGAACATTGCTGGTTATATAATCTGGCCCATAAAAGTCTTTATAATGCTCAACAAAATATTGTAGGAGCTCTTTTGCCAAAGGAAGAAAATGACTATAGTTTTTACAAGAGCATATTGTTATACCACAAAAAAATGCCAGAAAATGTGAAAATGCGTCATGTTGTAATACTTCTGGAAGTATGATAATGCTCAAATATAGTAAAAATGATCGATATTCGGAAGCTTTCCAGTGAGAAAGACAGTCTAGTCCTCTCACTGATCTGTGAATTTCAGATGGCAATTTTCGTTTTACAAGGAAATTCGAAACTGTTTCAGAATTTCTGGCACTCCATTTGGTAATGTATTTTCCGAAATTACCGTTGCGCCAACCAACTAAGAGCCGCTTCATGATTCCTAAATCAACAAGGTGTAGAGAATCTGCTATCGGAAAGTCTTGTATCATGTCAACAGGCAACCTCAGTATAGGAGAATCTTTTTTATGGTGAGGCCCATATTTTTTATCACGAAATTCTTGATCTGTTCTAGGGCGGCAATTGGTTTCAGGAAATGTCACTGTATGTGATAAGTGTGAATATTCCCCTACAGTAACACATTTCAGACAACCGTGTTTTGCATTAAAATTACATACGCCTGAGAATTAAATAATACAAGAATTATTATTGATACCACAGTCGAAATTTTAATTAAACAAAACTACGAATTAAGCTGCGTATATAATTTTACATAACTACGTTTTGGATACTTTATAATATCTAGTAGCTAGCTTAATCTGTAATTTGTAATAAGATTATATACTTTGGGTACCTTTAATGTAAGCTCTCGCTGGAGAATCACATATAAAACATCTGATTTCAATGGATACTATTTTATTTGGTTTTTCGATATAAATTCCTTCTTTTATTAAATTTCCTATTTCTTTTACAAAATCATCTAAATATTGATCAATATCTTTTGGTTTTCCAACACCAAAATAGATACCAATAACAAATGGATCTATGTCAGGTCTTTCATAGATATTGCATAATATTGGCCAAAATTCTTTATTGGAGCTTTTAAATATTGGGAGACCGTCAAAATTAAAATTTAATTTCACTTTGTTAGGAACATCAACCCAGTTTTCCAATGTTTTACGTAGACATTTAGTTAGACCATTATGCCAATATTCTCCATTTTCTATAGTCTTTATATGTATTTGTTTGACAGTACCTAAAATTGTTCTGGCGTCCTTTGGTAAAATTCCCGGAAATCTGCAATTTAAAATTGTAGCTAAGTCGCTAAGAGCTATTTGAGATATATTTCTTTCAATAGCCCATTCCTTAATTTGACGACGGAATGTTAAATTTTTTGAAAAATCATCATCATTATTTGAACTTGCACTGCTGCATGAATCTAAATCACTATCAAGTTCCGGAGGCTTTTCTAAATCCTCACTTTTATTATCGTATGCCGTTTTTGCTACGGAACCTTCATTAGACGTTGACTGAACTCGCGCTTGACTATCGATTGTTCGATCAATGAATTTGTTCTTTTCAATGTCTTCACATGACGGCTCAGTATCACTGGTTTTGTTTGGTTGATAATTAGTAATATTTTGATATTCTCTTTTAATTTTCCTTTTTACTCCACCACATGTTTTTCTTTTTTTCCACATACTTCTATTCACCACACAACGTTTTTACAAATCAAGGACAACTGTCAGTAATACAGATTAAAGCTGTATTACAGAATTCATTTATTATTATAGTTCTATAAAATCATATTTGACAGAAGTTATGAAACTATTACACTGACAAGAGTGTACAGTTACGCATTAATAATAAGCTTTAGAAAGTAGTTTTAATATACCATTATACAGAAACAAGTATAAAGTGATACCATTTTATAACTTATAGCTGTAGTAAGTAAGTGATCACATGCAAAATACAGCCTCTATGCAGCTTGAAGGATAACATTAGATTGAAGTGTCAAAAAATGCTTAGGGTTTTAAAGTGGAGTTCAAATATTCTGTTTTAAAGCCTTAAGTTTACACGGAGTATTTTATAAAAACTTAGTACAGCTTTAGCTGTATAATAACGGTTTAATCACTTTTATAAGTAAATAATCTTTTCTTGACACCTTTATGGGTCACCAGTAGAACTCTAAGTTCTAATAGTGCTGTATATTTGATGTCGGCAACGCTTGCGTGCTGCTTGGGAATGTTCTGTGCCATTGACCGACCAATGATCGACCATTATGAATTTAGCAGATTACGAACTTTTAGCAAAATGACAATGGGATCGTGTTGGAATGACGAATTTATAAAAATAGCAGACTTGGGCCCCTGGTAGGTACTTGCCTTGCTACTGAAGGCTCACACGGACCACTGAGCCAATATTCTCTAGATCACAATGAACGAAACCCCGCGTGTCTTACGACTTCCACGCGATCGTAGTCGCGGGCAGAAGCTAGTAGATAATAAGTATGTACTTACTTACTTTAATATTGAAATAGGTCTTAACATTGTTTATTAATATAGTGTCACTTTTTCAAACCATTATATAATTTTATTTAAGAGGCAACGTAACCGCGGCGGTAGAAGTGCTCGGCGTCGGCGACTGCGGCACCACGCTACAGCTTCTGCTCGCGCGTGCCAATGCTACCAAGACCCGGCTGTACCCGCAGCTCGTTGACCGCACCTACTTCGTGCGCACCCTGCAGACTGCCAACCGCTCATTTCTGTTTCTCGATTATGACATGTGGAAGGGAGCTCCAGGCGTAAGCGTTGTGGAGCCTCCTCCCTGCGTGACCGTTGACATTACACACGACTTTGAATGCAAACAAGAGCTAGATTCTGCCATAGCAATTCGCGTCGCTGATGTCGGAATTTTAAAGGTGTACGCCCCTCAGCTTTTTCAATTCGTTTATGACTTTAAACCATCACCAGAATCTTTGAGGTGGATTCTTGAGCGACAAGCAAGCGGAGTAGACATTGAAGAGGCAGGGTGCGAGTGGGCCTTGACAAATAAACCATATGTCGTTAGTGAAGAAGATAGAATTGGATATGACCTATATAATTATATTGTTCCGATATATGTATGCTTGGGCGATCCTTATAATAATGACCTGTATGACAAAATTATTGACTTAATGCGCAATCTAACAAACGATCAAACGTCTGATATTGGGTGCCTCATAGAAACACGTAGATATCATATTAATTGTTCCAATGATTATCACGCGAACAATAGGCTTTCAAACGATTTCATAACGACAACTGGTTTCTATAAATTGGTGGGCGTGGTGTCCATGACAGTGGAGGGCGCGGCGGCGGCGTCGGCCACCGCGGCCGCCAGTCACGTGCCGCTGATGCTGGCGAACGTAGTGCCGGAGGACGGCACGGGGGCCGGCGCCACGTGGCGCGTGGCCGGCCGCCCGCGACACATAGCGCGCGCGCTGCGTCACTTCGTGCACGCGTCGGGCTGGACCCGCCTCGCCGTGCTGTACCAGCCTACGAGGCTCGCTACTGATTATAATGCTGCGCTCAAAGACAAGGCGGATATCATTCTTCGCAACTTTCCAATTGCACTCCATTTAACGGAACAAGATGCTCAGGCAGTTTTACAAGATCTCCAAGCCACAAATGCACGCATCGTGTTTGTAAACGCGGATTCACAAGCTGCCTACACAATCCTTACTGCAGCGGTTGCGAGTGGCATGGGCTACAAGGACGGCTTCGTCTGGATAGTGCGCGACTGGCGACAGAATAACGTCTCGCTTGCTACTAAACACTTTACAGTGTCGTTTTGGGTTCGGGGAATGGAGGACATCGCGGCCGCGGAAGGGCGAGCCCAGCTGCACGAGAAGTTGAACGAGACGTTGGAGCGCCCGTGGCCGCCTCTCGCTGTCTCCCTCGCTAACGCACTACTCACTCTATCCATCGGCGTCAAAGATGTTTTCAGGCGATTCCCGAACAGGCGACAAGACCTGCATACCGCTCAAATGATTCGGTGAGTACTCGTGATTCAATATTATTTTGTTTCTCTGCTAATTAAACATTAGCAAACTCAAAAACTCAAAGCATTTATTTCAATTAAACCTTTTACAGGCACTTTTTAATTGTCAAAATTAAATAGTCTGTCAGTTAGTCAGAAAGTTGAAGCTGGTTGCCCATTCCAAATCTCTATGGAGAAGAACGGGCAAGAAACTCCATGGACAATCAAAATATTACAAAATCCTGGGTACATTATTTTTGTTGCTGCTATATGTGAGAACAATGTAAAAAAAACCGGCCAAGTGCGTGTCGGGCCACGCACAGTGTAGGGTTCCGTAGTAGCCCGTTATCACAATGTAGTACGATTCTGTTGTTCTTTGTTCTGAATATAAGATAAGATTCATTTATTTGCAAAAACATGTGTAGATAATAGCATGGTATAATGTTTATTATAGGTGTTACAGGTTATTCTTTGGCACAACATGTTTGACCATGGCTGGTGTACAAATTAGGTCGGAAGACCATAAAATTTCAAAAAACAAAAAATAAAAAAAGTTAAATACAAAGCTAAATAATCTAAAAAAAAATAACAATTAACATTAATATTAAATTATAAATAAAAAAACAATTGGTAAATATTCATGCGATTCAAAATAAATATAATAGATTCAGTCAGTAAGTATATCAGAGCGATTTGTCATTTAAAAATTCATTAATATCATAGTAGGCTTTTTCTGTCAGTATTTTTTAAAGGTTTTCTTAAACTGGTCTGTATTTAGTTTTTTGACACCGATAGGGATATTGTTATAAATTATTGGTGCTCTGCATACAACGCTTTTATACAGTAGTGCTGTCTTAGCTGGCTGAACACGAAGTTTACTATTATCCCGGCGATTTCGTATTACAAGATCCGATATTCGAGGAAACAAATGGGGGTTATTTCTTACAAATAAGACGATTTCTAAAATATAAAGTGACGGCAGTGTGAGGATTTTATGCTTTATAAAAAATGGCTTACAGCTCACAGTACTTTGGATACCGAACATAGCACGTATGCATCGCTTTTGCATTTTAAATGCCATATCTTTATTTGATGAGTTGCCCCAGAAGATAATGCCATATCTTAGGACAAATTCAACAAGTCCATAATAAGCCGATAGTAACACATTAGTGTTGATAGATGGAGCAAGTTGGTACAAAGCATATGCTTGACTGCTGATTTTTTTACATAATGCGTCAATGTGTTCTTTCCAGTTTAGTTTACTGTCAATAATTAAGCCGAGAAAACGGACATTAGATACTTCATTTATAGTGTAGTTATCATGAATCAAATTTATATTTAATGGATTATGCAATCTTTGTCCAAAGTGCATTATATTTGTTTTAGATAAATTTATTTTTAAATTATTATTATCAAGCCAAGAAATTATAGATGTCAGTGAATTATTTATGTCAGATTTATAATGATTAATGTCCTTACATGCAATTGAAACTGTACTGTCATCAGCAAATAATGTCATTGGTTGAGTCGTTGCCTTTGGCAAGTCGTTGATATAGATAATAAACAACGGCGGCCCTAGGACACTGCCTTGAGGAACACCGTATGTGACATTTCTCCTCACGGAGCTGAATGTTTCCTCTTTTTTTTTTAGGATTCACTTTAGTTACTACAGTTACCTGTTGCCGGTTCGTTAAATAGGATCTAATTAAATCTAAAATATTGCCTCTTATGCCGTATGCTTCAAGTTTACTGATTAGTATATTATGATCTACATAATCAAAAGCCTGTGACATATCGCAATAAATTGCACAAGCTGGAACTGTTTTGTCAACGTGGCCTATAACATTTTGGATGAACTCATATATGGCCATATTCGTGGTTTTATTTTGTCGAAAGCCCTTTTGTTCATTGCACAAAATTTTATTTTTTTCTAGATATAAATTAAGTTCGCCACAAAGATACTTTTCGAAATTTTTTGAAAATATTGATAATAGTGCAATAGGCCTATAATTCACCATTAACTGTTTGCATTCTTTTTTGTATAAAGGTTTTATAACGGACAGTTTAAGATCTTGTGGAAATATTCCAGTTGATATCGACAAGTTCAGAATGTGACTCAAGTGATGGCATATATCCTCATTTACTGCTTTAATTATTTTAGTAGAGATACCATCATACCCTACACTGTTGGTATTTTTAAGGTTGTTTATAATTTTATTAATTTGGTAGGGTGAACTTGGTGCAAGAAACATTGAATTTAATTGGTGATTAATTAAAGACGTTACTTTTTTCCCGGCACCTGGAAGTGGTTTGACTTTTTCAATAAAATAATTATTAAATGCGTTCGCTATTTCTGTTGGATTATCAAGGATGTTGTTTTCATCAATTTTTATTTTATCTATGGATTCTTTTGGGGTGTTAAGTCTCGTTTTGTTTATATTTTATAGTTATTTTGCGCCCGTTTTGTTAATTTTATAATTTTTTTTAATAACTGACTATAATTTAAGTACTTTAATTTGTTGTCTTTTGTTGAGTTTAATCTGAATTTCCATAGTAAATCCTTTTTCTTTCGACTGCAAATTTTTACACCACGAGATACCCACTTTGGTTTATGATTGACTTTTATTACACATTGGGTTTGTGGAAAACAAAGGTCGTAAAAAAGTTTAAAATCATTTATAAAGTGTTGATAAGCTGTGTTTGGGTCATCAGTGAGGTAAATATCCGAGAAAGCGAAGTTCTTAACACACATTTTAAACCTATCAATATTTTCCTTGCAATAATCACGTTTCATTGAACGCCAATAATGCAATGTCAGATTTTTTTTAACAGGAATTTCGATTAATTGAGCTGTATGGTCCGACAGGCCCAATTCCAAAATTTCAGATTTACATCCCTTTTTAAAGTTATGTGCAAAATTATCAATGCACGTTCCACTGGCGAATCTGGTTGGTTCATGTAAAGCCAGTTTTAAATTATAGTTTAACAGTAAACATTCAAAATCTAATGTTACATTATTGCGTTTTAAAACATCTATATTAAAATCACCAGTAATTAAAATATTTTTACAATTCAATTTGGCTATATAAGTCAGAAGTTTTTCCAGTTTATGAAAGAAAGTATACAAGTTATTTTGTTTAGGTACCCTATATATACAAACAATGATAATTTTATAGTCAAGTAGTTCAACTGCACAACCTTCTAATATACAGTCAAGACAAAATTTGCGGATTTCTGAAATTTCCCTGAATTTATGTTCTTTTTTAAGTAAGATACATGTTCCTCCTCTTTTACTATTTGTTCTACTGTAAAATGAAGCCAAATTGTAATTTGGTAGGTATAAGTTTGACTCTAATCCTGCCATCATAAAGTGCTCAGTAATACATATAACGTCCACAATTTTGTTGTTGTCTACGAGTTCTTCTAAGTTTACACATAATGCATCAGATTTGTTAATTAAACCTGCAATATTCTGATGTAGGATATACATATAATTCTCAGAGAAAAAACTGGTTGCCGGTATCTTTTTCATTGAATCGAGGTGAGTTTAAGACAACATAAGGTTCAGTTTGTATGCTACTATTATTCGGTGTTATGTCATACTGACCAAATGAGCACAAATCAATTACGATATTATTAATGCCGTCGTATATACGTTTCATTCCATTTTTTTTTATTTTTCCTGTTATGTTGGAGAACATGTCTAGGGATAGCTCACGGTTGCTGTCAAATAGGTAGGCGTAGCCATTATTTTGTAGGTCAAGATTAAGCAGATTATTGAACATATCCACTTTAAAATTGTAAATCGGAGCTCCTGTTATAAACGTCGGTAAACAGATAATATTATTGGTGTGGGCCACCTTCTGTAGCGATTTTTTTATCACATTTATCATGTTTACATAATTACTCTCAGATTTTATGTCATTTTCTCCCACGAAAATGATACAGTAATCGTTATCAGTAAAGTCTTTCAATTTCTTTTCTATGTTGTCTAAGAGTTCCTTTATAGTTCCATTTGGTATAAAATAATGGCAGAAATCGAAGTAGTCGGAGAAGACGTCTTCAATCAAGGATAAATGCCCTGCAGGTTTGAAGCCAGTGCTTAAAATGCATAATTTATTCTTTTGTTTAGTTCTTGCAATGATATCGGCCAGCTCTTTTTTACTAAGTTTAGGTTTATTACTATTGACGGTTACAGATGAGTGTACCTCTTTTAAATTGTTCGCTGGCTGCGTATGGGCGTGGCTAGAAGTTTGAGTCTCTTTGTCAATCATGATCATCGGGACTTGAGGATTGTAATCACTAGAAGATGGTTTAGCTAGATCATCGTTTGGAGAACTCATCTCAGTTTTGTTATGAACCGATATTTTGGTTTTTTGAATTGATTTCGGTGCCCTGCTTTTTCTCTCAGGTGATAAGCACATTTGTTTATATGTATTTATGGTTTTTACCGATTTTTGAAGATCTGATTTGAGACGAAAGTTTTCGCTATTTAAATTCTCTATTTCTAGGTGAGTGCTTTGTAGTTGTGTCGTAAGAACTTTAACTTGTTCATTCAAATCATATATTTCCCCACTATTATCATGCAGGCTATACTCATCATTGTCGTGTCGAATATGTTTTTGCTACTGCTACTGTTGATGTTGGTAAGATCATTTAACGAACTTGTTCGACATATTTTACGAAAGGTAATGTTGTTGCTTTCTTGATCCATTTTAAGTAAATGAAACGCCCTCTGTTGAATTCTGCTAGTAATTATGCACGGATATTTGTTTCTGCGAGTGCGGTGGTCTTTGTTAAGATTTTTATGATTTAGAAATCTTACAAAAAGACAAACATTTCCTGAGGCTCGAACCTGCGACCGTTGGTTCCGTCACGTTATTGAGTTGGCTCATGTGCACATTCAGCCACGGCGCCCGTTTACTTAGATAACGAAATTGTGGTATCGTTTCTAGTAGGTTTTGGTTTCAAATATAATAAATCCGTTACTGTGACTCATAACTTAGGAATTTTTTACCGACTTCAAAAAAACGGAGGTTATCAATTCGATACGTATGTATGTAATATTATTGGAATTGCATTATATTCACATATGATGATCTATTAGGGCTTCCAAACAAATATACAAAATTTTATAGACGTATGTATGTATGTATGTATGTATGTTTGTCCACGCATATCTCCGGAACTATTAATCGGATCGTGACAAATTTTTTTTTATTGGCTTACATTTACTTCAACTTAGGGAACAGTGCAAGTTTCATCAAGATCGATTCAGTAATTTTCAAGATATGGACTAATACGTGTAAGTGTAACGGCCTGGCTTGTTGATACGAGCTACGGGTGTAGTGTCAAAGGGAAAACATCTCAAAACCTTGGTCAAATTATAGTGCAAAAACTAAAAATTACGAAATAAAAAGTAATTTAAAAAAATTAAACCGACTTCAAAAAGAAATTAACTCAAAATTATGAAATAACTTTAATTTCGGAAGTCGGTGGCATAAAACTAAAATACAGATCCCAAGACACCGACTTCCGAAATTAAAGTTATTTCATAATTTTGAGTTAATTTCTTTTTGAAGTCGGTTTAATTTTTTTAAATTACTTTTTATTTCCATGTTCGGTACACTGTTTGACGAACAATAGTCACTTTTTATGTAGTTATACACTTTTGCCGATGCGGAACGTGAACTTCAAACGATTTTGGACAGCACAAATTACATTGTTTTGATTATTAGATCACTTATTTAGGGTTTATAGTTTTGTATTGTTATTTTATTTCGCGATGGTTTTTTAAACACTATATTGACTATTTATGCTTGATAACACTTCCACACATATACTGATACTTTAGTCACAGAATTACATAAGATTTAGATTATAAAATTGCGTTTTACTATTTTTTAAATACAAAAAATACGGAGCTGCTCAAATATTAATGCTAGTCAGTCAGCGCCCTCTAGCGGTCTCCGAAAAAATAAAAAATAAATTCCTATTTTGTTTTTCAATGCGTCTTTACCCGTTATAAACAAGCAACTACTTCATCTTTTACTTTAAAGGATTAATGCTAAGGATTTTGTATTTGGTACAAAATTATCCAACACCCAAGTTCAACGACTATTACTGCTAACCTAATAAAGTTATCTTAACCGCTATAATTTTCCTTTAAAGTTCATGCAATGCACTATCATCGTGAATTTTTCCAGATTTTTCAAGTCAGCAGTTTAGGTTATAGAGGGGGGGGGGGGGGGACGCCCTACTGGAACAAAAAATTGCACTTTAAAGTTTAATATTTCCTAAATGGAGCATTAAATCGAAAAGTAATTGTAGCAACCCTCAAGTCATTTTAGAAGACCTATTCAACGATACCCCACACGATGGGGTAGACGACGAAAAAAAATAGTCATCCCCACTTCACATGTAGGGGAGCTACCCTAAAAAAAAATATTTTTCAAAAAATTATTTTACCACTTTGTCGGCGTAATTGATATAAACACTCCTACAAAATTACAGCTTTCTAGTACTAACAGTCTCTTAGCAAAACCTCGGACAAACAGACAGACAGACGGACGGACATGACGAAACTATAAGGTTTCCTTGTAGGATCTACGGAACCCTCAAAAGGGAAGCACCTCTTCCAAATATTGAAATTTTTACCCAAGTGCCTGTGGAGCAGGACCAGCATTAAACCAAGCATTTTTATCTACGTTACAATCACCAACTTGTAATATGCTAGTCTACATAGTATGCGTTTAATGCATGTTTTAAATGTCTTCTCATTTAATTGAAGAATATCGAGTGGTATTTTATTGTAACATTTTACACAGTAACCCCTAAAAGAAGTTTTTACTTTAGACAATCTGAAACGCGGTTGATCTAATTTGTCCCTATTTCTAGTGTTAAAATTGACTGTCACTTATCTTACTAAAAAGATGTAAATTTTTTCTTCACCGCAGCTTTGGGTCAAGCGTGATCCCCAGGAAAACCGTATTATCGACGAATTCAAGTATCTCCTTATTCAATACAACATGACATTCACTACTTATAACATTCGGTAAAGCGAATCTAATGCATTCAGTTACCAAATTATTTACAGTAAACCAATTATGGACCATAAGCATAGCGTTATTTACGTCGTCAAGCTCCTGTCCACGTCTGCTTACTTTAAAAATCAGAGATGTGTCATCAGCAAATAACACCATTTGTGGTCAGTTTTTCAGTAAATGAGGTAAAAATAGGAATGGCCCCAATATTGAGCCCTGCGGTACTCCCATTTTGACCTTTAAGCCCGATGAATTCACACCGTTAATTTGAACTTGCTGAAATCTATCATTTAAATAAGCTAAGAGCAAATTTACCTAGTCCGTAATGCAGCAGTATAGCAGCAATATAAAACAAATCTTATTAACAATGTAAACTTCTTTTTTTTTATACTGACTTAATATGGATGTCGCAGCCGGGATCCTGCCGTTTTACCAAAAAGATTTTGCCAAAATTTTACTACCCAAACAAATTTTCGCAACCTTTTATTATAGCAATGCAATGTTTGGAATGATTTTAGTATGCACATTTTCATTTGGTCAAATTTTTACTTGGCAGAATATTACTATGGATAATGTCATTTAGGCATTTGGTCTTTAATCAAATGATTTATTACAGCAAACAATCTTAAGACAATAAACGTTTGGTCAAATGGTTTGTTATGACAAAAAGTATAAAGACAAAAATAAGATTTTTTGGGAATTAAATAATTAAAAAATGCAATTTTGTCTTAAAATAATCATTTCATTCATTTAAATTTTTTTGCAATGGACATTATCGAGAACCGAATTAGTTAGACGAGGTTAATTATTAAAAAGAAAATGCTTAGGTTAGGTTAAAATTGTGACCTCCTAAGCCGAGCGAGCGAAGCGAGCGGTGCCGCGGCAGTGGCTGGCGAGTGCCAAAAACGACTAAATTATATAGAAAAAAAATATGGAAATAAAAAGGAATTTAAAAAAATTAAACCGACTTCAAAAAGAAATTAACTCAAAATTATGAAATAACTTTAATTTCGGAAGTCGGTGTCTTGGGATCTGTATTTTAGTTTTATGCCACCGACTTCCGAAATTAAAGTTATTTCATAATTTTGAGTTAATTTCTTTTTGAAGTCGGTTTAATTTTTTTAAATTACTTTTTATTTCGTAATTTTTAGTTTTTGCACTAGTATTTGACCAAGGTTTTGAGATGTTTTCCCTTTGACACTACACCCGTAGCTCTTATCAATAAGCCAGGCCGTCACACTTACACGTATTAGTCCATATCTTGAAAATTACTGAATCGATCTTGATGAAACTTGCACTGTTCCCTAAGTTGAAGAAAATGTAAGCCAATAAAAAAAAATGGTCACGATCCGATTAATAGTCCCGGAGATATGCGTGGACAAACATACATACATACATACATACGTCTATGAAATTTTTTATATTTGTTTGGAAGCCCTAATAGATCATCATATGTGAATATAATGCAATTCCAATAATATTACATACATACGTATCGAATTGATAACCTCCTTTTTTTTGAAGTCGGTAAAAAGAGATTATTTTTAGCAGGCCATGGAGAACGGAATTAGACGAGGTTAATTATTAATAAAAAAATGCTTAGGTTTTTACCGACTTCAAAAAAAAGGAGGTTATCAATTCGATACGTATGTATGTAATATTATTGGAATTGCATTATATTCACATATGATGATCTATTAGGGCTTCCAAACAAATATACAAAATTTCATAGACGTATGTATGTATGTATGTATGCATGTATGCATGTATGTATGTATGTATGTATGTTTGTCCACGCATATCTCCGGAACTATTAATCGGATCGTGACCATTTTTTTTTTATTGGCTTACATTTTCTTCAACTTAGGGAACAGTGCAAGTTTCATCAAGATCGATTCAGTAATTTTCAAGATATGGACTAATACGTGTAAGTGTGACGGCCTGGCTTATTGATAAGAGCTACGGGTGTAGTGTCAAAGGGAAAACATCTCAAAACCTTGGTCAAATACTAGTGCAAAAACTAAAAATTACGAAATAAAAAGTAATTTAAAAAAATTAAACCGACTTCAAAAAGAAATTAACTCAAAATTATGAAATAACTTTAATTTCGGAAGTCGGTGGCATAAAACTAAAATACAGATCCCAAGACACCGACTTCCGAAATTGAAGTTATTTCATAATTTTGAGTTAATTTCTTTTTGAAGTCGGTTTAATTTTTTTAAATTACTTTTTTTATTTATTTATTTTATTAGGTTCACCAACAATTGATTACACTAAATACAACCACATAATACATTTTTAAAAGTAAAATAACAGTGCATCAATTACTTATAGGTAAACACAACATGCTTAAAACAATGAATCTGAGAAATAAGCTAACTTACTTAGTAATAAGTGCTAATATTGATAAATTGGTAACATCTTTATAAAGTTACATTTAAATGCAATTCAAATTGGAAATTCTGATTAAAAATAATAAAATTGGTAAAGGTTTTCTTTGACATTAAATAACATGAATAAAATTGATAAGAAATAACGTAAAAATAAGAAATTAATACATGCAAAATCATAAAAATTATTAATAAATAAATAATAAAATCATTTTAATTCGAGTATCATTGACTCATAAAAATAATAATACACTCATGCAGTCACATTACATTACAATACATTTACAATTCAAAATAACATACATAACACATAATAAATCATATAATCACATTTAAATTAACATTTTAATTACACAAAAAAAAAAATGAAGTTAACTACTCACATCAGCCTGCCACATGTCGCTGACAACAGTGGGAGATGATGGAGCAATCAAGCCTCCCCGCGAGCGCGGCCAGCATGCTGTTGGCGCTCCCCCGCACTCGCCGCACCAGCGACGCGCTCCTCTTGCGCATAGTGGCGTGGAAGCAATCCACGCGCGCTTTCGCAAACATAGCCGATGCGCTGCAATAGCGGCAAATATAGTTAAAAAATAAACATAAATTTTATAACTAGGATTAAAATTTACGACAAAAAATTAAAATTGATTGATAGAAATTGATAACATTGATAAAAATAAAATATAAAATTGATAACAGTGGTAAAATTTACACATTCATAATAATTGACTAGGATTTAGGGTTGCTCGGTAAACGATACAGGATGGCTTTCTGTTTAGCAAGAGAGTCAAAGTGGAGATCAATAAAATCACTGTAGCCATTTACTGCCTTACACATTCTTGCAAAGGGCGAATTGGCTCCTAAAACTGTTCTTCTGAATGGTGGACAAAGGGGGGTGATGGCACTACGCGGGATTCTAGAGGGTGCACGAAAACTGAAAAGAGCAAGCAAGCTGGGACTGTCTATTTTATGCTTAATGATTTTATAGGCAAACATTGCGTCAATTGTCTACGTTTTTCCAAAGAAATCATGTTAAAATGCGTAAGTCTTTTATTGTAAGAACGTATTTTTTTGGCGATACCATTGGAAAATGCGAGGTGCCAAGCGAAGCGTTTCTGAACACGCTCAAGTCTCAATGAATGCGTTGCGTAGTGAGGGCGCCAAACTACACTATTATATTCCAGAATGCTACGAATGAGACTGTTATAAAGTAGTATCTTTGTTCTATTGTGACGAAAGGTTTTGCAATTTCTTAGGACGAACCCTAACATTTTCGAAGCTCTTTTTATAATATTATCTAGATGTGGCGTGAAAGTTAATTTCTTGTCAAACAGTACGCCAAGGTCCCTTATTGTATCCACTTCCCTAATTTTTTCACCGGATATATGATAAGTGCTGCTTAATGGTATGTTCCTTCTTGTAAATTTAACATGGCAACATTTTTTGGGATTCAGTTCCATTCCGTTACTGCTACACCATACAACTAGACGATTGAGGTCACTTTGCAGTAGTAATGAGTCTTCCTCAGCCTTAATATTTCTCAAAAACTTTAAATCGTCAGCATACATAAAAAAATCGGAGTGCAGAAAGCACCTTGAAATATCATTTATAAAATAAATAAACAAAACTGGTCCCAAGTGTGAACCCTGGGGAACACCGGAAGAAATGTATTGTAGGGTTGAATTATAACCATTAACGACAACAAAGAATAATCTATCCGTTAAATACGAACTCAGCCACTCTAACAAGGACCCAGATATGCCATAGGCGCGCAACTTGGTAATTAAGATTTTGTGGGATACCTTGTCAAACGCTTTGCTGAAGTCCGTATAAATAACGTCAGCTTCATAGCCTGCATCGATAGCCTTTGTAAGAAGTTCTGTAAAAGGTACCAAATTTGTACTAGTAGAACGGGTCCTAACAAATCCGTGTTGATGTTCGCTTAAATACATCTTTAAATGATCCTGAATATATGGGCATATCAGTGACTCGAAAACTTTGGCGAATGAAGATAAAATTGAAATAGGCCTGTAATTGGTTACAACGTGATTGTCATCCGCTTTGTGAACCGGAACAACTTTTGCGATTTTCCACCTTGAAGGAAATATACCGGTCGTCAATGATTTGTTATAAATCAACATAAGTGGGTAAACCAGCTCAGATAGACATGCCACAATAAATACTGGAGGAATTCCATCCGGCCCAGCCCCTTTTTTTGGATCAAGACTTTTTAATTTCTGGTGGAGGGATTCGCAAGAAATAACTGGGGTAGTTAGACACAAACTATTATTTTCCAGAAATTGCAAGAATTCGGAATTGTAGTTGACACCCCTACCATTATCAGGGCTATAAACGGACGAAAAATAGTCTGCAAATAAGTCGCACACTTTTGTTCCGTCAGAAGTAGTGGTAGTTCCGTCGGTCATGGTCAAGGGGTAAGCACTTGAACCTCCGCGTTTTGCCTTTAGATAAGTCCAAAGTAACTTAGGGTTAGACGCTAATTCGTCTTCCAGATGTTTCGTGTAATCCTTATAACAAGTAGAAGCGAGATTTTCACACCGTTTACTAATTAGCTTTAACTCTATTGCATCTAATGGGTTCTTATATTTCTTGAAGCGCTTTCTAATCTTATTCTTTTCGTTAAGCTAGATTGTTGGGAGACTTGCTTCCCTGTCAAATGAAATAACAATGTCAAGAGGGGGGTGATGTTGATCTACATTACTTAGAGGATACACACTTTCATCTACACAACATAGCGGTATTGTTGACAGCACAAGATCCAATATACGACCAGCAGTATTCGTAATAAAGTTACATTGTTTCAACATGTTTACACAAGTAAAATCCAGCAAAAGTTCGTTGATACTGCATAATCCAACATTATTCCCGGTGCCATCCACGCCTTTCCAATCGATGTTACCCAAATTAAAATCACCCACTAGACAAACGTCGCAGTCAGTTATTTGTTCAAAGGCCGCACTACAAGAATTCACAAATTGTTCTAAATTACAGTGACGTACTGGCGGAGGTAAATATACTGCGCAGAGAGCCATTCGACTGACGGTTCGTGCCCATGGTATTTCTATTGTAACCCAGAGATCTTCACAATTACTCTCCCAGTATTTTACTCGTTTGGACTTCATGCTTTTCTTAATAGCTGTATTATTTATTATTTATTTATAGTATTTTCCCTGTCCCTTCTATAGACTACGTACCTCTCGTCGAACAGCTCGCTGCTCAGAACAGAACTATTAAGCCAAGTCTCTGATAATATGATTACATCAAAGTCGTTACAACATAAATTCTGATAGAAAACATGGGACTTTGTTCGTAGGCCACGGCTATTTTGGTAATATAACTTTAAAGAATTGAATTTAGTTTTTGAGTAGTTCCAATAGCAAGCAAAAAAGAAAAACCATATAATGAAAAAAAAACAATGTTACATAATCTTATTTACAGTGTCCAAATTCTTGATCAAAATATGTCCCTCGCCATCAGCCTTTCTCACAAAAATCCTGCCATTTCTCACCCAAACGTACTTATACCCCTTTTCCTTTGCCTTGAGCCTTACGGCAGCATGAAGAGACTTATTGAAAGAAGATAAATGTTCCACAATATAAATCGGGGATTTTTCACCAGCAAGTCCAAAGTCTGCACTATTAAGTTTGTTGGTTCTATTCTTTTTGTTGTAATCTATGACTGCGGCCAATAGCTGATCTCGAATTCGTGGTGAGGCGAGCTGAACCACAACAGAACGAGGACGAGAACTATTAGCTTGGAGCTTAGCAGTGCGGGTGCAGTGTAGAATGTCGCTATCCTTCAACTCACAATTGACTACAGAACCCAGCTGTTTAACAACGGTGTATAGGTTTTCCTGTTTATGTTCTGGAAAACATTGTATCTCAAGGTTGTTGGACCGCGCTTGCTGCTCCAAGTAATTAAGACGCTGACCCAATTCTAAGTAAGAGCTTTTCAATTGGGTATTCTCCTCCTTTAATTCCTTCACAGTATTCTTTAAGGCAACATGTTCAGATTGGAACTCCTCAAACTGCTTAGTATGAAAATTAAGCGATATGCTCAATTCTCTCACCTCTTTCCCTATTGGTTCCAACTCCTTATTGATAGTACTTACAATAGAGTTATTTAATTGCTGCAACATAGCAGCAAGCTCTCTTTTGATAACGTCTTGCACAATTTCTCGAACGTCACAGCTGGTAACTGATTTATTCTCGGGAGGGGAATTCAAGGCAGGTCTTTTATTACCCCTAGTGGTGGATACATTGCGAGCAGGCGTGCAATCTTTATTTGAAGGGTTAGGAATCAGATTGGTGCAACTCGAGCAAGTCCATTTACAGTATTCATCGGAGGCGGCAGGAATATTCGGTACAGATATACAATCAAAGTGATAATTCAAGTTACATCTCATGCACTTAATAAACTGTTCATTATCTTTCCTGTACACACCGGTGCAACATCCCCATGATGGTGAGGTTGCCATGATAATAAATAACTTCACAAGTTCCAAGAGCAACCGTTATAATAAGTAATCTGCAGTTTGTTTACTGCGCGTTCAAGTGTTATAATAATGTTCAATCCAACCTTATGCTGCCGCTGGAGCGTGCGAACGTGTGCTCGCGAGAAAAATGTCGTAAGTCCTCCGCATACGGCGTCGCTTACGCGTTATACACAAACACTTAGGTTCGACAGTTAATGACGGTAATTCGTTATTGAAGATTAACAAATATTGATAAATATTCACCAATTACACTATGTTTCAACTAAATCACTGCACTATACGACAACAGGGACTTATTGGAACGAAATTATCTCTAAATCCGATTCAGGTGTTAATTTTAAACGCAATTCGTGAATAATATTGTGAGCACTTTTACTTAGATGTTTACTGTACGGTAGCTTATAACAATTCATCTTTATCATACTGTTAGGTTAAAACTGCGACCTCCTACGCACGAGCCGAGCGAGCGAAGCGAGCGGTGCCGCGGCAGCGGCCGGCGAGTGCCAGAAACGACTAATAAAAAATATGGAGAAAAGAAATTATTTTTAGCAGGCTATCGAAAACCGAATAAGTTAGACGAGGTTAATTATTTAAAAAAATGCTTAGGTGAGGTTAAGTTAAAACTGTGACCCCCTACGCACGAGCCGAGCGAGCGGAGCGAGCGGTGCCGCGGCAGCGGCCGGCGAGTGCCAGAAACGACTAGATTATATAGAAAAAAAATCTGGAATATTATTATTATTACCTGTTTAGAATTTGTCCCAGTGGAAAAACACCCTTGTAATAAAACGTCTTCAAAGTTAGATCTTATGCTTGAAATGGCTGCCTTAAAACTGCGAAAACTGACGATACTAAATATTTGGCAAATGTAATTTTGCGAAAATTAGTTATTCCAACTGAAATATTTCATCCATCATTTCAGCCGAAAGACGTCCACTGCTGGACATAGGCCTCTAAACTAAAACTGAAATATTTGACTAAATAAAAATTCGTAAAAGTACTAGTTGGTAAACAAGTTATTGTTTTTTTTAAACGTTCACTCGCCAAACATTAGGTTTGGGTTACAATTATTTGTGAAGAGATTTTTGCTAAATAATAATTTGGCAAATGAAATTATGCGGAAAATTGTTTGGGAAGTGATAATTTGGCAATTTCTTTTTGGTGAATCAAGGGAGACCCCCTTAATTGTCATGAAACAATCTTTACTGATTAATTTAGTAGCCGTACGAATGTCTTCCATTTTAAAGTGCTCTGGACTGATAAATTTATTTAGACATTTTAAATTTAAAATGAACCTAAATGACCCATCGCTTTTAGGAATCAAAAAATTACTAGAAATAAATTGGCCAGGCATGTCATAGACTCATAGCATTCTTT
This sequence comes from Oligia latruncula, assembly GCA_948474745.1. Lineage (NCBI taxonomy): Eukaryota > Metazoa > Arthropoda > Insecta > Lepidoptera > Noctuidae > Oligia > Oligia latruncula. Next base: position 21,354,158 of record OX419687.1, read on the forward strand.
AAAAGCCCCTGAAGTCAATAATTTTGAAATATATAAGGCTGGTTTTATCGTCACGCGTTTCGGCAGCGCCGTTGGAGCGCGCGCGTTCGAAGATGTATGGGGTAGTACTTTGCGTTTCAAAGTCACGCGCTTGAGCATTTGAGCAGCGCCGTTCAATAAACGCGCGATGTTCGCCGGCGCTGCCAAAGCGCGCGCCGCTCATTCGCTTCTACGGCCAATATGCATTTTAGTGTGACGCCGATGAGACGCGCCGTAAAAGTAAATAGCCAGTACTCTAACCGTATTAACCTGCATATTGTACACGACTGGCCCACAGCAGCGGAACGCGCGGTATTAATCTCGTTTTACGGTGCACCGCTGTTCAAGCGCTGCTCAGCGGCGCGTCTAGCTAGCGGCGTGACGATAAAACCAGCCTATGATTTTCAAGCTCTGTTTTACTAAACCTTGGGTTGGATGGCTCAAATTTCTGAAAAGGAAGCTCATGAAAAGTAATTTTTAAACTTGGTTATTGCTTGACATAGTGGCGTAATCTACCAGCATGAACTATTACCTCTACTGGTTCCTGCGAGTTCTGTAGTCCATCTTCCGGGCAGGAGGGACTCGATTCGCAGCTGGCTGCCTCCGACCTTGTTGCGTCGAGTATCCTTGATTGGATGACGTGTACCGCGGCTTCTGCCCACCCGGTTTGGTACTCCTGGTTGATTAGAACCTGGGTGGGCCTCTCCAGTTTCCTTGTTGTCTGGATGTGGAACGCTAACACGCTAACATTGCTGCGCTTTAATTGAAGACCTGATTTTTCTGCTGTTTTTGTGGCACTTATCTTTTCTCCAAGGCCAACTCCGAACAGAAATGCATCTCGTTTTATATCAGTTATTGTAGTAGAAATTTTTTTATCCAGTGAAGAAGTTATCAACTTTCTTCTATGTTGTGAGTTCTCGTAGTGTAAATCTAGAAAAATCTTGCTGACTTCTGACAGCTTTTTCAAGATTTCCACCTTTGGGTGGTCTTCTTTAATCAGAGATGAAGCCAGATTGCTAAGACCAGCAGTGCCCAACCCAAGTTGGTTCTGAGCTCTTTCGAGCAGTTTATCCCGAATTTAAATTGCTAAATATTGTCACTTATGATGGCAAACATTTCTAAATTAAGCTTTGGCGTTTTCTATAAAGTGAAGTTCTCGGGCGTTAAAGTTTTCTTTAAAGTGGCTTCCTACAACTCTCTAGTCAACCCTTCTACTAGGATGCTACCCAAACGTGTAGAAATCTCCTCATTTATAGTCGGGCCTAAGACCTCTTCTTTGCCTGTTGAGTCTCCTAGCGCCTCTAATATTTCAGGGGGTAGAACCTCAGATTCAGATATTGGGACCTCATTAACTACGACCAGCAACGACGATATGTTATATTCTATATGAGGACTTGAAAAAATTTAATCAGGGGGCACGGGAGTGCCCCCGCCAAGACGAGCCAAGCGAAGCGCAAGGGCACTACCTACCTTTTCTCGAAGCACTTCGTCGTATTTTTGAACCTTCATAACTTGGGTTTGGATTATACCAGATAAACAAAATTTTCGGGATATGATGTCAGTGGTTGACTTATTAAACCTATAAAGTTTCAATTGCATAGCTCTTATACTTTAGATTTTATTGATATCTAAAATAGCCCGATTTCGTCACTGACTCACTGATTCACTGACTCACTGACTCACTGATGATCATCAATATTCTAGGGGTCTTCCAGAAGTCCTAGAAAGCTGAAATTTGGTATGTAAGCTAATAATAGTACACAAACAACAAAAAAACTCTAAAATTTGGAACTTTTACCCTCCAACCCCTTAAAATAGGGGATGGAAGTTTGTACGAGACTTCCGCAGATTTTGATGCTAGAGTTCTGAAAATTGATATAGGGACTCCTTGTTATAAATAATAAAATACGTATTTCAGGATTTTCAGTAAATAACCACCCAACTCCCCAAAAAAATTTTTTTTTTATTTCATAAGCATCAATATTCTAAGGTTCTTCCTGAAGTCCTAGAAAGCTGAAATTTGGTATGTAAGCTAGTAATAGTACACAAACAACAAAACAATTCTAAAACTTGGAACTTTTACCCTCCAACCCCTTATACTAGGGGATGGAAGTTTGTACGAGACTTCCGCAAATTTTGATGCTAGAGTTCTGAAAATTGATATAGGGACTCCTTGTAATAAATAATAAAATACATATTTCAGGATTTTTAGTAAAGAACCACCCAAAAAAAAATGATTTCATAAGCAACTTTCAAAAAGATGTGAAATCCCACCAAAAACATTTTCATGTAAAATGTTGCCAAGACGAGACCACATATGGCTCGCACTGCCAAAAAGTTATCAGATCTCATGTAGAGCCAAGCTTCTAACTCTACACGCCCTAACTTCACAAACTCTACACCTTAGTCAAAATATGTGGCTTGGCCGTTTCGCTACCATCACATGGGCGTAAGGTGAAAAATTTATTCACTGTTCATTACTTTTCTGCTATACAATAGTTTTTGTAGTAACGAAACGGCCAAGCCTCATATTTTGACTAAGGTGTAGAGTTTGTGAAGTTAGGGCGTGTAGAGTTAGAAGCTTGGCTCTACATGAGATCTGATAACTTTTTGGCAGTGCGAGCCATATATGGTCTCGTCTTGGCAACATTTTACATGAAAATGTTTTTGGTGGGATACTATTTACATGAAGAATTTTGGAAAAAAATATACTGCAAACTATCTCAAAGATTATATTCTAGCGTTTTAATTACCTTATTTTAAGAATAAACACCAAAATATTATTTCAAAATCCTTATTTTGGGAATAAAAAGTTTCACACTGACATCAACTTTCGACTGACATAGTATGGATGCTTTCCGGTTCACGCAAATTTTGTATTAAATTTTTTTAATTTAGTAGGCATCTATACCATACATAGGCAACTCTCCCTGACTTACCCTATAGTTAGACTATTACCAAAATGAAGTAATTGGTAATAATTGAATAATTATAATTAATTTCACAGTTCACTTCAAGAAAGTCTCATCGAAACGCCAGTCACAGGCGTCAGTCATCGTCTACACTACAAGGAGCGCTCGCTTGAGGAAACCTTTGTGTTCGTGGACCAATGGTGCGGTAGTAAGTTCATAGAGCGGCTGGCGACGTGGCGCGTGGACGCGACCAGTGGCGTCGTGCGCGGCAAAAACGAAGAGCACGCGAACTATTCGCGGCTCTCCGATCTGCCGCGCGACGACGGCGCCTCGGGCTGCATCGTGCGCTCCGGTGACGAGTTCGACCCCACCTGCCGCGACGCCGAGTGCGCCTGCGCGCTGCTGCTACTGGCGCTGGCGCCCGGCGTCGTGCTTCTGGTGCGCTGCGCACTGCGCCGCCGCATCGCGCGTCTGCAGCAGGAACAGCAGATCCAAGCAATCGCGCGACGCCGGCACGTGGCCACCGTGCTGGCCGCGTACCTCGTGGAGCGCGCTGCGCTGGAGCTGCACGAGGAGCTCGGCGCGGGCCGCTTCGGCATCGTACGCCTGGCGCGACTGCGCGAGCCTGGTCGCGCCCCGCGCTACATCGCCGCGAAGGCTCTGCACGACAACGCCGCACCCGCGGAGGAGAGCGAGTTCCTCCGCGAGGCGTGCACGATCGCCTCTCTCGACCACGCGCACATCGTGCGTCTGGTCGGCGTGTGCATTGCAGACGGGCCGCCACTGGTACTCATGGAGCTAGCATTCTTCGGTGACCTGCTGGGTTATCTGCGGGCGCGTCGCCACTTGGTGGAAGACGCGGGCTCGGAGGCGCCGGCGGAGAGCGGCGAGGCGGAACACGTGTCTGCCGAGGCGCTGACGCGTCTGGCGCGCGAGGCGGCGGAGGCGCTGCAGTACCTCGGCGTACGCGGCGTGGTGCACCGCGACGTGCGCGCCGCCAACTGCCTGGTGGACGGGCGGCGCTCGCTAAAGCTGGCCGACTTCGGCATGGCACGCGACACGGTGGCCGGCGCGGACGGCGCGCTCGAGTACTCGTGCCGGCGCCGCGGCCTGTTCCCCGTGCTGAGGATGGCTCCCGAGAGCATCGCGCACGGCGTGTTCTCGGCCGCGTCCGACGTGTGGGCGCTCGGCCTGCTGGTGTTGGAGCTGGTGACGCTGGGCGCGCGGCCCTACGGCACCATGTCGTCGACGCGCGTGCTGGAGTACGTGACAGCCGGCGGCTCCCCGCCGCTGCCAATGGACGCCACGCCGCAGACGTAAGTGTGCGGGTAGGGGCCCGGGCGCGCGGGGTGAGCGCAGTCTGACGGAACTTGTTGCAGGCGCGGACTGGCGGGTCTGTGCTGGGCGCGCGCGGCTGAGCGGCGGCCGAGCGCGGCGGAGGTGGCGGCCTACCTGGCGGCGTGGCCGCTGGCGCTGCGCCCGGCGCTGCTGAGCGAGCGCGACGAGCCGGCCAATGCCGACAGCGGCTGCGGGGAGTCACCCTCCACAGAGCTGCTGCCGTCCGACTCTCCTTTCAACTCCCTCGAACAGTTCGAGGACCTTGCCGCCACTCACTGATCTGCCCAGTTATGTAACATAGTGCAATGCATTGTATGTTACTAATATAGTTTTTAGGGTTCCGTACCCAAAGGGTAAAAAGGGCCCCTATTACTAAGACTTCGCTGTCTGTCCGTCTGTCTGTCAGCAGGCTGTATCTCAAGAACCGCAATAGCTAGATTATTAGCACAGGGCATTATATTTAGACGATTTGTCCATTTTAATCGCTAAAAATCGAACAGATCTTTATTTGTTGACGACTTACAAATAAATAATGGATAAGTTACGGCCCATCTCTAACAAAAATGTTAATACCGAAACTTATTCTTTGACAAGTTTTAATTGCAAGAGTGTTAAACGTACTGTAGACAGTGTCAGAGAATTAAGTCGGACATCGGATATAATAGCACTGCAAGGGACGTGGCTGATGTCGGATGTGAAATTTCTGTCATGAACAAGACTGGGTGTGTGTTGATGTTAAATATGTTAGGTGTTCAGTCGGGCACTTAGGTATACCTTGGTTAGTGAGGCGCATGTCTCGAAGAGGTGGCTAGACCACTGTGTTGTGACGCGATCCGCATTGTGTTCCGTTTTTAATGTTTATGTTAATTGATTGACGTGTAAAAGTGTTTGTACAAACCTACTTACAGAAATAAAAATCATTTATCATTTATCATAATTATAATATTACGTGGTCTGACCATTACCCCCATATACTAGAATGTAGACTTAATGTATTAACGCCAAAAGTAAATGTCATAAATAATATTGGTACGAGTGTAGGTAATATGGGGGGAGAGAACTGATGAACAGATCAAATTGTACCGAGAGGAATGCAACAGTAAATTAAAATTAATTGATTTTCCATCAGAATTTATTGATTGTGCAGACAAATATTGTAACAAGCTTATAATTATATGGGGATGTTGTGTCTGCACTCAGTGAGTCTGCGGCTGTAAGTCGAGGAAGTGCGCGACGCAGGGGATCGCGATGCATTGTTGGTGGAATAGCCACGTAAGTGCGGCGTACGGGGTGGCTAGGCTGAAGTTTCATGATTGGCAATGACGGGGGGCCTACTGCCGGCCCTGCTTATGACGAGATGTGTCAGAGTAGAAGGATACTTAAGTCCAGGCTTAAAATGGTGCCAAGACCATCAGCACCAGATAAAGATGGATATCCTTACTTCACATCATTCTAAAAAGGATTTTCGTAACTTTTGGAAAGGCACAAATAAAATGGCACATGGGCCTGGCCTCCCCGTACGAGTCAGTGGTATAAGTGACCCCAAGGACATTGCTGATCTCTTTAGAGAACATTTTATGTGAAATCGCCCCTCGGGCCGCCTTCGGTAGGGATGTTTAATGTTGACACTTGTTTGATCAAGTGGGTACGAAAATCAGCTCCAAAAATGTAGCGTGTGCAGTTAACTCAATGTCCAGAGGCAGGTCCACTGGCCACGAAGGTCTCAGCGTTGAACATCTTCAGCAGGCTGGACATCACCTACCTAGAGTTTTGGCAATGGTTTTTAATTTTTGTATCAGTCATGCATACTTACCCTCTGACCTCGTTAAGACAATTGTAGTGCCAGTGGTGAAAAATAAAACAGGGGGCCTGTCAGATAAGGCTAATTATAGCCCGATTTCATTGGCGACTGTTGTTGCAAAAGTGCTTGACGGCTTGCTTGACTGTGGACAGTCCACAGAGAGTGCTATACTGTGTCTTAAGCATGCCGTCAGGTACTATACGGACAGATATACTCCTGTGTACGCGTGCTTTCTCGATTTATCCAGGGCTTTTGATCTGGTTTCCTATGACTTTCTATGGAGGAAGCTGGAGGACATAGATTTCCCCACAGAACTCATTAACCTGTATAAATGTTGGTATGAAGGCCAGATCAATAGCGTGAAATGGGCAGGCTCTCTTTCAGAACCATATGGGTTGGAGTGCGGGGTGAGGCAGGGAGGGTTGAGCTCCCCCGCACTTTCGAATCCATGGGTTGGAGTGCGGGGGGAGGCAGGGAGGGTTGAGCTCCCCCGCACATTTTAACTTATATGTTAATGCGCTGATTGTTGCTCTCAGCAGCACTCATGTCGGTTGTCATGTTGATGGAGTTTGTCTGAATAATATTAGCTATGCGGACGACATGGTGCTGCTGAGCGTATCGGTTTGTGCCATTAGAACATTGTTGCAGATTTGTGAGGCATATGCTGAGAGACACGATCTGAAATATAATGTAACGAAAAGTTAGTTTATGGTGTTTGAGGCCGGCTCTAAATGTCCTATCACAGTACCACCCATCAAACTTTACGGGATTTATTATTATTATTTATTTATTTTAACTTTTCGCACAAAAAGGTACAAAGGCGGACTTAATGCCTTAGGGATTCCTGTTGATTTATTTGATTTACTTATTTACAAAAATCAATCTTTAGTCGATTCTGTAATAATCGATATGAAGGTACAGACGCCAGCACATCAAGTTACTACAATCTGTCAGATTTCTTTATTAGATTTTCGACTTTATTGCTAAAGCATAAGGTTCAAGGTTGATTGGGAAAATCTGACAGTTTCGGGTAGGTTGACCTGCTGGCGTCTGTACCTACAAGCCATTCGATGGAGAAATATACAGTGTCTAGAAGTTAAGAATACGGGCATTGTTAAGTGAAATCGATATGATAAAAGTTATTGACGAAGACCCGATAATTGGATGCAGCTTATGATGGCGTGACAACTGCGATCGAAACTTTATCGGAGGATAATTTAACGCTAGCATTTGTTAAAACAAGGTTTTTGGATCATGAAGTCAAGTTGAAAAATTAGTCCAACTGATACCAGTGTCAAAGTTTTGCAAGGTGAGTGGAAAAATGGACAGGAATTTCGAAAAAGAAAATTCGATCATTTTCAAAATTATAAAGGGAATAATAGCTACAAGCAGAAGGATAACAAGCAGAAGAAGAAGTGTCTGTTCTTGAAGTGTCATCACTGTGGCCGCAAGGGACATGTGAAAAACGCCTGTTTCTACTTCAAAAGAGCTCAACAGCAGCAGCAGAAAAATACGGAAAGGACAAGGACGGTCCAGGCAGTTGAGATCAGTGGACCACAACAAACAATTTTTCTGGATTTGCTTTTATGATGGGAGACTATCAAGCGGATGATGATGGAAGCAAAGTTACTTTCCTATGGATTCTGGAGCATCGGACCATATTATAAACTGGGAAGTTCTTTTTATTAGTCACACTGTCACCAACGCCATTAAAAATTTATATTGCTAAAAATGGTGAATTTATGTTTCAGGTACCAAAAAGGGAACAATGTATGTGACCAGCAACATGGGCGTTCAAGGAGTTTTAGAGGACGTGCTCTTCTGTGCTGAGGTACCATGCAACCTGCTATCTGTATCAAAAATGCAACGTGCTGCGTTGACACTGTTGACAGTCATTTTCGACCAGCAAGGAGCCCAAATACGTAAGGATAGTGTTGAAAAATAATTTAATTGCTGTAGACTTAATGTAAATAAGTGTCAACCTGTTTTTCAAGTATGCAGTAATGTACAAATTATGGCATCATAACTTTGGTAATATTAGTAAAAATAATTTCATTGAAATTAAAACTAATAAAATGGTTTATGACACCAGCCAAATTGAAACTGTAATGCCAGATGATGAGTTGTGTGAGGCCTGTATAAATGGAGAACAGAGTCGACTTCCATTCAATCTGGTTAAAGATAAAAGTCATGTAAAACGGCCATTATTTATTGTGCACTCAGATGTTTGTGGATCTATTACTCCCCCAACTAACGACAACAAAAACTACTTTGTTTTTTTTTGTTGAAGAGTATACTATACATTATTGCGTTACGTACATATTAACCTATAAATCAGGCGTGTTTTTTGTTTTTAAAGATGTTATGGCTAAAAGTGAGGCTAAGTTTAATTTAAAATTAGTCAACTTATACTGTGATACTTAATGGTGGCGAATATATAACGACTTAAATGAAAAGTTATTGTGTAGAGAGAGAGTGTGACTCTTCCCTTAGGGGGGTTGCTAGCAGGTAGGAATGTAGGAGATTCGTAAATAATAAGAACTAAAAGATAGGTATACTTATTATTTATTGCCTAACTTCCGTGGCCTTCTCAAGTCCCGATAGCAGAGGGTAGTAATGGAGTAGGGAACACTGGCCTGAACCGTCTTCAGGTGATAATGGTAGTCCCAGACTTTGTCCGCAACTGCCGGCTCCAGTTCCAAGTTCTGTGGTAAAACTTCAGTGTATGGTAGTAGACGTGAATCACTCTGCAGCAGAGGATCTTCACCAAGCGTCCTCCTTCACGCCGGAACCACGACGTGGCGAAAGGGTTGAAGGGTGGACTAGAATCCCTAGAGGGATTTCGCGAAGTATTTAGCAATATTATTTAATTACGTTCGGAGCGAACGACACAGCCTTCACCTCAAGCGCTCTCAATTGACTCCTAATCATCCTTACCGAGCCCAATGGAATCGCCACTCCTTGGCGACGCTCGGTAATGATCGGTTTAGAGATGCGCGGGAGCATAGAACGAAGACCGTTAATGACCGCTCGAAGGTTCCGTATAGTATTATTTAAGTTTAATGTTGTTTTTAAGTGATATGTTTACTTTTAATTATTATACTTGGTTATTTTTTTATGCTTTATGTGTAAAAAGTATAGTTTTAAGTGTACATAGGTTAGTTATTATTAAGGATACATAAACTAAACTCTTTTAAAGTAGGTATAACTTGCTAGGTGCAACGTTACAAGGGATATCAATATTTAATAGTTCCGAGAACACCACAGTTGAATGGCGTTTCTGAACGTATGGTCAGAACCATTACTGAAAAAGCTCGTTCCATGATAAGCGGTGCTAAATTAGACAAAGTGTTTTGGGGCGATGCAGTACTTGACTGCTGTTTATTTAATAAAATTAATTTGACCCCAACTAAAGCTTTGAAACATTCAAAAACACCATTCGCAATGTGGCATGATGAAAAACCTCAAATTAAATATTTGAAGGTATTTGGTTCAACTGTTTACGTTCATACTAAAATCAGTAAGACCAAGTTTGATGAAAAATCATGGAAAGAGATACTAGTGGGTTATGAACCAAACGGCTATAAGGTTTGGAACCCAGAATGCGAAAAATAATTCGCAATGTAGCATGGTAAAAAAAAAACCTGAAATTAATTATTGAAGGTATTTGGTTCAACTGTTTACGTTCATAATAAAATCAGTAAGACCAAGTTTGATGAAAAATCATGGAAAGGGATACTAGTGGGTCATGAACCAAACGGCTATTAAAGTTTGGAACCCAGAATGCGAAAAATACATAGTAGTCAGGGATTTTATTGTTAATGAGACTGGTTTTTAACCCCCGACGCAAAAACGACGGGGTGTTATAAGTTTTCTTAAAGCCAGGCCAGACCTCAAGTCTGAAGGGAATATTAAAAATTCTCACGGCATAACTGATGATGTAATATCCAAGTCAGTGCCGGTAAAGTCTCATAACTCTGATAATTTAATATCAGATACATCTAAACCTGATGGGCACGAGTGTCCTAGTAAAATTCGCAAATTAAATCATGATAATTTAATTGAATCGGACAAATAGTTGATACACTTTCTGTTAACCCGTCTTCACCAAAAGAAAACACAGATAAAAAAAAATCGTCCACCTATTTCGTATAAGTAATGAAGACGATGATGATGTGTGATTGTGTCATTTTGTGTGCTCAGTCTATTTGTTTGTAAAAAAAAAAAAAAAAAAAAAACCAAATTCAATACAAGAGATCAAAACTCGAGATTTAAATTCTCTAAAGTTAAATAATACTTGGACTTTCGTACCAAGACATAAAAATAAAAACATTGTCGATTGTAAATGGATATTCACTATAACAATGATGAATTTGGAAAACCTATTTAGATACAAAGCACGACTTGTTGCAAGTCAAGAATACCTCACGGACTATAATGAAACTTTTGCACCTGTAGCAAGAATAGCTAGTTTCAGATCTATACTTAGTTTTGCGAATCAATTTAATTTGCTAGTTCATCATATGGACGTCAAAACTGCCTTCTTAAATGGCGAAAGAAAGCAAAAAAAAAAAAAAAAATATGTGGAAGTCCCTGAGGGTATCTCTTGTCCAGATAATTATGTGTGTAAATTAAATAAAGCACTTTACGGGCTGAAACAGGCAGCAAGGTGTTGGTTTGAAGTTTTCGAATAAAGAAGAAGGTTTTCAAAGTTCTTCAGTCGATAGGTGTAGATATATATGTCGCATCAGCGGGTGGCCGAGATGCGATACATCGGGTCTTCTTCACGATCCGACATAGTTTAGATAGTTGTGGGCACTACAGTGGGTACTCGAACGAAAAGATTATTTGAATTTACAGTAACTTTAATAAACTAGCTATTTACAACCGAAACGCACACGTGCGCCGGAAACAAACACGTGCGTTGGTATTGAGCGATTGCCGAGACTGTCCGAGCTCGACGGTCGACTGTAGACTGACCGTCGCAACACTCGGTCTCTCCACCAGTCCTCGCGGCATCCCCTCCACCGACGATCGTGTCCAAGCGGTAGAGCTCGCTTGCGTTTCCGATCACATGATTCTTCGTTTACCAAACAAATTGTTAGATGGCGCTGTTAGCTGTACTGTGTTGCCATCTATCCACGACACGGCCATCCCTGACTAGCACCCGTCCTCGGGTGTAGTACCTGCGGACCAAATATACTCACAAAGTAAACAAGCTCGGCTATCCTGCCAAATATCTAAGGTAACTCGGCTATCCTGCCATTACCTAACAACTAAGGTAACTCGGCCTATCCTGCCAATACCTAATAACTCAGGTAAATCTATCTCATTGTTACTTTAATTTCTCTAGTCTTCATTTACAATACCTTGTTGTCAAGGTTTCGCACTCCCAACATTAGAACATTAGAAAAGGTTTGATCAGTAAGTTGAACCAAAGAAAATCAAAATTGTTACTATTCACCAAAATCTGTGCAAAAACACAGTCCAGAATCACACCAATGATTCTTACTAGATCAGTTGTCACATAAGCTACTGCACATAAGGTGCGGTTGAGACTAGTCACCACATGTGCTTACTACACATGAGGCGCTCTGTGCATCAACACAGACTAGAATCGACCCATTGATTCTCAGAAAAATAAAACTAGCGCAATATGTGCTACAACACATGAAGCGCTCTGTGCACCAACACAGACAGGACTCGACCCATTGATACTTAGTAAAAGAAAACTAGCGCAATATGTGCTACAACACATGAAGCGCTCTGTGCACCAACACAGACAGGGCTCGATCCATTGATTCTCAGAAAAAGAAAACTAGCGCAATATGTGCTACAACACATGAAGCGCTCTGTGCACCAACACAGACAGGACTCAACCGATTGATACTCAGTAAAAGAAAACTAGCGCAATATGTGCTACAACACATTAAGCGCTCCGTGCACCAACACAGACAGGCCTTAACCGCGATCAACAAGTTAAACCATCAAAATTGTAACAAATCAGTTAGAATTTACAGAAATCAAACTCATAGGCAATGTATACTCAACTTGTGAAACTTTCATTGTAATCTGTGCACCAACACAGATCAGAATCGCTCCAACGACTCTTTACATATCTACCGCTACATATGCTACAACACATGAGGGGCTCTGTGCACCAACACAGAAAAGAATCGCACCAACGACTCTTAAGATATCTGCCACCACATATGCTACAACACATGAGGAGCTCTGTGCACCAACACAGAAAAGAATCGCACCAACGACTCTTAAGATATCTGCCACCACATATGCTACAACACATGAGGGGCCCTGTGCACCAACACAGAAAAGAATCGCACCAACGACTCTTTAGATATCTAGCGCAATATGTGCTACAACACATGAAGCGCTCTGTGCACCAACACAGACAGAAATCGCACCAACGATTTCTTATAGACCCATCGCCACATGTTACTCATGAGGTTTGGTCTTAAGTTTTGAGTTTGAGTGTACAAGCCATTCTTAATCAGAGGTGGTTTCACTACCACTATCCTCAACTAGGACATCTAATTCTCGAGTAACTTGGTGATCGGGTATCCTTCTCACACAATCATGGGGTATTTTTAGGTTCGCTGAGTCAAGCGCGTTTACAATAATAATAAGAGACTAACTTCACTTTAGTCAAATCGAATGTTATCGTAATTGCATTTTTTTTAATACCCTGTGTCTCGTGGTCTATTATCTCAACTAAGTTAATATCAGTCAACTCATCATCAGTTGTCACTAAGCTAAGTCAATACACTTTGACACAACACAATCTTTGATGATAGAGTGACAGAATCGTAATAAAATGGATGTGACTCACCCAGTATTCATCAATACACTGCTCGGATTACTGACATAGCAAACTTGAACCGTATCACTGGCTACTAGCCGCTGCTGCAGGCACTGGCTCGGAACCGCCTGGCACCCTCGCCGTACTGGCGTCTCCATCATAGCTTCGTGGACATCTCGAAGCAAAATGTCTGGTGTTGCCGCATCGAAAACAGATGCTCTGGGGCACTGCCATCCTGTTGCACACGTTCTTGTGTGTTAACCTGTAACCAAAAATTCAACAGCAGTGCATGTTCCACTCGGCCAATTCTGACCATTTACGACTTCTAACTTTTGAAATCAGAAAACTTTAATCCACTTCTTATTGTCAAAACTACCTCTAATTTAACTAAACAAACTTTGAATAATCGTAGCAAAAACATCCAATGACCAGAGCCTTGTAAACAAACTTTGATTTTATCTAATGAAAGCGAAAATCATCAACCAGAGCTATGTAAACAAACTTTGATTACCTATCTAATCATAGCTAAAACCACCTACCAGAAACGGACCTCTGAACTTCCGATCTAGCTTAGTCTTACAATCTGATTTCGCTCTTCGTTTTCTAATAACACGAAATCACTAACCGAAAATGTTGTTATAGCTGTCTCTGTCCTATCATAATATTACTTTGCAAGTAAATGTCGGGTAAAAACGTAATAAAATCTTAAGTTGTCGCTTGCTAATCGCAACGCTACATATGATTTGTTCTGTGCTGAATACACGCGTTGGATTAATACTAGTCAACGCAACAACGTTAGTAACTAGTTTGCCACAATTTCGGTTGCACAACTCACTTTTACTAACTTGCATTCAGCACCAGAATTGTAAACAAAACAATACAGCTCACCTTTATTTTGTAACGTGCCTGAGGGTAGTTGTGTGACGTCCACTCGCCCTTCACTACATCCAACACATTGACTACCATCCGCTTGCCGCCACTGCTCGTGCAGGGCCGCGATATGTCCTGGTTTCTCACTTGCAGCACACGAAGGGTTTCACTGATGGCTGCGAGGCTGCTTGGCTCGATTCTTAGAGCGTGGAGTGACTTTGTCCTTATCCAGATGAAATCCAGGCAAAGAAATATCGCACCGTGACGTCATCGCTCAATTCTCCATAATTTTTTCAGCTCGAGTTTATCCCACTTCTGATGTCGCATCAGCGGGTGGCCGAGATGCGATACATCGGGTCTTCTTCACGATCCGACATAGTTTAGATAGTTGTGGGCACTACAGTGGGTACTCGAACGAAAAGATTATTTGAATTTACAGTAACTTTAATAAACTAGCTATTTACAACCGAAACGCACACGTGCGCCGGAAACAAACACGTGCGTTGGTATTGAGCGATTGCCGAGACTGTCCGAGCTCGACGGTCGACTGTAGACTGACCGTCGCAACACTCGGTCTCTCCACCAGTCCTCGCGGCATCCCCTCCACCGACGATCGTGTCCAAGCGGTAGAGCTCGCTTGCGTTTCCGATCACATGATTCTTCGTTTACCAAACAAATTGTTAGATGGCGCTGTTAGCTGTACTGTGTTGCCATCTATCCACGACATATATTTGCAAGACAATGGAGATTTACATAAAAATATTTATGTCGTTCTTTATGTAGATGATTTAGTTATAGTATGCGCTGATATTGAAATAATTAATAATTTTAAAAGGTATCTATCGAGTAAATTTAAAATGACTGATTTGAAAGTTAATTTAATATGCACGACTGTAAACCTGTTAATACACCCATTGAAAATAAACTTAATTATGACGCATTAAACTCTGAAGAAAAATATAACGCGCCATGTCGAAACGTTATAGGATGTTTAACGTATGTCATGTTGAGGCATTATGGCTTAAATCACCAGCAATTAGTATTAAGATAGACATTGATAAACTTATCATAATTTATGAGGATAACAATGGCTGTTTAAGCATTGCAAATAATCCAACCAATAGAATTAAACTCTTAGAATAAGACTCTGAGTATTTTTTTGTGTTGTGATTAATTTAATTATTATTTATTAATGGTCTGATTAAGGTTTTCTGGGTTTCCCTTAATCCTTAGCAACAAATGTTGGGCCATGAGATGTATTTCCCAGCAGCCACTAGGAAGTGAATAAGTTCCGGTCAATTAGATATTGACTTTAATTTATTTGTACAATTGGTAGATTAATTTTTGAGGGGGCGTGTTGATTTATTTGATTTACTTATTTACAAAAATCAATCTTTAGTCGATTCTGTAATAATCGATATGAAGGTATTTATTAAAAAAAAAAAAAATCTCCTTTAACCGCCATCTCTAATATTCTTCACTTGCCTTTTGAGCCTTATAAAAGATGGATGCATATCCTTCCTAGTGACTTTCTAATTGGCTAATAATATACTTACAGTTATAAAAAGCCTATAACTCGTTTTATTGAAGTGCCTGAACCTAGATTTCCTACAATTCCCTTGGTAAAAGTGGACCACTTAAAATACCTGGGGCATTTAGTTACTGACGGTCTCAAAGATGATATCGATATCGAGAGGGAGCGGAGGGCGTTGTCAATAAGAGCTAATATGATAGCCCGCAGGTTTGCACGCTGTTCAAAGTCGGTCAAGCAAACACTTTTTAGAGCTAATAAGCTCTAAAAAATGTTTGTACTTCATTTTACTCGTGCAGTCTGTGGGTGAATCACACCCAAAAAGCATACGAAGCCCTCCGCGTCCAATATAACAACGCCTTTAGAACGCTGATGGGGCTGCCGCGACACTGTAGTGCCTCGGGCATGTTTGCCGAAGCTAGCGTCGACTGCTTCTATGCAACGATGCGTAAGCGGAGTGCGTCTCTGGTGCGCAGGGTGCGCGGCAGCCCCAACAGCGTGCTGATTATGATAGCGGACAGGCTCGACTGTGCTTACATGGATTGTAATATCTGACAATTAAATTATATTATTATTATTATTAAATGTGTAAGGGGTGGAGGTACGGTGGTTTTTGTTTTGTATTGTTAATGTATTTTATTTTTTGATGTATGTGTGATGTATTGTATTGAATTTTATATATTGTCTATGAGTCTTTGTAACTTGAATGAATAAATAAATAATAATAATAATTACGTGGCCGTATCATCTAAGCCTGCTTTTTTTTTACTTTGTCCGTTATTGGGGCCACTGCGAAAGATTATCTCATGTGCTTATTGCGTATTCTGTCCAGACGTGTTACACCGCTCGCCCAGCGCAGCATCTTCATTTCGGCTGTGTGCAGTTCGTGCTTATTTGCTGTTCTCCAGCAGTTCCAGCACTCCGCTCCATACAACATTTCGGGTCGGACAGCAGTCTTGAAGATTTTGCCCTTAGTTTGTACTTCGTACTGGCATTCGGGTGTCACAGAGTAGGTAGGTACTCCAGTTAGAGATCGCCATTTCAGTCGTGCGATGTTGACTCTATGGCTAACATCTGCGTCGACATGGGCATCGGTAGTACGAACAAAGCCAAGGTCCTAAAGTGGATGACTCGGGGTAGCGTAGTATTATCAATGTCAATGTTCCAAGATAACTATGTCTCTTCATCACCACTGCAGTCACATTCCACGTACCTACTCCATTTTTCGCGACTGACCCGTAGGCCGTGCCGTTCGAGCTCACATTTGTTGAACGTCTCCTGCAGATACATTGCACTCTTCGCGATGAGGATGACGTCTTCTGCTTATAACATCTACCATGGTATTTTGCAGTATAAACTTTTGGTGACGTAATCCATAGTAAGATTAACGATCAAGAGACTAAATGCAGATCCTTGGTGGACGCCCAAGCCTTCTTCGAACGTGTCGCTGATATGGTTTTAGCGTCTAAGTAATATCTTGAACGATGGTGATGTATTGTTCAGGTTACAAGGCCTACATTTTGAGCGCGCAGAGCCTGCCATACTAACTTCATTGACTTCATTGGTTCTTATAAAATGCCTTCTCCAGCACGCGTAGCATGACTACCATATAAACGGGTTTTGTCCACGTTTATTCTTCCGTCGACAAAACCGGTTTCTATGGTGGTCATGCTACGCGTGCTGGTCGACAAAGACTATGTAGAGGTTATCATTATCGATGCGGGTTTCTATGGTGGTCATGCTACACGTGCTGGTCGACAAAGACTATGTAGACGTTATCATTATCAATGCGGGTTTTGTCCATTAAAATTCGTATTGTCTGTATCGCTTCGGTTGTTCCTCTGTCAGCCGTAAAACCATACTGGTTTTCGGTTATGCTGGTCAACCTTGACAGTCGCGCACCAATCACTCTCACATTTTCAGCGTGTGCTATGTAAGCTTTATGCCTCTGTAATTGTTGCACTGTGAGACATCACCTTTGTTCTTGTAGGTAGGACAGGTTTAACTAACTCGAGCGCCACGAATGCAGAGTCCTGCCTAGGAATAGAATTATTTGGCTGTAATTTCGAAAATGTTCTTTACTAACTTTTTAGACCTTGGTATCCTGCTTATGCGTATGAAGTTTCATTAAAATGGGTTAATTTATTTCAAAACAAGGGCTTGAAAGTTTGTAGGAAATGCCGTACGTCGAAAACGCTCGAAGGCGAGCGAGCGTGCTACGGCAGCGCGGCAGCGGCCCCCGAGCGCCTATTACAGTATGATGTTTCCTGATTTTTAATTACAGAATTTTGGCTGAAAATTAGTAAATATGAAAATTAGGTCAACTAAACGTTATATAAAAAGAGCTATACTTTATACAAATTGTAAATTATATTATTATGAACGCTATTCTAAATGTTATTAGAGCAAAAGAAGGTTATTATGAAATATAACATTCGATCTCATGAAATTAGGTTATACGTACGAAATTTACGATTATAGCATACGAAAATTATATCTTAAGAACTTTATTTCAAATGATATTAAAGTATGAATATATATATATTTTTTTTTTTTGTTATGTATGTATGTAGGTATTGTAGTAGTTGATGTTGTTGTTATGGTATTATAGTATGTGTTATTATGCCATATGAGGTGTAAGTATGTAATGTGTACGTATTTAATACTTAAGTAAGATCTATGTTATAAAATATATTGTATTAGCATAAGAAGCGCAGTAATAAATGGTAACCGATCGAATCGGCTCCAGTCGTTTCAATTATACTAGTTCCCTACATGGCGACCCTGCCATTTGGGGCGCGTGGCGCGTTAGTACTATAGTGTTACGGCTCCAAACAAAATTAATAAAATAAAAATCATAACTTCTCTTGATCTTGTATTCTTGCAAACGCCAAATCTTGCCGCTGTGAAGTTCTACTTGCGAAGGACCATATGTTGACGATTCTACGTCGACTGTTTAGCTACAGGAGCGAATAAATAAAATGCGTGGACTATAACAATTTGGTGTAATACACGAACACAAGTTTAAAACAAAACGCAGTGCCGTTGTCGTGGTAAGATTTGAAGTGAAGCCGACGGAGCGGGAACCAAACTGGCTGTCCGCAAGATCCGGCCCCGTCCTCACCAGGGGCCCGACGAGGCGGCCCACAATCACTCTCTCAAAGAGTTTGCCGACCTCTTCGAGCAGCACGATGGGCCGGTATGAGAGTCCGCAAAGCGCCCTGGCTTCCGAATGAGGACCAGCTTCCCCGTCTTCCAACGGAGTGGAAACTGGCCTCTCTCCAAACATGCGCTTAAGAGCGCCTCCAGTCGAGGCCCGAGAGCCCTCGAGACCAGGACCCAGGCTTTACCCGGCAAGCCGTCGGGTCCCGGGGCGGTATTTTTGGCCTTCAGCCTTCCTACCGCCGCTCTCAGTTCTACCCCGGTCACTTCAGGGATGTCGTCGTCTTCGTCCGCGTGGTCCGCTTCCGGCACCGCAATTGGCGGAGCCATG
The DNA here is from genome assembly GCA_948474745.1 of Oligia latruncula. NCBI lineage: Eukaryota > Metazoa > Arthropoda > Insecta > Lepidoptera > Noctuidae > Oligia > Oligia latruncula. Next base: position 21,372,941 of record OX419687.1, read on the forward strand.
GGCGGGGGGGACGGTGGTATCCCTTCCACAACATCGTATCAAAAACTTGTATCATGAAATTAGTACATAATTCTAGACTCTCGTGTGTACTATGGGTATGGTATTGCACTTATGTGCAGAGCATCTGACTTTTTTTAAGCCGACAAGCGGTTTTGATTAAAATGTAACAATGTATACAGCAGATTTTTTAAGCGGATGAATAAAGGTGTCTAGAATTATGTACCATGTATAATGTAAAAAAAAAAAAAAACCTACTGATGCGTAGACAAACGGTACAGAGATAAAGCTTCATACAACCGCGCGAATCGGTTACACCTACTACAAGCACGCGGAGCATGTGTGCGTGACCACTGGCCGCTTGTCGCGGTCGCGGCGAGACTGGAAAAAACCGGTTTACGCTGATACAGCCAGTTGACAATCTCAGGGCACAAAGTAGACAAACGGAACAGAGATAAAGCTTCATACAAACGCGCGAATCGGTTGCACTACTACAAGCACGCGGGGCATGTGTGCGTGACCACTGGCCGCTTGTCGCGTACGCGGCGAGACTGGACGAAACCGGTTTACGCTGGCACAGCCAGTTGACAATCTCAGGGTTGCGACACACGTTGTTTGTTTTTTTAGTTGCATTGCAAGTTAGTCATAGCCATCATCACTCTTCTTTTGCGTTTCAAAAGTAATTGCATCACTTTCGCTAGCTTAGTAGGTTTTCAAGGATTTTAGATTTTCGAGGTACCTAGCGTTTTAATAATGGTTGTTTATTGTCAGAGGTCTTTGTTTATTGTACTGTTTATTGTTACTTATCTGACGTTTTGTCAATAAGCTCAAATCTCTATAGCAACCACATGCAGAAGAAATGTAAATGAATAAAATATGGTTATGGTATGTATACAGTATGATCCTTTAAATTTAATTAATCCTTTTACTTTTATCGCATTTGTTAAATTGCTCGAGCAAAAGTTTCGCGAATATTTCGATTTTGAAATAAATATTGTCAATGTTGGCAACGAAATACTTAAACGTATTAAAGATTATAAATTTGATATGCCATGTGAGTGTTTCCCGTTTACCTACTTGAAAAAACTATATGTTAGATTCAGAATTTACCACACCATTAAAAGAAACAATAAATTATTAAAAAACAAAAAGTATAAAAGTAAATTATTAGAGTATGTAATTTGTAAATTAAATAAATTATTCTATCATACTGAATAATAAAACTATTTAGGTAACAAATGTTTTGTTTAATTTGTCTTAACATAATGTGACAACCCTACCAGAATAGGTAACAATTTTGCACGTTCTTAAGAAGCTTTGCCTCTGTTCCGTTTGTCTACTCATGTGCTCAGGGTTGCGAATTGCGACGCACGTTGTTTGTTTTTTTAGTTGCAAGTTAGCCATAGCCATCGCTCTTCTTTTGCGTTTCAAAAGTAATTGCATCACTTTTGCTCGCTTACTAGGTTTTCTAGGATTTTAGATTTTCGAGGTAGCGCTATAATAATGTTTTTTTATCTGTGTGTATTGAATAATACTAGTCAATATTAAAAATCTTTTATGTTTTAAATAAATAAATTGACTTGGCCATCGCATGAAGACACAATGTATCTCACAAGTAATCCATATAAAATTAGATTATTTAGTGCGATTGCCAAGTCTCAATTTATTTATTACCGACTTCAAAAAAAATGAGGTTATCAATTCGATACGTTATGTATGTAATATTATTGGAATTGCATTATATTCACATATGACAATCTATTAGGGCTTCCAAACCAATATACAAAATTTTATAGACGTATGTATGTATGTATGTTTGTCCACGCATATCTCCGTAACTATTAATCGGATCGTGACCATTCTTTTTTTATTGGCTTACATTTACTTCAACTTAGGGAACAGTGCAAGTTTCATCAACATCGAATCACTAATATTCAAGATATGGACTAAGATGTGAAAGTGTGACGGCCTGGCTTATTGATACGAGCTACGGGTGTAGTGTCAAAGCGAAAACATCTCAAAACCTTGGTCAAATTCTAGTGCAACAACTAAAAATTACCAAATAAAAAGTAATTTAAAAAAATTAAACCGACTTCAAAAAGAAATGAACTCAAAATTATGAAATAACTTTAATTTCGGAAGTCGGTGGCAAAAAACTAAAACTAAAATACAGATCCCAAGATACCGACTTCCGAAATTAAAGTTATTTCATAATTTTGAGTTCATTTCTTTTTGAAGTCGGTTTAATTTTTTTAAATTACTTTTTTTTAAAACATAAAAGATTTTTAATATTGATATGGTCACTATAAGGTGTTGTTAGGTTAGCTAATTACGTATTAACTTAAGACAGAAGGTCCTTGAAGTAGGGACTGAATAAATTAACCGACTTGGTATTAAATGGATCTCACAACTTTTTACGGTAGAAGAACTGAGTTGCGAGACTTGGCTTTTTTTACCTGACTGCGGCGAAGCCCAAAAGGAGGGTTATGTGTTTGATTACAAGTTATGTTTTTGATGGCATCTCACTTCTTTTTGTAGATAGTCCTACTTTTTTTCCTTTCCAGTACGATTAATAGATAAACGTGGCTTTAAAGTACTTAAAAATATTTTATTTTAAAATTATCCAAACAACGTCCAAATCGTTGGCAAATAAATAGGTAATCCAAAGTTACCTTTGAACATAATCCGTTGACCATTTTTACAGGTTACCTTTGAACATAATTATATCTACGTACCTATCTACACCTATTATTCCATTAGATTATACATCAGGTACACTGATTCATTAACTGCAAATGTAACTTTGTAATCCTATATATTTATATGGGACTAGCTGTTCCCCGCGGTGTCACACGCTGCGCGGCTCCTAAGGGTCGTAGCGTGATGTTATATAGCCTATAGCCTTCCTCGATAAATGGACTACCCAACACTAAAAGAATCATTCAAATCGGACCAGTCGTTCCAGAGATTAGCGCGTTCAAACAAACAAACAAACAAACAAACTCTTCAGCTTTATAATATTAGTATAGATTACAAAGTTATTTGTGCAGTTAATGTATCTAGAAAAGCGGACCGAAATTGCAAAATATTTTAGTTTTTCCTTGATTTATACACTAAACACTAATTGTATTCTAAATTTGAAGCTTCTATGTCTGCTAGAAGTGCCTTAGAGTTTTGATGATCGGTCAGTCAGTCAGTCAGTGAGTGACAAAATTAAGAAACTTTGACTAGTTATAATTCTTAAACTACTGGTTCAAATTAAATGAAATTTGAAATATACCGTGTTTATACAATGCCTGCTTGGTAACTGAATATACAGGCCTCTAGTTTTATCCACAACGAAGTTATAGGGGGTCGAAAATGGCCTGAACTGCTTCGAGAAAAGGATGGTACGGCCGTGCGTGCCGCTTTTTGCTCGACTTGGCGGGGGCACTGCCTTGCCCCCAGATAGGAGTGTAATGCCCTATTACTGGCGTGATGTTATTGTACGTAAGTTATATTAATACTAGTGGTACCTATAGGTATACAATGCCGCATTAAGATTATCCTCAAATGAGTCGACAAACGGTTTAGAATCATCACACGTCACAAATCACAATCCACCTACTTCGTGCACTTACCGATTCGCATGTACGGTCGGACCGTACATACTTTTTATTAATCCTAAACTGTTTTGTTAATTATTTTTAATTACAGAGCAAAGTCTGTAACTTGCTCAAGAAACAGCTCTAAAATTTGCAACAGTAGGTAGGCAATGTTATAAGTTTACCTATAACATTGCAGGTAAGTAGATCAGATACATGATAAAAACCGGCCAAGTGCGTGTCGGGCCACGCACAGTGTAGGGTTCCGTAGTAGCCCGTTATCACAATATAGTACGATTCTGTTGTTCTTTATTCTGAATATAAGTAATGGTAAAGATATTAGAAGTTAATTGTTATAATAACAAAAACCGACTTTAAACTTGAATTATCATTGCTTAGACGTGCGGGGATGTCGATCAGAAGTGTGATGGTCTTAAACGTTTAACAAGTTCGTTTGTGACTTCTATCTCAGCTCTTCTTCGTCAGCGCCATCTAGCGGCAGTATTGTGAAAGTTATGATAATTTTTTGAGGTTTTTTTAGTTTTTTTTTTTTCATATTTTGTTTTTCAATGCAAGTCTTTGCCCGTTATAAACAAGTAACTGCTTCATCTTAGTCACTTTAAAGGATTAATGCTCAGGATTTTGTATTTGGTACAAAATTATAGAACACCCAAGTTCAACGACTATTACTGCTAAACTAATAAAGTTATCTTAATTCCTACAGTTTTCTTTTAAAGTTCATGAAATGCACTATCATCTTGAATTTTTCCAGATTTTTCAAGCCAGCAGTTTAGCTTTTAGAGGGGGGGGGACGACCTACTGGAACAAAAATTTGCACTTTAAAGTTTAATATTTCGTAAATGGAGCGAAATCTAATCGAAAAATAATTTTAGCAACCCCCAAGTCATTTTAGAAGACCTATTCAACGATATCCCACATGATGGGGTAGACGACGAAAAAAATATTCATCCCCACTGCACATAAAAGGGTAGCTACCCTAAAAAAAAATATTTTCCAAAATTTTATTCTACCACTTTCTCGGCGTAATTGATATACACACTCATACAAAATTACAGCTTTCTAGCACTAACGGTCTCTTAGCAAAACCTCGGACAGACGGACGGACATGACGAAACTATAAGGGTTCCTTGTAGGTACCTACTACGGAACCCTAAAAACCGGCCAATAGGCTATTTGACAATGTAAAAAATAAGGTCATAATTATTGACACTCGTATAGATTATCGCTTTTAAAATCGATTTGCATTAATTTTACTACAAAACAATGTATTATTTATAAAAAAAATCTCGAAAAAACTTCATCTGTTTAAATCTGGCGCCACGTAATCGAAAACGGTCTGGATTGGCTGAACTTAAGATGACGTCATGATTTAGTAAATTTCTGTCTATCGTTGACAGAACAGATGACTTTTGTCTAGTATCTCGACCGTTTCAACGTTTGTTTACGTGAATCGTGACGTCACGACGCCATATTGTTAAAGATAGCGTTTTGGCGGCTTATTTAAACAGTACATTTTTATTTACTATTTTTTAAAAGAAATACATTATGCAATTTGAAGTAATAGGTTTTTGTGGGCTCGTTGGACACCATTAAATAATCTGAGATGTTTATCAGAAACCAGTCAAATAGCCTATTGCGCGTCGGGCCACGCACAGTGTAGGGTTCCGTAGTAGCCCGTTATCACAATATACTTAGTACGATTCTGTTGTTCTTTATTCTGAATATATAAATGAATATATGTAACTAGCACTTTGTCCGCGACTTCGTCCGCGTGTATTTCGTATTTTCCTCTAAAAATTTCGAAAATGTATGTTTATGATCTTTATCATTTATTTAGATAAATAAGTATTCGGGCCAATTTTTAAGTTTGTAGATTAATATATTTAGATCACAGGAATCAGATTTTTCAAATAAACTGTATCCTCGCTTTTCACCCCCACAAGGGTGGATTTTTGAAAAATCGTTTGGGATGTGTTCATAACTTGACTCAAAGACCGATACCCATTTTCGAGTTAATGGAAGCAAGCAGTAAAATCCACCCTTCTTCTTCGTCTTAGTGTGTCGATAGCAATCTAAATGGACTCGGCCCAGATTTCGGCTACTTGTTTGGCACCATCACCACCAGCGTCCACCAGTTCCTGTTACGTGCAGCTGACAGGATATGCAGGACACGATATTAAGTGTCCCATCGTTTGTGGAACAGCACCAAATTTACACTCTAAGGCGGTGTCGTCTATGAATCTCCACCTGAACAGGTTTCTTTGCTTCGGCCAACCTGGGTCCGGAGTCTGTTTAAAGACTTCCAGGTTGCACAAGGTAACTCATGTCCAGGTGTGAGGTCTTCAGCGGGTGAAACGAATGGCTTCGGTAAGAAAGCACTGTCTTGCCACAGCTTCAGTCTTCTTGTGATGGTTCACCAGTGACCGGCACTTTAAAAACTGTATCGTATCGGCTTTTCAGCCTTTGTGAAACTGTATCCTCGCTTTTCACCCCCACAAGGGTGGATTTTTGAAAAATCGTTTGGGATGTGTTCATAACTTGACTCAAAGACCGATACCCATTTTCGAGTTAATGGAAGCAAGCAGTAAAATCCACCCTTCTTCTTCGTCTTAGTGTGTCGATAGCAATCTAAATGGACTCGGCCCAGATTTCGGCTACTTGTTTGGCACCATCACCACCAGCGTCCACCAGTTCCTGTTACGTGCAGCTGACAGGATATGCAGGACACGATATTAAGTGTCCCATCGTTTGTGGAACAGCACCAAATTTACACTCTAAGGCGGTGTCGTCTATGAATCTCCACCTGAACAGGTTTCTTTGCTTCGGCCAACCTGGGTCCGGAGTCTGTTTAAAGACTTCCAGGATGCACAAGGTAACTCATGTCCAGGTGTGAGGTCTTCAGCGGGTGAAGCGAATGGTTTCGGTAAGGAAGCACTGTCTTGCCACAGCTTCAGTCTTCTTGTGATGGTTCACCAGTGACTTTAAAAACTGTATCGGCTTTTCAGCCTTTGTGTGGCACAAGGATGTTGTCGTGCAAGGGTGTCGTGTGTCGGAGACCATTTTGGCTCTTTCGTTGGAGTTTGCCAACGCTCTGCGAACCACTGGTGGCGCTATTCCTGCTAGTGGATGTGCAGCATTTTCTACTATATTTCCAAGCAATCCACCCCTTAAACTTTATTACCTTTTTCCACCTTGGTAGGAGTCGATTTTTGAAAATCTCTAAAAATCTTCTTTATTATAAAATTAAAAATCTTCTATAGATCTTTAAAAATCTTTTTTATTTTAGTAGTGCCGAGTTTTGAGTTAATCCGACAGCGGGTTACATATTTTTCTAAACTATTAACTTTGTCACCCCCTAAATCCTCTGTGAGTGTTTTTTTAAAATAAAAGTGACATTCTTTATTATTTACTGAGCCAAATATTGATGTTACTATAGCTTGACTTAAAGCTTATTTATACCAATTTTCCAATCAAGCCACGTAATAAAACACTCTCCTATGAAATTCACTATCCCTCTTCACCCCGTTAGAAAATCTACCCCTAACGGGGTGAAGAGGGATAGTGAATTTCATAGGAGAGTGTTTTATTACGTGGCTTGATTGGCCCGTTAGGGGGTAGATTTTCTCCAGGCGGTTGAACGCGTCCCAGAGGGTCATGGCCATCCGGTTAGTCCGGGGATACCGCACGGTCTCCGGGGAGGCAGCGAGCCTCCTTGCCGGATTGCCGCTATGGGATCTGGAGGCCAAAGTCCTCGCCCACATATGGGAGTGGCGAGAGGAGGTGAAACGCCGGGGCGTAACTCCGCTGCCGCGAGAAATCGCGGTGCAGCGGACAGACCTCCGGTGGGATCTCATGGCGACATGGAGAGTGCGACTCTCGCAACCCAGTGCTGGGCACGCCACAATTGCGGCGATAAGTCCCCTCTTTGAAGAGTGGCTAGAGAGACGCCACGGCGTCCTCCCCTTCCGCCTAACGCAGATCCTCACCGGACACGGCTGCTTCGGGAGATTCCTGTTCCGAATAAGGCGGGAGGAAACGCCCGGGTGTCACCATTGTGTGGATCGCCCGGAGGACACGGTGGAGCATACGGTGGAGATCTGCCCAGCTTGGGCAGAGCACCGCCGTGTCCTCACGGCGGCGATCTCTCGCGTCCGGCCCTAGTCCGGGCCATGGTACGGAGCGAGAGTGCATGGGAGGCTATCGCCTAATTCTGCGAAGCAGTGATGCTCGCGAAGGAGGAGGCGGAGCGCGTGAGGGAGCGGCAATCCTTGCGCCCTTACGCCCCCAGCCGCCGCAGGAGACGCCCCGGGCGTCGGGAGTCGATAGCCGATTCCCGGCCACCGTAGGCGCGGGCTTGCGGGCGGCGAGCAATGGGCAGCTCGCCGTCCGGTAAGGACCAGGCCCGGGTCGAGGGCGTGTTGTGTTGTGTTCCACGCGCGCCTCAAGGAGATGTCAGCACCAACTGACGGGGTCCGCTAGGGCCGATGCCCGCCGGGGTCGCGGGTTGTTCGAAAGAGATACCGTGGCCCCTGGCACAGGCAAGTGAAGGAACACGGGTGGGTTTTAGTCAGTAAGAGTCTGACACTCCCTTCCGCTCCGCCTAGAGCGGGAGGGGTCATTTCATCAGGGGTAGATTTTCTAAAAATCTTAATATACTTTATTATTTATTTTGGTCTTACGTACTGAGTTTCGAGTTAATTGGACCGCACGTTAAAATTTTACACCCCCATCTCCCTTTAGTTTCAAGTTTATTAACCAAAAGAATAATATTTTTCATATCAACTGTATCCTCGCTTTTCCCCAGGGGTGGAATTACGAAAAATCGTTTGGGATATGTTCAATTGTTCATTACTTGACTCAAAGATTATTTATACCAATTTTCGAGTTAATCAAGCCACGCAGTAAAATCCTTGCCTGTATAAAACTACCCCTTTTCACCCCGTTAAGGTTAGATTTTCGAAAAACCTTGATATACGTTATTCTTTATTTTTGGTCTTCAGTATAAATACTGAGTGTCGAGTTAATCGGACCGCGCGTTTAAATTCTGCCCTACAAATTTTGACACCTCCCAATCCCCCTTTAGGGGTAGTTTAGAAAAACAAAAAATGCCAAACTTCATAATTTACTTAGAGTATTCGTGCAAAGTTTCAAGTTTATTAACCAAATGAATAAGATTTTTCATATAAACTGGTATTCCCGCTTTCCACCCCCACAGGGGTGGAATTTCACCGACCAACGACACCGACTTCCGAAATTAAAGTTATTTTTACCGACTTCAAAAAACGGAGGGTATCAATTCGACACGTATGTATATTATTGGAATTACATTATATTCACTTATGACAATCTATTAGGGCTTCCAAACAAATATACAAAATTTTATAGACGTATGTATGAAGATATGTAGGTATGTATGTATATATGTATGTTTGTCCACGCATTTCTCCGCAACTATTGATCGGATCGTGACCATTCTTTTTGTAATGGCTTACGTTTACTTCAACTTAGGGAACAGTGCAAGTTTCATCAAAATCGATTCAGTAGTTTTCAAGATATGGACTAATACGTGTAAGTGTGACGGCCTGGCTTATTATACAGATCGGACTAACTTACCTAGTGACGTCTGATCCTCAATTATGTGAAGTAATCTCGTCCTCATTGTTTATTTACTATGTAGTTTGCACCTCTTGCAGACTCGCCAATCACATTATTTAAAGATGAAAGCCTTCATCAAGAAAAAACAAATGTTATCTGTGGTTCAGTCGTTGGCGTGCTCTCCTGATATCTGTCAATCATTCTTTCAAAGCATAAAAACGGGACTTCATGATGATCTATATGGGCATCATAATTATAGTCCCGGCATAGTGCATACAGCACAACACAACTTTTAGAAGGGGTGAATCCAATACACATAAAAGTAGGATGATTATCTGGGAAGGGTTGGGATACAATGAGGACGAGATTACTTCACATAATTGAGGATCGGACGTCACTATACTCCATTTACAATAGCATTAGACAGAAGTTAAAAAAGACTCGTTTAGGGGCACACTTTGTAATAAAAGTACAACAAACATTATTACAGTCAAGATTGATGTGGAGTTAAATATAATAAATTTAATTAACAGCTGTCAGACTTATTTGTACTTATTTAACCTATCTACCTTCTGAAATTACAAGGCTTTCATTTAATATTATTTAGTTTTTACATAAAATATTGTCGTGTCAAGGTTTAAAATCTAAAAGAAGCAGGGGAGGACAGGACCCGGAACGTTTTTCATGTCACTATAACCCTACCAAATCTAAAATGTTACATATTCCCTTCTAAGTGGTGGCAGCACGTGTTTTTTTATTTTGTCGGTTTATGATATCATCCGTCCAGCCCATACGTCAAATTGCGTAAATAATCTGCAGTTGTCAAATTGTCATTCACTCACTTGTGGATACTTGTTATTGCTGAATTTTCGTGGTTTAGTTGTTATTTGTTACTGTTTTTCTGTTGTTATTGTTTTGTTATCGTTATTGGTGTTAGTTTTGTGTTGTTCGTACAAAGCGGTACGTTTTGTTGAACTATGCACACGGACGATCCCGGTGCAGGCCCGAGTGGCTTGCAAGCGCAATGTGCGCTCTGGAACTGCTAGTAGCGCTGATCAGTGTCAGCAGCGAAAAAAACGAGGCCCGAAAGTAGATCACGATGCTAAAATATTGTCTCCTAAGAAAAATAGAATAAAGCAAACACCGCTTCGTTCTACAGAAAAAAGAATAGTGATAAATATTTATGAAGATGTTAAGGGGGCCCGAAGGTACTCTTCTTTATAGAACGCAGTTAATTAACAAAACTGCAGAAATTGCGGGTAAGGATCTTATAATGATTACCTTAAAAAATAAATGTATTTGAAAGTAACATGCATTGTAAGGTAATAACATACATTACTAATCTTAATTTATAGGCATATCTCGTGCAACAGTCTATAATGTACTCAAAGAGTACAATACAGAAGGTCGCCTGCAATCGCCACCTCCTCGCCAACGGAAATACTCAAAATCTGATGATTATGATGATATTACGTTAAGTGGAATACCAAGAAAAATTCATTCTTCTTTCTTTGATAATGAGTTACCAACGTTGGACAAGATTCTGCAAGCTAACTGGAGAAGGAAGGCGGCTTATCATTGGCCATATTGGTAAACCTTGATTTATATGTATTTTTTTTTAATTACTTTACCATTGTTACATAACAAATCATGAATAAAATAATCTCTCCGTTGTCACTGAAATTGTCTTAATGCCTCCACTCGGAGAAAGATGTTTATGGGTAGATTATGGGTTTATGGTAGTAGATTTATCTGTTCAAGGACAGTAATGATGCAGTCAATTTCGGTTGCTATTTAAAGGTTGAGATCTATTTCCAGCAGTCAAGTAATCTATGCCACCGGTGCACAATTATTGATTTGCTTTTATTTCATTTCACAGGATCTACAGAAGGGTTTTTAATGGATGGTGAATTAATATTTGAAGCCAAAAAGGGTGATGGAGAGTACCATTCTGAAATGGATGCACACAATTTTGAAAAGTGGTTCAAATTAATATTGTCAAAAATTGAGAATGGTGCTGTTATTGTTATGGATAATGCGCCATATCATTCGAGGAAAGTGGAGAAGCTGCCAACTGCAGCCACACGAAAGGCAGATATTCAAGAGTGGCTAAAAAACAAAAATATTCCTTTTGAGGAAAAAGACCTTAGGGCCACTTTATTAGAAAAAGTGAAACAAATAAAACATTTGTACCAAAAGTTTGCTGTAGATGATATGGCTAAAGAAAAAAATATATTAGTATTGCGCCTCCCCCCTTACCACTGCGAGCTCAACCCAATAGAATTAGTTTGGGCTCAAATGAAGGGGTACGTAGCCCAAAACAATAAAAGTTTTAAATTAGAAGAAGTGAAGCGGCAAGCACTCATAAACATAACTGCAGAGAAACGGCAATCTTGCATTGCTCATACAATTAAAGAAGAGGAAAGGTTTTGCCAACTTGATGGTATAATGGATAATGTTGTAGAAAGATTTATTATTAACGTTGGTGAAACTTCATCATCATCATCAGAGGATGATGAATAATTGGGAATGGAACATCTATCATCTCCATTATATCATTAAGGTGGCAAAACTTTTTCTCTTCTTTAATAGCAATAAATCTCATCTCACACTTCTATGTCTCTGGAAAATGTTTTTATAGTTGGTATTTAGCTTGCGAAAGTGTATTTTTGTTAATCCTCTGGCATTCTAAATTATTATAGTTAAAATTATGACTTGTCACCATCAGTCAAGTAGCGTTTTGTGTCGTATTTATTTGGTTTGTTAAAAACATAATAAGGACATGCCATTGTGATAAAGTTGTTTTTAATAAACTGATTGTTACTAAAAATTGTTTCATTTTATGTACCTATCCAAGCATTGTGACGAGTAGATGGATGGAATATGCTTTATTGTATGCCATACATTGTTACTTACAAAAAAGCACATACATTATTTATTAAAATCGTTTGAACTTAACTTGAAAATAAAAGGTTTCGTACTCCTGCTTCTGCGAGCCTCTTTTTTCTAATGCTATTATAAATGGAGTATAGGTAAGTTAGTCCGATCTGTATAATTATGCTCCGTAATCTCGTCCTCATTGTTTATTTACTATGTAGATGTTCAAAGAATAAAGTTGTGTTGGTAATACATAAAACTTTTTAACAAAAAAAAAACCGACTTCCAAAAAAAACACTACAAACTGAAAAATAACTTTAATTTCGGAAGTCGGTGTCTTAGGGATCAGTATTTTAGTTTTTGCCACCGACTTCCGAAATTAAAGTTATTTTTCAGTTTGTAGTGTTTTTTTTGGAAGTCGGTTTTTTTTTTGTTAAAAAGTTTTTATTTCTCGCTTTTTAGTGGGTCTATTTATAATTTATCTAAGTTACAATAGCCTAATGTCAACTTGCCCATCGCCTTTTTATAAAATATTCCTTTTCTCGATGCAGGGACGTTAATTGTTGAGGAGTTCTCCTTTTATTAGTTTTTAGATTAGATGCTGATAATCCTGGCTGCAGCATCAGGCCAGACTTATGTCAACATTGCATTGAACTTAAAATTAGTCCTGTTTAAAATGAGCCCAAACACGACTACGGTGCTGTAATTTAAAGGTTTGTACTTTTTCTGATGCTCCTGGCTTCAGCATCAGGTCTTCGGTGTTCCTCAGTAACAGTACGTTTATCCACACATCGAGCCCTTTTCAATGAGCCTAAACACGATATATCTGCTGTTAGTTGTCGAGGAGTTAGGTACTCTGCAGACTATCCTGACTGCAGCATCAGGTCATGACTTGATGATCATGAGACCAAATGTGGCAAATGCCCTATCAAACATCAAAACAATTTACTAAAACAGTCCTTGCCTGTTCGAGTAACTTCTTACTGTTAAGGAGTTGTACCTTCCATCATCAGCCCAGCTACCTGAGATGGTGACAACCATACATAAATACACAAGATACTTCATAAAATATGCGAAAAACAATAAGTGAGCCTATAAAATTTGAGGGTTGCCCTCGATTTCTCTAAGATCCCATCATCAGATCCTAACTTGGTGACAATGGGACCACCTCAGAACTATCTACTTTCTAACAAAAAAAGAATTTTGAAAATCCGTCGACAATTGGCGGCGTATTCGATGAACAAACATACAAAAAAAAAAAAAACACAAACACCCGAACATAGTACCTCCTCCTTTTTGTAAAGTCGGTAAAAATGGGGATCCTGCCGTTTTGCCGAAAAGATTTTGCCAAAATTTCACTACCCAAACAAATTTTCGCAACTTTTTATTAGGTATACCAATGCAATGTTTGGAATAATTTTAGTATGCACATTTTCATTTGGTCAAATTTTTACTTGGCAGAATATTATTAAGGATAATGTCATTTAGGCATTTGGTCTTTAATCAAATGATTTATTACGGCAAACAATCTTTAGACAATAAACGTTTGGTCAAACGATTTGTTATGACAAAAAATATAAAGGCATAAATAAGATTTTTTGAGAATTTTTTTTTTTTGGGAATTAAATTATTAAAAATGCAATTTTATTTTAAAATAATCATTTATTTAATACAAAATATTTGTAACTTACTATTTTAATTTTTTTGCAATGGACATTATCGAGAACCGAATTAGTTACGAGGTTAATTATTTAAAAAAAAATGCTTAGGTTAGGTTAGGTTAAAACTGTGACCTCCTACGCACGAGCCGAGCGAGCGAAGCGAGCGGTGCCGCGGCAGCGGCCGGCGAGTGCCAGAAACGACTAGATTATATAGAAAAAAAAAATATGGAAAAAAGAGATTATCTTTAGCAGGCTATCGAGAACCGAATAAGTTAGACGAGGTTAATTATTAAAAAAAAATGCTTAGGTTAAAACTGTGACCTCCTACGCACGAGCCGAGCGAGCGAAGCGAGCGGTGCCGCGGCAGCGGCCGGCGAGTGCCAGATACGACTTGATTATATAGAAAAAAAAAATGGAAAAAAAGTCTACCCGAAACTGAACTAGTTAGACGAGATTAATTATTTTAAAAAATACTACCAGAATACTTAATATTATTATTACCTGTTTAGAATTTGTCCCAAGTGGAAAAAACACCCTTGTAATAAAACGTCTTCAAAGTTAGATCTTATGCTTGAAATGGCTGCCTTAAAACTGCGAAAACTGACGATTCTAAATATTTGGCAAATGTAATTTTGCGTAAAATGAGTTATTCCAACTGAAATATTTGACTAAATAATAATTGGTAAAAGTACTAGTTGGTAAACAAGTTATTGTTTAAACGTTCACTTGCCAAACATTAGGTTTGGGTTACAATTATTTGTGAAGAGATTTTTTGCTAAGTAATAATTTGGCAAATGAAATTATGCGGAAAATTGTTTGGGAAGTGATAATTTGGCAAAATCTTTTCGGCAAAACAAGGGAGACCCCATAAAATGAGCATTGAACATTGTAACCTAACATGTTATTCTAAGTTTGTTACTTAATAATTGTACATGTAGGTATTTCTATTTAAGAATCAGTCTACCATTAAGGTAAATAGTTACCTAACTTAATTTATAATTCTCTAATTACTATTAGTTTCTGGAATTCTTATTCCGTTTTGAATCAACTAGTTTAATTAATAATCCTTTAAGGCACACATCAATTTCTTATAATCAAACAATTAACATTGACATGTAATAAGTTCTATGAACAACCACTCTGTATAGCACACAGCTGCTGGAGCAAAATCATTAGAATCACTAATAAAAGGTCTCTTATAAAACCGAGCAAAGGTTGAGGAATTGTGGTCCAACCAGCATATTGACACCTTCTTCAGAGCCCTTTGAAGTAGAGACATGTCTGTATTGAATGAATTTAGAAATATCTATTCCACTATTACTTAAAATTTGTTTTATCCATCTACTATTGGTTACAGTAGAGGTGACATCATAAGGTTTTCTTATAGTTATAATTAATGATTTACAATATTGTCTTAGGTATACTCTTAATAAAATCTAGATAGGACAATTTAAGGGTTGTGGGCAGTACAGATAGATAATTTCTCTATAATGGTAGTATCAAGTTGAGTTGAGATCTACCAGGTTTTAATTATATCTGGAATTTTTGTGTTAATATTATCCTCATTATAAGAAATGTTATTTATACTAATAAATGACAAGGTTGAATTCTGTATGTAGATACAGGAGCTATTCTGGTTACTAATTGTTTGGTTAATAATTCTAAACCAAGGTTTTGAGTAAGAAATAAATTAAATAACCCAAACGCATAGATTTATAAGAACCTTATAAATCTATGCCCAAACGATACTGGGGTCCCAAACTATTTCATATTTGGGTTTCTTTGGTCTTAATATAAATATTGTCACTGTGTCATCTGTGTCAATGTGGGGGCTAAATCTAGAGAAATTGCTGTCTATTATATAGCTCACTCAATACCATTAGGATGTTGAGTGAGCTATATGACAATGCTTCATTAAACTTAGTGGTAAAAATTATATAACTATCATGACTGAGCCTAGGGGTCAATGTCTTGATTCTAACAGAAGAGAATCCACTGATTTAGAGCAAATCATAAATAGTTTTCCTTTGTTTTGCTAGACAAGGAAGCTAGCACTATATCAATTAAAGGGATCAGTCTTTCTCCTCTCAGGAAAGCGTCTCTGGTAATATTATGGTAGCAATCAGTGAGTGACTCCTGTGCATTGGGTGTGGAGATCTCATTTGACAGTAAATAGATCTATAAACATGCACTTGGATCAGGAAGCCATGTTATGTTGACGTTTAGTATTGGACCTGTTTACAAACAGGTTCATGGGTTCATGCTTACACCCATATTTGTCTTTCCTCGCACCATTGCCAAAACTGTCAAGCCAAGCTATTTAGATGAGTAAAGCGCGTACCACCCATCTTACTGATACGGGCTATGGCCATTGTGATGTCTTTTCTAAGTCCTCACTACACTTAGACTTAGCTTGCAAATGTTTTGAGCCCCATAATTGCTGCTAGTACTTAGTTCAAGGTATGGTAAGGAACTTTTCATCATTAGCTGTCCAGTGCCTGTGGATTTTGATGTCATTACATACCAGTCCCCAGCCAGTTTATAATATAATAATAATATTCCACAACTATCACACAACGCCGTCTAGTCTCAAGCTAAGCAGAGCTTGTGTTATGAGTACTAGACAACTGATAAACATACTTATATATTTCTAAATACATACGTATATAGATAAATTACACCCAGACACAGAACAAATGATCATGCTCATCACACAAACATTTGTCCTGGGTGGGAATCGAACCCACGACCTCCGGCATAGCAGTCATAGTCACTGACCACTAGACCAACAGGCCAGAGTTTGAGAAGTATCAGGCAATATTTCAAGAACAAAGTCAAATTGTTTAATTCTATTATGGTTTGTTGAATGTAAGGTAACCAACAATCTCTGCAAATAAATGATTTTGAATTTGTTTTTAATTCTGTTCAATTCAATTCAATTCAATTTTTATTCAGTAACAATTCACATTGCGTTCGAACATAATCCAGCATGAAACATTAAAATAAACAACAACATTATAAGATATAGGTAGGTACAAATATATAAGAATACATGCAATTCAATTTAAATTATAAAATATGATTATGAATAACACCATGAAAACAAAAATTAAAAACCATATGTCAATAAATTAGTAGTAGCAGTAATTTAAATAAAATATGATTATGAATAACACCATGAAAACAAAAATTAAAAACCATATGTCAATAAATTAGTAGCAACAGTAATTTAAACGAAAACAATAATCAACACTAAAAACAATAAAAGTCATAAATGAAAACCGAACACAATCTAACACCATACAAATAATTACATGTCAGTTTTACGAGCAACAAGTCCATTTACAGTTCATCTAACGAGTAGAGACATCTTTCCAACAGGAATGCTTTGAGTCTTGCTTTAAATGAGCCTGTGTACAGTATGCTTTTCAATTCAAGCGGTAACTTATTAAATATCTTAACTGCCTGATACTGTGGACTATGTTTTACTATACCAAAACGCGGTAAGATTTTGTTTCCAAGGTCTTTCCTACGCGTTTTTTCCCTTAACAGCCTGTCCTCGTCTGTTTCGTAGTCATACACATATTTTTTTAAGGTGTTTAAGAGTACTACTACGTAAAGGCTAGGTACTGTGAGAATACCAAGTTCTTTAAAATATGGTTTACAGGTGTCTCGTTGAGAAATGCGGACAATGGTTCGTATCGCTCTTTTTTGGAGAACGAATGCCCTATGCCAGTTATAATGGTAGCTGTTTCCCCAAAACTGTATGCTATACCTCAATTTAGACTCTATCAGAGCATAGTATACAAGAAAGAAAGAAAGAAAGAAAAACTGTTTATTCTGCACAAACAAAACGCACATTACATATAAAA
Source organism: Oligia latruncula (assembly GCA_948474745.1). Lineage (NCBI taxonomy): Eukaryota > Metazoa > Arthropoda > Insecta > Lepidoptera > Noctuidae > Oligia > Oligia latruncula. Next base: position 21,390,548 of record OX419687.1, read on the forward strand.
ATAAAAAATAAAATAATAAACAAAAAAATTAAAAAATAAATATAGGTACAAAAAATGTTGACAATTTTGCTTGATGTCAGGGCCAGGGACCAAAGACAACACACATTATTTTATTAATTGACATTGAACATGACAATTTGAGATTGACATTTGTCAATACAAATCACAAATCAATCCGATAAGAGTATATGTGTTCTGTGGTGATGCGCCCGCGTCCCTGGCCTAATTATGACAGCAAAACAAAGTGAAAACAACAACAATCAAAACAAAAACAAAATGCCAATTGCAGAGAGGAAAAAATTAACTAAGTGCTTTTGTAACAGTCAACAATATTAAGGACAATTAAGCCGTGCGTCGCATCTGTGCAAGAACAGGTCGTTGCTCAGCAAAATGCTGTGACTTCGGACGAACCAACGTACACAGCGCTGATTTTCAGCAACTACCTCTCGAATGACGTCCCGCCGTAAATCGGGTAAGTCTAGTTTTCCTAAATAAGTGTGAGTCTAGCTGAATGTAGTGTGTACTCATAAACTAAAATAAAGAAAAAAAATATATATATCTGTATGTAATCACTACTCTTATAATTAAAAAATTTACATAAACTAAATAACCATACTTGACAAATAACGAAAGTGTTACTACTAGTACTTAATAACTCATTGTACAGTGTTGTGTGTTTTCCTATTTCTAGCTATCTCAGTAATTATAGCTTCGATACTCCACAATTAAGTAAAGAGCTAAGCATTTATACAACACAAGTAAAGAATTACTTATGCATTGATACACCATATTTTTTTTAGTTTGACTGCACCATGGAAAATTGGGATCGCGATGGCGGCCATTTGCATAACGGCCATGCATCGATGCATGCGTCGATGTCGTCTGCAAACAACTCCCAGCTTCAGAAAGACACACAGCAAACACGCCCCAGATAACTGAGGACTACCATTCCCCCCGTTACAATCACACTAACCGGACCTAAACAGGAAGGAATCAGAGAGGCCACTCACACCGCTGGAAAGCCAAATCCATTGCCCGTAGGCCGTAACCCTTGAGGTGAGTACAAAAAGAGCAACTATTATATATTAAATATATGTACAATCATGTGGATTGCTGTATCTGCATGAAATATTTTTTTAAGATACTCAAAAAATGCTTTTTTGTTCTCAGGACTCTTACTGGTGGAGGAAGGTTATTCCAACAGTGCGTGGCAGCATACCTGAAACTCCCCCTGAATGCTGCGGTCCTGTGTGTTGATGTACAAAGAGGTTTGGTAGAAAAACGTGGTTCGTATTTGCTCTGTCTCCAACTTAACTTCTCAAACAGATAGTGAGGTTTTTGTGTAGTGACTACTCCAAAAAGTAAACCAGCCATATGTAACCTTCTCCTAGCAGCCATTTTCAAAATATTATTTTCATTTATAAAAGGTGTGACATGACTTCTACGAGGTATCTTTACACAAAACCGTGTACATGCATTTTGTATGCGTTGTATCAGCTTCTCTGTTCTTGCTAACAGGCATGGGCCATAAACTCGTCCTGGTTTGTTGCCAGAGAGCCCGCATTAAATAAACCAAACTTTAATAATTTTGACTTAGTCATGTTATATTAGTATTAATGGCTGTATAGGTGTATTTATATAATAATGATTGTATTTTATTCATATATGCATTATTGTGATTTTGTTTATTTCTTTTGAATAAATATTTTTTGTACATAAGTTTTAATTCTGGCAGTATAGTAATAAGTGTGTTAAAATCAAAATGATGAGGTGAAAATGTACTATAAATGTAGTTAACGTTGATTATAATAATTGAAAATAGATTGGTTGTATATAATTTTTGAATATAGTTAGGGTAAGTGAAACTGACTTTAAGAATCAGCGTGACAGTACAAGAAAGTATGACAAACAAAAAATTTACACACACAATACAAACTAGATCAATAATCGACTGAACAAAACAAAAACAAACAAACCAAGCGGTATTATTACAGTGCGATATTGCCGCCGCTACCGAGTGCCGGTCCGAAAGTGCGCTGTAAGTCAGCCTCGCATCGGATCTGGCAAGTGGCATCTCCGGGTTTGTACCGGGCGAACAACACAGTAAAACAGAAAACAATTTGACAGCGCCCATAATAGCCAGCTGTGGGAAGCGAACAGATGAAATATATGTTTGGTGGCTCAACTTGAGATAAATGCAGTTCAAACCACTAATTAACCAAAAATTCTAGATATATCTTCAAGGCATCTAATTCTTTGTGCTTTTTGTCCATCTTCCTTGCGAACCAAAATTCTTCCGTCTCTTGTCCACACATACTTCCAGTTGTGCTGACTCCCTGCCTGACGAGCGTGATAAAATAGCTGGCGGTTTACGCGAGTGAGACGCTCATTGATGTAAACACGGCGCGATGCCGACGGCCCACTCACTTCAAGGTCGTCTGTACTTAATCCACGGCGAACTCGAGCTGCACGCAATAGTGCATCGCGCGTCGTGCGCCGTGCGAAACGGACAGATATACTTCGCGGCCGCTGCGCAGCGGGCTCAGCAGAGATGGAGCCGTCCGTGTTCTCGACCCGGTTGCGGTGCGTGGAGCCGACCCGCTCAGCATGCACGATGTCCCTCTCATCGAGGTCGACACCGAGTTTTAAGGCGACGACCTTGACAAGGTGCAGGTTACTCTCATTTTTACCGACTTTACAAAAAGGAGGAGGTACTATGTTCGGGTGTTTGTATGTTTTTTTTTTTTTTTTTTTTTTTTTTTTTTTTTGTATGTTTGTTCATCGAATACTCCGCCAATTGTCGACGGATTTTCAAAATTCTTTTTTTGTTCGAAAGTAGATAGTTCTGAGGTGGTCCCATTGTCACCAAGTTAGGATCTGATGATCGGATCTTAGAGAAATCGAGGGCAATCCTCAAATTTTATAGGCTCACTTATTGTTTTTCGCATATTTTATGAAGTATCTTGTGTATTTGTGTATGGTTGTCACCATCTCAGGTAGCTGGGCTGATGATGGAAGGTACAACTCCTTAACAGTAAGAAGTTAATCGAACAGACAAGGACTGTTTTTACCGACTTTCAGTAAATTGTTTTGATGTTTGATAGGGCATTTGCCACATTTGGTCTCATGATCATCAAGTCATGACCTGATGCTGCAGTCAGGATAGTCTACAGAGTACCTAACTCCTCGACAATAACAGCAGATATATCGTGTTTAGGCTCATTGAAAAGGGCTCGATGTGTAGATAAACGTACTGTTACTGAGGAACACCGAAGACTTGATGCTGAAGCCAGGTGCATCAGAAAAAGTACAAACCTTGAAATTACAGCACCGTAGTCGTGTTTGGGCTCATTTTAAACAGGACTAATTTTAAGTTCAATGCAATGTTGACATAAGTCTGGCCTGATGCTGCAGCCAGGATTATCAGCATCTAATCTAAAAACTAATAAAAGGAGAACTCCTCAACAATTAACGTCCCTTCATCGAGAAAAGGGATATTTTATATAAAGGTGATGGGCAAGTTCACATTAGGCTATTGTAACTTAGATAAATTATAAATAGACCCACTAAAAAGCGAGAAATAAAAACTTTTTAACAAAAAAAAAACCGACTTCCAAAAAAAACACTACAAACGGAAAAATAACTTTAATTTCGGAAGTCGGTGGCAAAAACTAAAATACTGATCCCTAAGACACCGACTTCCGAAATTAAAGTTATTTTTCCGTTTGTAGTGTTTTTTTTGGAAGTCGGTTTTTTTTTTGTTATTTTCAGGGATTACCATACCATATACCATTTTCAAATGTGTTATGCTCACTTCATCCCTCAGACTTCTTAAGGCATAACAAGCAGATGATATAGACGAATCCAATGCTGCTAATTCTTTCTTCCAATTTAACAATTCATCAATATAAATGCCTAAAAACTTGACTTCCCTGACAAGCTCAATTTTAACTTTGTTAAGTTCAATGTCCATATTGTCCTTGTTACGCGCAGTAGTTTTAAATAACATAATATTGGTTTTAGTTATATTTATTATAAGCTTATTAGCATTAAACCAAGAATGAAAGGCCTCTAGAGCTGCATTCACCTTAATAGTAAGGTCTTGAATATCGTTAGCTGCAACTATAGCATTTGTGTCATCCGCAAAGACCACGAGTTGTATATCCGCTAAAAGTTGATGTATGAAGCTGATTAGGTCATTAGTGAACAATATGTATAATAAGGGGCCTACAATTGATCCCTGAGGCACACCGGCTGTAATGTTTAACATGGGTGACCTGCAGTTGCCTTTATACCCATTTGGTAGTGTAGAATCAAGTTCGACAAACATTTTTCTATTTTTAAGATATGATGAGAAGAGTTGTAAGGCTTTACCTCTTACGCCATAGTGCTCCATTTTTGTGATGAGTAGTTTATGGTCAATAGTGTCGAACGCCGCGCTTAAATCCAGGTAAATGCCAGCTACCCTCATCTTACAATTTAATTTATTAACTACATCATTTAGTAGCGTATAAATAGCATCGCCTGTACCTACATTCTTCTGGTATCCAAATTGTCTTGGATTAATTACTTTATTCAAACTGAGATGTCTATTTAAGCGATTTTTTAAAACTTTTTCAAAAATTTTTGCTACAGTGGGCAACAAAGAAATGGGCCTATAGTTTTTTGGATCAGTTTTTGCACCCTTTTTATGAATTGGGGCGATCTTAGCTATTTTTAGTTGATCCGGAAAAGTGCCTTCTTCAATGCACTTATTATAAAAAGTAGAGAGTGGCTCAGATAAAATTGGTAAATTGTCCTTGATTACTGATATTGGAATTTCATCATAGCCACAAGATTTCTTATTTTGCATACTATTCACGATTTTTGTAATTTCATCCGGAGTAGTAAGCGTGATATCCATATCGTTTTCCACTCTTTCCGTGCTTTGTTGAAGAAAAACGACAGCATCTTGACCATCATTACTAGGCATGATGTACTTGTGATTGAATTGCTTTACAAGAATGCCAGCTACTTCCTCTGGATTATCTACTATTTTGTTATCTATTTTAAGTCGAATTTCTGCACGCATTGGTTTGACCCTATTTGTACTCTTATTTATAATTTTCCAAATTTCCTTACTTGAATTTTTCGCTTGATTAATTCTTTCACTCACTGTAAGTTTTTTAGCATGCGAAATTACCCTTCTAAAAATTCTAACATAGTTATTTTTATAGTTAAGGACACTAGCATCAAGTTTATTTCCAAAAGAGCATAAGATTCGTTTCATTTTACTCGATGTTTTCACACCTCTTGTGATCCACTTTAATTGAAAACTACGTCCTAATCTAATTTTTTGTTCACGTTTTCTAAAACTGTACTGAAATGCCTTACCAAAAGTCTTCAAAAATGTGTTGATTCCCATAGCACTCCAGTTATGACCAAGTATTCGTTGGCCAAAATGTACACCATTTTGGCGTACACGTTGTATTTGCAAATAATTGATTTTTAATCTAGTTCTAGCTTTATTATTTTCATTGTTGTTTTGTTACTTTCCATTATCTTGGTATAAATTTAACCATCATAGTGGTGGTTCATTGTGTTTGTCCCATAATAAAATTAATTTGTGTTGTCTGGTTATTACCAATTTATCCTAATAAATGTATTGTGTTGTCCTTACAGGCTATTCAAACAGATCCAGTTGCAATTAAACTGTGCTTAAGGCAGTATAACCGGTCAACCTCAGCGAATACACTTTGTTTCCTTCAACCTTGACATTGGTAAAATCATTGATAAAACGATGGAGCCATTACTTTAAAATTGGAATTGGAAAGATAACTATATTCTACAGCTGCTGCTGGTGCAGCTGCTAGGATACCTAGTAATTAGATAAACTCTATTATTTATATCTAATTTCAGACTTAATATTCTTTATATTATGGACTGTAGGATAAATTCTATCTTTTCCTGAGAAAGTGAAAAGGCAGACTGGACTGAATCCAACAATGTCACTGTCTAGGCACTCGTTTTTGTTTGAGTAGCAGATACATTTTTTAAACACTTTACATATGAATTGGCAGGGCACAGAATATAATTGTCAAAATGTATGACAAAATGCAACCCTAATGAACTCTAATGACAGACAACTGGCTTCATGATGTTTGTGAATACATGGATGCGGTGCTTAGCCCAAATACGAGGCATGTCTCTTTTAACATATCTTGAAATAGAAACTGGAGATATCTTCTGTCATATTTCATATGGATAATTGATTTCCTTTTTTTTTTTTTTAATCTATGTATTATTGTAGGCAAAAAACTTATGTAAGTAGTAACATACTACATAATATTAAGTTTTTGAGATTTAATATGTACCTCCTAGTACCATGTGAATTTTGGTAAAATTATACAGTTACTAGATAAATTTGATTATTAACAGGAGCATGTTTCTATGTCACCTGGTAAAGGATTATTCAATGGAGATAGATTGCTTTCTTTCTGATTGAAGTTGTTATTGAGAAGTTTGAACTGGAACTCGGTAAAAGGTAGTTTATAACCCTTGATCCAACTCATGTATAGTTGGATTAGTAATACCATACTTCAGAGAAATACTGCAATCTACCAGTCTGTACCTGAGCTAGTGATGATGTTGGTTCTGGTATTCTGATATTGGTGTTTACTTACATCAATTCTTGCATTTCCTCGTTAAGGCTGGGTAGGATTAAGGATCTGTGTGTTGCAATTTTCATGATAAATGTCACACAGTAATCTAGCTCGGTAACTTAATATTTCGATTTGATCTGCACTATACAAACACTTGGGAGGTTATTAGACTGTTATAAACTTTTCCAATGAGCGTAATAGCAGCAGCCACTGTAATTCGCTGCTCCCTGATCATGGTGGGCCCATTTGATTCCACTTCTATTTACCACATTATGCTACAACCCTTCCTTTTTCATTTTTGGTGGGTTCATTATGCTACAACCCTTCCTTTTTCAATTTTGGTGGGTTCATTATGCTACAGATTATGCGTGTTTCATATTTCTTTTCTGCCATACAGTCCCATAGGTACAGTAACTAACTGTACCCCAGCATCTCACAAGTAGATTTTTAATACTTGAACTTAAGGCTTTAGGTTGGGGTATGTATACCGTTTCACTCTCAGCCTCCTTCAGACTGTATTTTAGTCGAATTGAAGTACTAATATAGCATATTTAAGTTACATTCTATACTAACATATAGAAATATGAAGCATTTTGGAATTAGATTATAATTAGCGGCCTTGAGTATGGATATTCTCAGTCCGGCTGCGTTGACTTCGGTGACAGTCCAACTGTAGTGCCTTCCATGGAAGAGGGCTTAGTACTCATCTCATCTGCCTAGCCTTTTCCCAACTATGTTGGGGTCGGCTTCCAGTCTAACCGGATGCAGCTGAATACCGGTATTTTACATGGAGCGACTGCCTACTTGACCTTTGTACTCATCTATGAAGAATAATTAGAGTTAAGTCCCAGACTGCTTAGATTTAAATCCACGGCTAACCTCTCGTGTTAGCTCCAGGGATACAGCAGGGATGTGTTTTTAATACTGGACATATAGACTGGTTTTTATCTGATTTTATTTTGAACTAGCTGCTGCCCGCGACGTCGTCTGCGTGAAGGCTCTACAGCACCAAAAATACCTAAGATGCCAGTGTCGCTATAGCATTATAAAGTAAACAACTTTCAAAATAGCATTAAAATATAAGTTTTTTTTTTGCAAGCGAAGCAAGTGAAGAGAGTTATATGGGAATCCTGCTGAGTTCAGTCATAAGAGGTGACTGAAGGAAATAGAGAAAATAATGCAGGAATACATTCCAGGACACAAAAGAGTAAAAATACGTTCAAAGGTATCATATATACCTTACAACACTTCCCTATAAACTAGGTACGTTGGTAGTTATGCTGCCAGGAGCCAAAATGTGTGATGACGCAGGAGCAAGCGACGACGTACAGTTGCCCGTGTGAGAAGCAACTCGTCCTGACGTCGACACCCACTGCCCTCAGTGTCTGCCCCTGCGACTTATTGATGGTCATCGCGAAGCAAACACTCACGGGGAGCTGTACGCGCTTGAACTGGAACGGGAAGTTATGAGGTATGAGGGGAATGCGTGGTATAAATACTGCCTCGCCGACGCCATAACCCGTAAGAATTTCCGACTCAATGGTGTGTCTGTGGAGCGAGATGACTTTAAGGCGGGTCCCGTTACACAACTTCGGAGGAGATAGGTTCCGAAGAAGCATAACCGGGACACCGCTTCAGCTTGATGGTATGCGCTGGAAGTCCACTTGCTGACAGGGAGTTCAGAAATTCCACGGGATAATGTGTGGCGTCATCTTGCTTGACAACAGTGTTTATCGAGGTGTAGACCACTTCATTCCCCTCAATTTCCGAGAGAATGCATTCATTAATTGCTGCAGCCTGATCATTTTTGGGCGTCAAAATGGCCCGCTCACACACCCAAGAATTCTGCTGGTGCGGTATACACTAACTAACTAAGCTTTACACTATAAAAACTTTTACGTTTTTTTTTTTTTTTTTCTATAATAGCATGACTTACTCAAAAACAACATTTAAATATGCGTCGTTAGATTACACGCTGTCACAGAATGCGTAAGAAAAATAAAGATTCACAGCTCCTCCTCGTAGGTGATAGCGTGATAATATGTAGCCTATATGTTGACCCGACCTCTTAGTAATATTCATGCAAAATTTGAAGTAAATCCATGCAGTACTTTTTGAGTTTACCCCGGACATATATACAGACAAACAGACAAAAATTCTAAAAACTAAATTTTTGGCTTCGATATCGATTGTAGATCACGCCCCAAGTATTTTTTTTTATATATTCTATGTACAGTTTTGCCTTTCCTACGATTTTATTATATACGATTTTATTATATATGTTTATATTATTTATTTAAACATTATCATTATTTATTTTTTTAAATAACACAGACATAAGGATCAGAATTATTTCGTCATAAAGGCAAGCCTTTACGACGTGATTAAACACATAATAATGTTTTAAAGATCACAATATGATTTCGTTAGTACTATATCGCGCCAATAGATGTCGTTACATGTTTCCACTTATTGCAATAAAAATTGTTATAGAATGCTTTAAATTGATTATATCTTTTGATAGACTGAAGCGATTGCGATGAAACAAAGACTAATCACTGCTCGGAGTTCTACACTATATTTGAGTATAAATATGAACCATATTGGTTTGGTACTTTTTACGTTGAGCCTGTTCAAAATCTGTCACATCCAAACAGACAAACAGACAAAAATTCCAAAAATTGAAGAAATGGCATCTGTTGGTTATCCTATAACAGCCCAACTATTTTTTTTATTTTTATTTTCAATGTACAGAAACGCCTCGTCTACAGATTTATTATATGTATAGAAGAAGATAGATTATTTATTATGTTTTGTGGCAATGGTTAATTACCTGAAATAAATAAATTATTATTATAGACCATTGGCTAACCTCTCGTGAAAGTTTGTATGGTGTTGATGGCACAGTTGAATTTTCTCATGGTTAACCTCTCGTGAAAACTCTTAGAGACGGCCAGGGATCCAGCAGGAACGTGTTTACAACGCTGAACGTGTGTACCATCGGCTAACCTCTCGTGAAAGCTCGTGTGGTGTCGTTCTATTGTAAATATATGGCACAGTTGAATGTTCTCATGGTTAACCTCTCGTGAAAACTCTCGAGACTTTTGTGCGTATAGTATAACGGCATCCTATGTTATTTTAGGAACATGATTTCAACTGCCGATACCTTGAGTTTCGATGCATATAATATTAACGAGGTTATAGCTAATATAACGAGTTCTAGTATTAGTGACGAGTCCGTGTTGCCTAGTTATACTAACAACATGGTGATTAATTATGGATCGTCATGTTGTACGAAGGAGGATCCACCACCACCACCACCACCACCACCACCTATAATACCAACATCCTTGGAGACTACTACCAGTCAGATAGGATATTCTCCTCCCGCTGGAACATACTCGGGCAATCCAGACTCTCCAGTTGTAGTTGTGGAGGTCACTCCGGATAACTATTTAAACTAGTCAGTGAGACAACAGAAGTTACCCCTTCAAATACCAAATTATTATTACAGAATAATAAAAAGGTATCTTCTGGCAATATAATTAATAATAATAAAAAACCAAAGGGAGTGCAACATATTTTAAAATTATTTAATCAGAATATCCAAGGTTGCGCTTCCAAATTATTGGAAATAGAATTGTTTTTGGAAAACACCAAGTTTGATGTCATTTGTTTAACAGAGCATTGGTTGAAAGATCATCAAGTAAAGTCAATTAATTATGAAAATTATTGTGTAGTTAGCCATTTCAGCCGAAAACGTATGATACATGGCGGATCATTAATATTAATTAAAAATTCTATTAAATCAAAAGAACGAAAAGACATAATCGGACTGTCTGTTGAACACACCATTGAATTGTCCTGTGTTGAGCTTGATAAGCATGTTATAGTATGTGTATACAGACCTCCAAGTTACCAGAATCTATCGGTGTTTGATTCTGTAATGGAAGATGTGTTAAAGAAACTTAGTACTAGTAGTAAGTCAATAATAGTATGTGGAGATTTTAATATTAATTTATTGGAAAATAACTCGAATACTGTCAGATTGTTAAGTCTTTTTAGGTCATTTGATTTGTCAAATGCTTTTATTGAACCAACCCGAGTGACAGCTTCTTCTGCCACTTGTATTGATAATGTTTTTTGTAATTGTGATTACTTACACAAAGAAATTGTAAATAAGTTGCCATCTGATCACAGTGGACAAAAAATAACATTTAGCTCCTACATGCCTTTACAAAAAATTCAAATAAGGTTTAGGACAATTACATGTAAAAAGTTAGAGAAATTAAATAATTCTTTGGCCAGTAAGTTATGTGATCAGAATTTTAATAATATAGGTGACCCAAATGAATTCTACGCCGAGTTCTTTTCAATATTAAACGCGCAGTTTAATGACACTTTTCCACTAAAAACTAAAAATATTCACACAAAGTTTTTATTTAGTGACTGGGCGACTCCAGGTATTCGTAAAAGCAGGGAAAAACTTTTTGAACTCTATGGCTTAAAGCAACATATGAATAATACAAACTTTCATCAGTATGTTGCAAAATATTCAAAAACTTTTAAAAGTGTGTGCCAAAAAGCTAAAGCTCTTTATATTAGCAATAAAATAAAATCAGCTGATGATAAAATAAAAACTACCTGGCAAATAATAAATAATGAAACAGGTAGGAAAAAACAGCCTAACACTGAATTTAATTTAGAGACTGCACATGGCCCCATCAACTCAGATGTAGAAATAGCTCAGGAATTTGAAAACTTTTTTTCAAATATTCCCCTTAAAACTACTGAAGCTTTAAATTCATCCCCCACGCTTTCTGCTGCCTTACTTAAAAAGAATGTAAAGGCATGCCCTTTGGAGTTTAGGTTTCAGCATACAAGCCCCCAGGCTGTTATAAAAGCTTTTAGAGATCTTAACATTAAATCAACAGAAGATCTCTGGGGAATGTCTGTAAAAGTATGTAGATCTTTTATCGAAACTATTGCGCCCTATTTAGCTTTCATATTTAACACCAGTGTTGACCAAGGAGTCTTTCCGGATCTTATGAAACATAGTAAAGTAGTACCATTGTTCAAATCCGGTGATAGTAAAGATCCTAACAATTATAGACCTGTGTCAATTCTACCAGTTCTCAGTAAGGTGTTTGAAAAGTTGATGCTCAATCAAATGTTACGTCACTTTAATAAAAATTCCATCTTTCATGAACACCAGTACGGTTTCACCAAAGGGCGTTGCACTACTGACGCCGGTGTTACCCTAATAAAGAACATTTTTAACGCCTGGGAAGAAGCACAAGATGCCATTGGAATCTTTTGCGACCTCTCTAAGGCGTTCGATTGCGTAAACCACGAGACACTTCTGATGAAACTGGAGCACTATGGAATTAGAAAAGCAGCACTTGACTTGCTAAGATCATACCTGAAAGATAGAAAGGTTAAAGTTCAAGTAAACGGCGTAAACTCATTAGGGTCTGAAATGACAATGGGTGTTCCTCAAGGTTCGATATTGGGTCCATTCCTCTTTTTAGTTTACATTAATGATTTACCCCAATTACTTCAAAATCAACCGAAGATGGTGTTATTTGCAGATGACACATCGTTAATCTTTAAAATAGACCGACGGTCACAAAATCTTGACGACGTGAATAACTCTATTCTTCAGGTCCAAGATTGGTTTACGGTAAATAATTTAGTACTTAATGAAAAAAAAACCAAATGCATTAGATTTAAATTACCGAATGTTAGAAGTAGCGAATGTGAAATCATATTGAATGGCCAAAAACTAGAATTTATTGATCAGACAGTTTTCCTAGGAATCACGCTAGACGAGAAATTACAATGGGGACCTCATATAACATCTATTGCGGGGCGGCTAAGCTCCGCCGCTTATGCTGTTAGAAAGATAAGACAGTTAACAGATGTAGAAACCGCGCGTTTGGTCTATTTTAGTTACTTCCACAGTATTATGTCATATGGCATTTTACTATGGGGTCGGGCTGCTGACATTGAATCCATTTTTATTTTACAAAAGAGAGCTGTCAGAGCCATTTACAATCTACGTCGTCGCGAATCTCTTAGGGAACTATTTAAAAAGGTTAATATCATGACGGTACCTTGCCAATTCATTTATGAAAATATTATGTATGTAAGAAAAAATCAACATCTTTTTAATAAAATAAGTGATAGGCATAATTTTAATACTAGAAATAAAGATAAATTAGATCAACCTTTTTTTAGATTATCTAAAGTACATACATCTTTTATGGGGTACTGTGTTAAATGCTACAACAAAATACCTTGTGACATATTGCAATTAAATGAAAGAAAATTTAAAACTCATATTAAAAGTACACTTTGTAAACAAGGATATTACAAATTAGAGGATTATATCCAAGATAAGAATGTTTGGAAACATGCTGGTCCTGCTCCATAGGACAATCTAAAAGTCTAGACAAAATCAAACTTGTTCCTAATTTAATTTATATATATATTTTTAATTATGACATCTTATTCTAATTCATTTTTACAATCTGCGACTACAGTGGCTCACACACTTGTTAAAGTTCAACTACTTTTGCATTTTTTTTTTTTTTAAATAACTTGTAAATATGTGAGCACCATGTATCTATCACTTATTTGATTTACCTGTCATTGCTTAATTTTTAATTCTTTTTACCTTTTGTGGTAGACTAATTTTATTATGGGTGCATCGTGTTCACATATAATTTTTATTATGTATACAAGACCTTGTAAAACATTTTTAAAAGAGTAACGGTGGAGTTTCTTGCCCATTCTTCTCCATACGAAAACTACCTTTTCGAATGGGCGACTAGAATCATTTCTATTTAGTTTTTTTTTTGACGTTCAAAAGTGCCTTTAATGTGCCTATTTGAAATAAATGATTTGACTTTGACTTTGACTTTGACTTTGATGACGGCTCCGTTTTCGCTTCTTCAAGCGATTTTCCAGTTCTCGCAGACGTCCGGTCAGCTCCTTCATTTCTTGTCTCGTTTTCTTCTATGATTTCCCATCTCGTTAAAACTTTTCTGAACTTTTAGGCCCGGATTCCTCTGTCGCTGACGTCGGTCGCGTACCGTCAGTCGCGTAGCGCGCTGACCATCAGCGCCAATGAAAACATCCGTAGTGCGATACTGACCGCTCCACGGTACAGGCGTCTCCAAGTGGATTTGTTGTGGATTTGTGAAGCGGAGTTTGAATTTGGGATATTATTATGAACCCGTTTATAAATTGTTTAGTTGCTGCAGCATACTTACGCAAGCGGAGACGGCGTCAATATAGAAAAAAAAGATATCACATTCACCCAATTGTTGCTGATAGGGTGACGAATGGTGAATTTTCTACTTTATTTGAAAAGCTACGTCAGAACGAGGAAAAGGAAAAGAAAAGGCGCACCTCGGCAATCACACGTTCGGTATCAATGTTCATGGTGGCGGGCGACTATACGCGCGCGTGCCGACGGTCGGGAACAGAGTGAGGACGCTCATAGCGTTCTATAGCGCGTCAGTCGACCGACGAACGCGGCGCTGACGAGCGAGACCGACGCGCGTCATCAGCGGCGCGTAGCAACTCGCGCGCCGCTGATGTCAGCGTCACAGTGTGGTGCTTCATAGAACACAACGTATATTCGTACGCGCGACCGACATCAGCGACCGACATCAGCGACAGAGGAATCCGGGCCTTATATACGAAAACGTGATCAGCGCGCGGCACAAAAAAGTACAATATCTACAGATATCAGGAGAGCACGCCAACGACTGAACCACAGATAACATTTGTTTTTTCTTGATGAAGGCTTTCATCTTTAAATAATGTGATTGGCGAGTCTGCAAGAGGTGCAAACTACATAGTAAATAAACAATGAGGACGAGATTACGGAGCATAATTGATAGAGCTACGGGGTGTAGTGTCAAAGGGAAAACATCTCAAAACCTTGGTCAAATTCTAGTTCAATATTTAAAACAAAACTATTACCTACTCATTACAAACAAATACTCGTTTTTACTTAAAACTAAAAATTACCAAATAAAAAGTAGGTAATTTAAAAAAATTAAATCGACTTCAAAAAGAAATGAACTCAAAATTATGAAATAACTTTAATTTCGGAAGTCGGTGGCAAAAAACTAAAACTAAAATACAGATCCCAAGACACCGACTTCCGAAATTAAAGTTATTTCATAATTTTGAGTTCATTTCTTTTTGAAGTCGGTTTAATTTTTTTAAATTACTTTTTATTTTATAAAAAAGTTTTTATTATATTTCCCATTTGGGCCCATCCTGTACACTAAAAAGACTGACTGACTGATTCTTTGACATGGTACATCGACAAAGATGATACGCCACCCAATGGAATGAATGGAAAGCACTCGAATCGCCCGTCGCCGTTGTCGTTTGTCGCAGCGCAACTAGTCGCGCGAAGCGGCGGCCGTGTGTGGGCAGCCTTTATTTCAGGAAAAGATTGTGAGCGGGTGGAGAGCACGCCAGCACTCCCACCGGGCGAGTACTCAGTGTCACGCGTGTCGTTTGACTTTTTGCGAGCCTTCTGCCTTTTGCCTCCTATCTCGTGTGTCGTGTCACGTGCCTTCGGCCTCCTGCCTGGTGTCTCGTGTCGTGTGCCATCCTGGCCCGTGCCTCGTGTCCCGTGCTACTGCCGTCGCAGCATGCGCCGCTCTCCTGCCTCACTGGTAACGCTGGCTCTGCTGCTGGGAGCCTGTGTCATGCGCTCCCAACACTCTGCCAAAACCGCCGCCGCAGCGGTCAGCAACTGCGACCTCCTGGCACATAAAAACGTCAATAGTGAGTGCTCCTTCGTGTAACGCCGTGGGCCTACCGCCTGCTACCGATCTAAATGTGGTGACAACGTGCTTGTCTCCCACGTCAGTACCTATGTAATAGTAATATATGACTGTAACGTCAATGTCCGAAGCAGCTCATGCTGCTGCGAGGCGCCTGCAACAGTACCACGACATCGTGTCATGTGACAGTTGCGCAGTCATCTGGAAGCTCAACGGGAGCATGTGTTGACGGATGTTTCCCGCCGCTATCATTTCTACCAAGTCCTTACTACCTAAAACAACCCATTTCATTTTCATTGAGTTCAATCCTTCGTACACTGCCCAGTTTTAATTTTCATTTTCATTGCATGCTTTAATTAAGGTACAGTTGAGATAGGTAACTATTTAGGTACAGTCATCCTTACGGCCAAGCCAACAATTTGATTCTGACAGCGCCTTTGTTTCATGGCGATAAGGGCGGTTTTCGCAGTTCAAGCATTGAGTTTAAGTTTTACTGACTTTACAGTCTGAAAATGTTCTAATTTATATGCGTATACAATAACCAGTAACAATAGAAGCTTAATCACTTTAATAATTAGTTTTCCTCAAAGATATTAATATTATTCATTAGGTAGGTACATTTAGTTGAGCAAACAATACACGTAGGTACCTACTACAGTAAACGCGATAGAACCTTCGATCAACAAATTGTTGATCGAAGGATAGAACACAACCAATTATTATTCCCTTTGTCTAAGCGTTAAATGTTGACCTTGATAGGTCCCACAGTCTAAGAAAATAGGCGAGCGTTCCTGGGAGTACCTAAGTTGTTCTGAAACGAACACAGGTGCTCCCCGATACCCTTTACCTACTCGCTGCATACCTGTAGCGCAGTGTGCCCAAGTCGCGTTTTGCCTAAACGTCATTTCAAATAAGTGTTTGGTCTATATCGGACATTGCTAATTTCGTGATACGACCTTGTCACTATTGGACTGTATCTCACATTGCCATTTCGTGATACGACCATGTCACTATTGGACTGTATCTCACATTGCCCACATTCACGATTCGACTATGTCACTATTGGACTATTTTTTACATTGGTTTTAATTAAAATAATTTAAATTTAATACAAACTCCTATCGTATTATTATTATTGTCCGCTTTAATTACTGGCCGTTTGAAACGGAAAAAAAAATGTTCTTATTATAATATTCTTCCTCATGATTGTGTCACAGTTCATTTGTGTCGCTATTGGCACAGAGCACTGTTTATCGACTTCACAAAAAGGAGGAGGTACTATGTTCGGATGTTTGTATGTTTTTTTTTTTACCGACTTCACAAAAAGGAGGAGGTACTATGTTCGGGTGTTTGTATGTTTTTTTTTTTTTTGTATGTTTGTTCATCGAATAGGTACTCCGCCAATTGTCGACGGATTTTCAAAATTCTTTTTTTGTTCGAAAGTAGATCGTTCTGAGGTGGTCCCATTGTCACCAAGTTAGGATCTGATGATGAGATCTTAGGGAAATCGAGGGCAACCCTCAAATATTATAGGCTCACTTATTGTTTTTGCATATTTTATGAAGTATCTTGTGTATTTGTGTATGGTTGTCACCATCTCAAGTAGCTGGGCTGATGATGGAAGGTACAACTCCTTAACAGTAAGAAGTTACTCGAACAGGCAAGGACTGTTTTAGTAAATTGTTTTGATGTTTGATAGGGCATTTGCCACATTTGGTATCATGATCATCAAGTCATGACCTGATGCTGCAGTCAGGATAGTCTGCAGAGTACCTAACTCCTCGACAACTAACAGCAGATATATCGTGTTTAGGCTCATTGAAAAGGGCTCGATGTGTGGATAAACGTACTGTTACTGAGGAACACCGAAGACCTGATGCTGAAGCCAGGAGCATCAGAAAAAGTACAAACCTTGAAATTACAGCACCGTAGTCGTGTTTGGGCTCATTTTGAACAGGACTAATTTTATGTTCAATGCTATGTTGACATATTAAGTCTGGCCTGATGCTGCAGTCAGGATTATCGGCATCTAATCTAAAAACGAATAAAAGGAGAACTCCTCAACAATTAACGTCCCTGCATCGAGAAAAGGAATATTTTATAAAAAGGCGATGGGCAAGTTGACATTAGGCTATTGTAACTTAGATAAATTATAAATAGACCCACTGAAAAGCGAGAAATAAAAACTTTTTAACAAAAAAAAAACCGAATTCCAAAAAAAAAACACTACAAACTGAAAAATAACTTTAATTTCGGAAGTCGGTGGCAAAAACTAAAATACTGATCCCTAAGACACCGACTTCCGAAATTAGTTATTTTTCAAATTTGTAGTGTTTTTTTTTTGTATGTTTGTTCATCGAATACTCCGCTAATTGTCGACGGATTTTCAAAATTCTTTTTTGTTCGAAAGTAGATAGTTCTGAGGTGGTCCCACTGTCACCAAGTTAGGATCTGATGATGGGATCTTAGAGAAATCGAGGGCAACCCTCAAATTTTATATGCTCACTTATTGTTTTTCGCATATTTTATGAAGTATCTTGTGTATTTGCGTATGGCTGTCACCATCACAGGTAGCTAGCTGGGCTGATGATGAAAGGTACAACTCCTTAACAGTAAGAAGTTACTCGAACAGGCAAGGACTGTTTTAGTAAATTGTTTTGATGTTTGATAGGGCATTTGCCACATTTGGTCTCATGATCATCAAGTCATGACCTGATGCTGCAGTCAGGATAGTCTGCAGAGTACCTAACTCCTCGACAACTAACAGCAGATATATCGTGTTTAGGCTCATTGAAAAGGGCTCGATGTGTGGATAAACGTACTGTTAATGAGGAACACCGAAGTACATAGAGACCTGATGCTGAAGCCAGGAGCATCAGAAAAAGTATAAACCTTGAAATTACAGCACCGTAGTCGTGTTTGGGCTCATTTTAAACAGGACTAAATTTTAAGTTCAATGCAATGTTGACATAAGTCTGGCCTGATGCTGCAGCCAGGATTATCAGCTAGGAGAGTGGAATACTAGGAGAACTCCTCAACAATTAACGTCCCTGCATCGGAAAAAGCAATATTTTGTAAAAGGTGATCAGCAGTTGACATTAGGCTATTGTAACTTAGATAAATTACAAACTGACCCACTAAAAAGTAAAAAATAAAAACTTTTTTACAAAAAAAACAACCGACTTCCAAATCAAATCAAATCAAATCATTTATTTGCATAGAATGTAGGTATTACAATAGAGTTGTTATAAAAATATAGTGAGCCGGGTACATTCTGCCTGAGTTTTGGCATGCAAAAATTAATAGATAATGTCAATAGCAATATTAATATTATTAACCATAATATTTATTATTATTATTATTATAATATTATTAACCGACTTCCAAAAAACACTATAAAGTGAAAAATAACTTTAATTTCGGAAGTCGGTGGCAAAAAATACAAATCCAAAGACACCGACTTCCGAAATTAAAGTTATTTTTCACTTTATAGTGTTTCTTGATAGACGCTATTGGCCTATTTTTAACCGACTTCAAAAAGGAGGAGGTTCTCAATTCGTCAGAACCTTTTTTTTTTTTCTTTTTTTTTTGTATGTTCCCCGATTACTCTAAGATGGCTGGACCGATTTCTAAAAATATTTTTTTGTTTGAAAGGGTTTACTCTCGAGGTGGTCCCATTATCGTCAAGTTGGAATCTGATCAAAGGATCCCATGGAAACCTGATGACAATGGGACCACCTGGAAAGTATACTTTTTACATCAGGTCAGGATCTGATGATGGGATCCTGGAGAAATCGAAGCAACTCTTCATATATTATAGGCACAACTATAGTGATTTGGGTATTTTTTATAGTAAATCGTGGACTGTCATACTGAACTTCGAAGTTCGAAATATCGATGTACGGTATTCAGAAAGTTTACAAGTATGAATTACGTGAGTTCGAAGGTACGCTATGACGAATTACTTAATTTAGAATGTTCATCATCGCGAAGTACGGAACTTCGAAAGTTTGCTATAACGAATTACTTAATTTAGAATGTTCATCATCGCGAAGTACGGAACTTCGAAAGTTTGCTATAGGTAACGAATTACTTCATTGAGAATGTTCATCATCGCTTTTAAATGATCGTTATCGAGAACCAAAGTGTAGGCACTGCGTTTATGCCCAAATATTATATTTATGCATACGGCCCCGCGAACCGTGGCCGGCTTTGCAGAGCCCCTATTTCTGTGTAAAGGGCTTAAATTAACCTAACCATATATTTTTTTTAACGTGGAGAAATGCTCATGCATTCTGCACTACCACGGGGAGATAGTGCAGTTATGTGGGACTCTAACCCACTAAAACTCCACAGTGTACTCCTCTGCCGCTTATGGCGGGAACACGGGCACGCGTTAGCACTCATCCGTGATCCCGCCGCGGCTGTCCGTCACCGGACCCTCCTCCGGGGAGGACTCCCCATCATCGGCGCACCAGAACACATAGCACGCCGTGACCACCCCAAGGACCAAACCAGCACATGGGCGCCAGACGACCCCGTGTCTGCCACCCTTGGTCCCCTGCGACGGGTCAGGTCATTGGCCCCGCCGCCTGCCAATTTTCGGCCGCAGAGGATAGGGAGAGTGGCCAACGTCATACCAACACTCCTCTTCCCCTGCGGCCCCACCGCGTCCGCCATCGGACGGTGGCGACCCCGTCAAGGCCGCGGAAAGTAGGTAGAGCGGCGCACCGTAATACCGGCACTCCTCTCCCGCCGCGGCGTCCAACCCTCAGCCGCGATGCCTCCGATACGACATCGCGGCCCGCCTCAGTTGCGATGGCGCCCAAGCGGCACCGCAACCTACATGTTGGCCGCTACGTCGTCGGCTTGTCGGCAAAAGCCCTGACGAGTGGCCCCTCCTCGGGTTCCTCTTCGCTTCACCGTGGGTGTCCAAGCCACGGCTACTGAGCCCCCCCGCCTCGACAATGCGGGAACCCACCGGGGGGGAAATTAACCTAACCAATTTTTTTTTTTTTTTTACGTCTGAAATGCTCATGCATTCTGCACTACCACGGGGAGATAGTGCAGTTATGTGGGACTCTAACCCACTAAAACTCCACGGTGTCCTCCTCTGCCGCTTATGGCGGGAACACGGGCACGCGTTAGCACTCATCCGTGAACCCGCCGCGGCTGTCCGTCAACGGACCCTCCTCCGGGGAGTACTCCCCATCACCGGCGCACCAGAACACATAGCACGCCGTGACCACTCCAGGGACCAAACCAGCACATGGGCGCCAGACGACCCCGCCTCTGCCACCCTTGGTCCCCCTGCGACGGGTCAGGTCATTGGCCCCGCCGCCTGCCAATTTTCGGCCGCAGAGGATAGGGAGAGTGGCCAGCGTCATACCAACACTCCTCTTCCCCTGCGGCCCCACCGCGTCCGCCATCGAACGGTGGCGACCCCCTCAAGGCCGCGGAAGGTAGGGAGAACGGCGCACCGTAATACCGGCACTCCTCTCCCGCCGCGATGCCTCCGATACGACATCGCGGCCCGCCTCAGTTGCGATGTCGCCGAAGCGGCACCGCAACCTACTTGTTGACCGCTACGTCGTCGGCTTGTCGGCAAAAGCCCTGACGAGCGGCCCCTCCTCGGGTTCCTCTTCGCTTCACCGTGGGTGCCCAAGCCACGGCTACTGAGCCCCCCCGCCTCGACAATGCGGGAACCCACCGGGGGGGAAATTAACCTAACCAAACCTAACCTCGGGGTGCCCTTCGCTCGCTCTTGCATCCTATGTCGACGGAGCCCCGCTTGGCGGGGCCCCTATTTCTGTGTAAAGGGTTTAAAGTAACCTAACCAAACCTAATCTCGGGGTGCCCCTGGCTCGCTCTTGCATCCTATGTCGACGGAGGCCCGCTTCGCGGGGCCGTATGCATAAATATACTATATGTGTATAAACGCAGTGCCTACACTTTGGTTCTCGATAATGATCATTCAAAATTGAGTAATTCATCATGGCAAGCTTCCGAAGTTCGGTACATCGCGATGATGAACATTCTCAATGAAGTAATTCGTCATAGCAAACTTTCGAAGTTCCGTACTTCGCGATGACCAACATTCTAAATTAAGTAATTCGTCATAGCGTACCTTCGAACTCACGTAATTCGTACTTGTAAACATTCTGAATACCGTACATCGATATTTCGAACTTCGAAGTTCAGTATGACACTCTTTTTCATTTCACTTTGCAGTGTTTTTTTTGGAAGTCGGTTTTTCTTTTTTGTTAATTTATATTGGTTTTTACCAGTTTTTAACCCCCGACGCAAAAACGACGGGGTGTTATAAGTTTGACGTGTCTGTGTGTGTGTGGGGGGGGGGTGTGTTTATGTGTTTGTTACTTCTTCACGCTCAAACGGCTGGACTAATTTTGATAAAATTTTGTATGGAGGTAGCTGACGGGTGCGTCCCATATCATATAAAGTTATTTGGTATATTTTCATTTCAATAACGTTCACAAGATATAATAAACGTGAGATATACCAACTGTTGATATAATTTGTTTACATATAACATTTATACACTCTAAAACTTATTTCGTATTACGTTATTGGATATAACGTTTATTTAATCGAAAATCATTTGGTATATCGTTTAAAATATATAATTTCCGGATAGGTTAGGTTACAAGGCCTTCGTGGCTTCGGTTTAGGTTTGGTTAGGTTACTTGAATCCCTTTATACAGAAATAAGAGCCCAGCGAAATGGGGCTACGTCGACATAGGATGCAAGAGCGAGCGAAGGGCACCCCGAGGTTCGGTTTGGTTAGGTTACTTTAAACCCTTTACACAGAAATAAGAGCCCGCGCAGCGGGGCTACGTCGACATAGGATGCAAGAGCGAGCGAAGGGCACCCCGAGGTTCGGTTTGGTTAGGTTACTTTAAACCCTTTACACAGAAATAGGGGCACCGCGAAGCGGGGCTCCGTCGACATAGGATGCAAGAGCGAGCCAAGGGGGTGAGGGCTTGCGTACTGGCTGGATCCCCGCCCTGGGACCTGGAGGCGAAAGTACTTGCGTCACTGTACCATTGGCGTGAGGAAGCGCGGGCGCGAGGCGAAAGGCTGATGCAGCGCCATATGGCGCTGCGTCGGTCTCAGCTTCGCGAGGTCCTGGTGGCGGATTGGCGGGACAGGCTTTCACGCCCTACCGCCGGCCTCGGTACCATCGGGGCGGTCCAGCCAGTGCTCGAGCGCTGGCTCGGGAGGAGGCACGGCTCCCTGTCGTTTCGGGTGACGCAGG
Source organism: Oligia latruncula (assembly GCA_948474745.1). NCBI lineage: Eukaryota > Metazoa > Arthropoda > Insecta > Lepidoptera > Noctuidae > Oligia > Oligia latruncula. The sequence continues at coordinate 21,413,281 of OX419687.1, forward strand.
TGCTCTCGGGGCATGGTTGCTTCGGGAAGTACCTGTGTCGCATAAACAGGGAGCCGGACGCCCGGTGTCACCACTGCGTCGACTGCCGGGAGGACACGGCGTGGCATACGCTGGCAGAGTGTGCCGCTTGGGAGGAGCCGCGCCGTGCCCTCATCTCAGAAGTAGGCAGTGACCTGTCGCTGCCGGCCGTGGTCGAGTCGATAGTCGGCAGCGAAGAGTCCTGGGACGCGGTGGTTTCCTTCTGCGAAACGGTCATCTCGCAGAAGGAGGCTGCGGAAAGGGAGAGGGAGATCTCGTCCACTCACCCGGACCGCAGCAGGCGCACCGGGCGTCGGCGGAGGGCGGACAACGCCCTCTTCCAGCCCCCCTAAATGGGTCCAGGGGCGACGGACTCGGGGACGTCCGCCGCCCCCCCACACATCAGGACCCGAGGTGGCGGCGCGTAGTGTTCCACGCGCGCCCCTCTTAGACGTCACGGGGGGAGTCAAACACCTCACTCCCCCCCCTGACCCGACGAGGCCCGGACGGGGTTGCGGAAGGATCGTACGTTCCCGCGACCCCCGGCGTAGGTGTGGGATGGAACACCGGGGTGGTTTTTAGTCAGTAAGAGTCTGACAGACCCCGCCGCCCACCCCAGGGCGGCGGACATCCATGAGGATTTTCCACCCCGGAAAAAAAAAAAAAAAAAAAATGGTTAGGTTACTTTCCCCCCCGGTGGGTTCCCGCATTGTCGAGGCGGGGGGGCTCAGTAGCCGTGGCTTGGACACCCACGGTGAAGCGAAGAGGAACCCGAGGAGGGGCCGCTCGACAGGGCTTTTGCCGACAAGCCGACGACGTGGCCAACATGTAGGTTGCGGTGCGGCTTGGGCGACTTCGCAACTGAGGCGGGCCGCGATGTCGTATCGGAGGCATCGCGGCTGAGGGTTGGAGGCCGCGGCGGGAGAGGAGTGCCAGTATTACGGTGCGCCGCTCTCCCTACCTTCCGCGGCCTTGACGGGGTCGCCACCGTTCGATGGCGGACGCGGTGGGGCCGCACGGGAAGAGGAGTGTTGGTATGACGTTGGCCACTCTCCCTATCCTCTGCGGCCGAAAATTGGCAGGCGGTGGGGCCAATGACCTGACCCGTCGCAGGGGGACCAAGGGTGGTAGAGACGGGGTCGTCTGGCGCCCATGTGCTGGTTTGGTCCCTGGGGTGGTCACGGCGTGCTATGTGTTCTGGTGCGCCGGTGATGGGGAGTACTCCCCGGAGGAGGGTCCGGTGACGGACAGCCGCGGCGGGTTCACGGATGAGTGCTAACGCGTGCCCGTGTTCCCGCCATAAGCGGCAGAGGAGGACACCGTGGAGTTTTAGTGGGTTAGAGTCCCACATAACTGCACTATCTCCCCGTGGTAGTGCAGAATGCATGAGCATTCCTCCACGTAAAAAAAAAAAAAAAAAATGGTTAGGTTACTTTAAACCCTTTACACAGAAATAGGAGCCCCGTGAAGCGGGCCTACGTCGACATAGGATGCAAGAGCGAGCAAGGCACCCCGAGGTTCGGTTTCGTTAGGTGACTTTAAACCCTTTACACAGAAATAGGAGCCCCGCGAAGAATACAAATACCTTTACCTAGGTATATATTAATTGATTAGAGACTCATAGTTTTCATATTTATTTTTCGAAGATTTCAGTATCTCATTCGGTCGTTTCGTTATTTTTATTCGGACAAAAGTAGTCGGAAAATTAGTATTTTAGGCATTAGATTTAATATTTTAAGTAAGGACAAATCTTTTTTTTTGGCGGAGCTTTTATTACAAGGTACCTTTAGACTAAATAGGTTTTATGTCTTTTGAGTGGTATATCAAACGATTTTTTAATAATTGTCTGTTATGCTTATAGAAATTAGTTACTTTCAAATTATATCAATCGTTTAATAGATTAACTGATCATTATATCAAATAAAATTATAGGTTCAGTTGTTATATCTTGTAAATATTAGAGGTTTTGTAATTATATCATATATTACTTACCCGTAGCTGACACCCTGGATTAACATATAGGCTACTTTTTATCCCGATATTCCCACGGGATCGATATTTCCGCGGGTGAAACCGCGGGGCGCAGCTAGTCTTATAATAATTTCTTTAATCTTATAATAAACAGGACCTAAACGCAAAAACCACAAGTTTTAGAAACAATAAAAGTATATGATCGACTACAGTAAACAAAATCAGAAAAAATTAAATTAAAAAATACCGTTCTGTGGAACACCTATTCTGCTTCTGAGGTCCCCCGACTTCCATAAGATTTTTTCAAATTTATTTTTTTATTTCATTCTTTTTGCAGGGATTCCTTAATTTTATTTTTGTCGGGGGTTTTTTAAATTTTTTATTTAATTTTTTATTTCATGCTTTTTGTAGGGACTCCTTAATTTTTGTATTTCATTTCTTTTATTTTCTTCCGTTTTAAGATTCTGGTAATTTGGTGTATAATCAGATTTTTTATCCGTCAAAAAATATTGATTAATTTATAGTTGAAGAATAATTTTTAAGACTAAACAGATTTTTTTGTTTTATTATATTTTTCAAGTTTTTAGTTTTCATTTCGTTAGGTAGTTAATATTCTTCATTCCCTTTCAATATAGTGTAAATTATTCTACTTGTCAAGCCCTTGCATTTGATACCTATATTGAAGGAGTTGTGAAAAAAAAAATGTAATTCGCCATTTTGTGGTGGCGGCCATCTTGGATTTGAAATTTTTAATAGTGTATAGTATTCTACTAGTCAAGCCCTTTCATTTGATACCCATATTGAGGGAGTTGAGAAAAAAAAATGTAATTCGCCACTTTGTTGTGGCGGCCATCTTGGATTCAAAATTTGTTATAGTGTATAGTATTCTACTATTTAAGCCCTTTCATTTGATACCCATATTGAGGGAATTGTGAAAAAATATGTTATCCGCCATTTTGTAGCGGCGGCCATCTTGGACCGATTTTCATCAAACATAGCTAAGAACACTCCCGACTAATACACCTTTCAAACAAAAAAAACTAAATCAAAATCGGTTCATCCGTTCGGGAGCTACGATGCCACAGACAGACACACACACACACACCCCCACACACACCCCCCCACACACAGACACGTCAAACTTATAACACCCCGTCGTTTTTGCGTCGGAATATGTTTCAGGATATATAGGGTGACTGGTAATTAGTGGGTTTGGTGGTTAATGGGACCAAACCTGAAGTCGTGAAAAAAAAACAGCTCTTCTCTATATTTTGACGAGTTAGACGAACATAAATGTAGGGAACAGCTGATTTTTTTTTCGCGATTTGAGGTTTGGTCCCATAGTAAAAGTTGTTCATAATGATGAGTACAATGACCTCTTAAGAGGTTGCTGGTGTTTTACCAATAACCCAGTATGTATAAATCGATGATGATCGTTCAAACTAATCGATTCTGCGTGTCTATTTTTAAAATCCACATTCTCATAACTCACTGTCCCATAGTAAAAGTTGTTCATAATGATGAGTACAATCACTTGTTTAAGTATCGGTCACTAATTACCAGTCACTAGATTGATTGATAGTGTGTTGAAAACATATACTATTTTTCTATCGTATCAAATTAGTTATTTGATACGATAGAAAAAAACATGAAGATACCTCTAAAACTTTCTTTTTACAATAAAAACCATACTAATATACATACAAACACTAGTGTTTTAATTTTTTAGTCCAAACAATAGATTTTTTGTAATTAAACAATTGCTTCATATTTTGCAATAAATTACCAGGGTTGTGTGATCGCGCTTCTTTTTCTTTTCTATGCAGTCCGTCAGTGACCGCGCTTTAGGTCATGTAAGCCCCGTAACTGAGAATATCTTTGGAATCAATGTGTTATCAAATTGTGTGTACTTAGTACATATTTTAAAAATCATTACATTGTTAATTAGAGTCATCGTGGCGCAGCGTTTCGATCGGCGGGCGCGCGGCCAACGTGACGCTGGTGTGGGGCAGCGAGCCGGCGCACGCCGCCGCCGCACTACTGCGCGTGCTGCTGCTCCACGTGCGCCGGTATAGCGGCGAAGGCGTGCTCCTGCCACGCGCGCCGCACCCACGCGCCACCGCCGAGCTCGCCGCTAACTCCACCTACAACCCCTCCGGCCAATACAGCAAGTACGTACCCGTACTACTCATATATTATGTCACTACACACTACTCCTACATCGCCTAGGGCAGGCAGATACCGTTACATTCAGGAGTATTCAATAACTGTACCCTACCCTGCATTCCCCGAAGCGCATTTTCGACTGCCCTGTTGGACCAGCGGCCGCTAAGCGACTGCTACACAAGGTAGGTAGGGTCGCCGGTCGTAAGCTGCTAGATTCGATCGGGCGGACAGTGTTACTCATTGAGATACTCCTACCTATATTATACTTACGGAGGGACCAACCTCATCATCACGTGTCACATAACGTTCAAACATCCCATCAAAAAAAATGTTGTCTTGATTACGTAAGAAAAAAAAAATCAATACAGGTTTTTTCTTTAGGGAATGCAATTGTAATATTTATTTTAATAATAATCGTAATAAAATTATTTTTTTTATAAATTGTGCTCATTTCTTTCTAATTTAGGCAATATTACTTTATATTTCTTGTCGAAATAAATGTTCCCCTTTCTTCTTTGAGGAAAGGGACATTTTGCGAAAGGGACATTTTGCGAAAGGGACATTCTGAGAAAGGGACATTCTGCGAAAGGGACATTTTGCTACCAGTAGTCATTTTGAGAAGTTGTCATTTTGCGACAGAGCCAATAGAAGTACCAACTGCTTCGATCGTGTGTTTTCGCAGTTTCGCAGCATCGCTGTTGTCTTGATTCCGAAAGTTATTTGAGCAAATAGTTGATTGTTCCGTTAATAACCAATCCTTTTCCTTTCATAATAATGTAATGGTGCTCGGCTGCTAAAATTTGCATGTGGCTACCCACATGCAAATTGTAACAGTTACATAGAGATATATTTGCGCTTATTACCCGACTTCAAAAAGGAGGAGGTTCTCAATTAGACTGTATTTTTTTTGTGTATTTTACGTCCGGAAATTATTGTGGATCGATTTCGAAAATTCAATAATACCTACATATTTTTCCACTAACTCTCTTACTAATAACCGTTGTATAGCGTCTGTATAGTTACACAACGCTTTGCCTTCTTCTTTCGAAAGTCAATTACAATCATGTTTAGTGTATGTCCAATTTTGTGTTTTCTTTGTACAATAAACATATATTATATTATATTATAACGATTGCTTCATGTCAGTAACATTGATCCCTAACGCTTCCGACATACCTAAATACTTATAGGTTTCGGATGCGGAGAGGGCTCTAAGGTTTGTGGAATCCGAGAGTTGAATTCCCACGGATTCCAAAATCTCCCCTCGCTTTACATGCATGACCGCACATTTGTCCACACCAAATTCCATCCTAATGGCGCTACTGAAAGTTTGAGTTACTTTCAGTTGCTCCATCAGTTGCAATTTGTTGGGGGCAAAGAGTTTTAGGTCATCCATGTAGAGGAGGTGCGATATAACCTGATTACGTCTCCTCAGCCGATAGCCTAGACCTGAATCCTCCAGCAGAGTGCTTAGAGGATTCAAGGCTAAGCAGAACCACAGTGGACTCAAACTATCACCCTGAAATATGCCTCGCTCAATCCTTATCGGTTCGCTATTCCTCTGAATATTTCGACATCCTGGATAGCGAAGGACCGTCCTCCATTGCCCCATACACGACATCAGGAAGGTACGCAGTGTTGCATCTACTTTATACAACTCTAACACCCTCATGAGCCATGTATGTGGCACCGAGTCGTAGGCCTTCTTATAATCTATCCAACATGTCGACAGATCCTTCCGGAAACGACGAACCTGTTGGCTAATGGCCATATCAATGAGGAGTAGCTCCTTAGTACCGCGGGACCCATTTCTACATCCATTCTGAGAGACGGACATGATGGAGTTGGTGTCTATATGTTTGTTAATTTTAGTTCTCAAAATGGATGTAAGAACTTTATAGACCGTCGGTAAACACGTGATCGGCCTATAATGTTTGGGTTCCGCGGTGCTACCTGATTTATGGAGCAGGTGGGTAATTCCTGTCGTAAGGAACTGGGGTAGCGAACCAGACTCCAAAGCAGTTTGAAACTGAGATGCCAAGCGAGCGTGCGACCTTGAATAGAATAGAATAGAAATACTCTTTATTATGTACACCAAATAAATTACAGACATAAAAATAGAAACTGTACATAGGGTGACACAATGGGCGGTCTTATCGCTAAAAGCGATCTTTTAAAGACAACCTTTGGATGGATTAAAAAGGGGAAGGACAAACAAATACTGTAGGTAGTCTGTGGTGTACCTAATACCTATTACATAATACAATAAAACATACATAACGTATATTATACTAATCTAAATAAATATATACATATAATAATAAACATGAAACAGGAGCAAAGAAATTATGAAGATGATGTTTAAGGAGAGAGGAAGTGCTTTTTTATCATAATTTTAAAAGTGGACAAAGATTGAGCACGCCTTACCGACACGGGCAAGTCATTCCATAACCGTACTGCTTGAACAGTAAAAGATTTGTCATAGAAACTGGTGGAATGCATCGGCATCTCTAGTCTCAGGTTTTCCGATGAAAACCATTTGATCCAACCCGTCCGGCCCTGGAGACTTCCTGTTAGGCAACGGACGGACTGCACAAGCTACATCTTGGGCGCAGATGGTGATAGCCCCCATTTCTAGTATTGGATCGCAGGCTCGCTCGACTTCCCGAGCCCAATCACCTTCGGTGTAACTGACAGGCACCGACCAGATACTGCGCCAGAAGGAACACATGGCATCATCATCTGGCAGGCACGTCTCAGTCACACCTTGGTCCGGTCGTTCCCAACCCCTATAAACCAACCTTTCATCACTCTGGAAGGTGCGATTCTGAGTGTATCGCAATACTCGCCGCTTATACCGACGAATACGGTTCGCCCATGCATAGACTTTCTGCTTCAGGAAGTCGATGCGCTCTGTGACACAAGACAGTCTTGAGGACTGATTCAATATCAGTCCCCAAGAACGCCCGCCTCACAAAGCGCATCACTCTAGGGCGAGTATTGCCCTCCCTGAAGCAGATTAGTTTGCCGATGAGCGTTCTGGCCCCACGAATACGGCGTTCAATCCTGCACTGCCAAGCTGGTGCGGTTGGTTTCGGTCGTGTAGCTCTAGAATCATTGGCAAATTTGACGTGAGCTACACGACATGCCGCTACAGCCGCGCAGTACAGAATCGAATGAGTATCGGTGAGGTCTTCGCAGGTAACAAAATATTTTGACAACTGCGAATCCAGGACCGCCACCAGCGCCCTATTTTTGTTATGCATGGGCAAACGAGATAAGCGTGGCCTAAGTTCGGGCGACATGAAGCGATATTCCTGAATCACATCCTCCAAAGCACTCCTCAATTCCTCATTGCACTGGGTACTTACATTTGTATCCATATCATTACTCCCCTCGTCATCATGACTTCTATTAGACTACGGTAATATTACAGCAGTCTGCGACAGGGGGGCGATGACATGGCTACTCTGCATTTCACTTCGCAGGCGATCAAGTACAGTGTCATCCAACATATGATTACGCTGGATGACCCGCACCTGATCCGACAGTCGTTGTGCCGAAACGTTGACAGCTGTTCAAGCACCTGAAAAAGAGAGAGCATCCGAACACGGTACGCGGTCAGAATGTTTCCCCCCTCTGTAGCCCCATAGTATGAGCGCATGACATTTTCATTGATGGATCGTGTCCATCTCATGCGCTGCACACTTCCGCCGGGAGCTGGGACCCTATCAGAGGCCGGTGGGCCTCGAAGTCCTAAGCCGTCCGGCGGCCGGCGTCCTCCCCGTCGACGAGCAGGTGGTGGCGTCGTGGGCTGAGACAAATACTCGTCGCTCGAGCTCGACGCAACTACCGCGGCCGGTGTCGTCACAGCGCTCACAGTGGGGCTGGGTACCGGCGGCGGCGAGGCGGAGCTGAGCGAAGAGTCCGGAGGTGGTAGGCGTGCACGTCTAGCGGCAGATCTTGTCAACATTTTCTATTTTGTGTTCTTGTTCGTTTTTATCAGAGGTGACATGACAGATAACCTCCGGTTCGACAATTTTTGATTAAAAATTATTAAAATATGGTCCATTAAAATTAAAAAAAAAATTAAATTAAAATTCATTTATTTCAGATAACTAACTGATCCATACTTAATTCCACAAAGTCCAACTTAAAAATTAACATACAAAGAAAATATAAGATTAAAATAAATTAAAAAATTACAAATAAATTATTCAAAAAATTAGAAATTAGGTAAATTAAACATCAAAAATTAAATTAAATTAAAAAATTTAAAAATAAATTAAAATTAAAAATCATAAATTAAATTAAAATATATTCAAATTACTCGCCTAATAAAGGATCTCCATATCGGTGAAGAGATCCTATCTGCTATAGTCTTCAGAATTCCGTTGCAGCTGCCACGCATTCTGCAGATCAGGGATACAGTTTTTTTGCGGATGACTGCATGAAAGCCATCAGTGCGATACAACGCAAACATCCCCGATGCACTACAGAAGCGAGGCAGCCCCAACATCATCCTGAATATATTAAAAATTATACTGGATGCACAGGACATCCAGCGACCTTTTGGTGTGACTGACCCACAGATTTCCCGTATAAAAGCTTTGACAATACGCCTTGAACAAGGTTATCTTTACTTGTTCAGAGCAGCGGGAAAATCTGCGGGCCAGCATGTTACCTCTGATCGCTAAAGCCCTGCGCTCCCTCTCTATATCCAGGTCGTCTTCAAGACCTTCGATAATTAAGTGCCCCAAGTATTTAAATTTCGTGACACGATTTATGCACAAGCCATTTAGGGTTATATTATGTGAATACTCGGGGCGACCACCGGCGGCCCTAAAGATCATAAATTCCGTTTTTTGGACATTGTATACAAGGCCATGTGCACCAGCATAGGCCTCACATACTCGTAACAACTCTCTGAGACCCCTGACCGTCGGACTCAGCAGCACCATGTCGTCCGCGTAGCTGATGTTGTTAACGCAAACGCCATCCATCGAGCAACCGACACGCTTGCTACTGAGCTCGACAATGAGGTCATTTATGTATAGGTTGAAAAGCTTGGGTGACGTCAATCCTCCCTGTCTCACCCCGCTTTCCAACGTATATGCCTCAGAGAGTGTATTATTCCACCTCACAAAATTTGTTTGGTGAGAATACCAATATTTAAATATCAGCACTCCCACCGGTACACCCGCGCTCCCCAACTTTCTCCAAAGCACATCGTAAGAGACAAGATCAAAGGCTTTGGAGAGGTCAAGGAAACACGCATATACCGGTGTCCTGCGGTCCATGTAGTATTGGACAGTATGCTTGAGACCTACGATGGCAGCTTCCGTGGATAGCCCGGGTCTAAACCCAAACTGCGCGTCATGTAATATAATGTATTTATCCAGGCAGGAATCAAGCATACCGTCCAGCACTTTAGCAACTATCGTTGCTAGAGATATGGGCCGGTAGTTCCCCCCGTCCGAGATATCCCCATACCTGTTCTTCACAATAGGCACTACGATGGTTTTCATTAAGTCATGTGGTAAGTATGAGTGACTCATGCACATCGTGAAAAACATGGCCAGGACCCTCGGCAGGTGAACCCCCGCATGCCGCAGATGCTCCACACTAAGCCCATCGTGACCGGGAGATTTACCGCCTGTCATTCGCTTTAAAACGCAAATTGAAGTACAATTTTTTTTATAAAATGGTATTTAAATTGGGTATTTGGGCTATGGCTGTAGCATTTTATAATAGTTCTCAAAACTGCGTTTAAAAATAAATTTCTGAAAATTGTTAAAAATGACGACTTGTTGACATTGGTGTTGTTTATTATTATTTTTCCCTTTATTTCTTTAATAACACATAAATTATATTTTTAAATATTAGAATATAAAAAATAAATAAAAACATTTAAAAATATAAAAAATAGTAGCCCACCGGTATCGGGAACAGGTCAAGGCTCCAGAGAGAGGAACCTCCGAACAATGCGGGCCGTGTCCAGAAGTACCGCTTTCTGAAGCAAGCCCTTGATCCAGCTGCCCAACGAGAGCCTCCTTAGGTGTTGGTCGAGGCTCTTGGCTATTAACCCATTGGCTGTCACGACTATCGGCACAATGATTGCTGAGTCCACATCCCACATGTCGACAACCTCGCGAGTCAAGTCAAGATACTTGATCTGTTTATCTTTCTCGGCTTTCACGAGGTTCTCATCATGCGGGACGGTTATGTCAACAATCATTGCGTGCCGCTCTGATCGATCCACCACCACTATATCAGGCTTATTGGCAACAATAGTCCTGTCAGTGAAGATGGATCGATCCCAATATAATGTGATATTACCATTTTCGAGAACTGGGTCGGGCACATACCTGTAGTACGGCACCTCCGATTTCACAAGGCTGTATTTCAGAGCAAGTTGCTGATGGATTATCCTGGCTACAAGGTTGTGTCTATGCAAATACTCTCCGTTAGCTAGACGAGAACACCCGGAGATAATATGTCTGATTGATTCCCCCGGCCGGTGGCATGCCCGACAGATGTCAACCGTGCCGTCTTTCACAATAAATCTCCGGTAATTGTTCGTCATCATAACTTCGTCCATAATTGCACAGACAAAACCTTCGGTTTCTCCAAAGAGATCACCGAAACGCAGCCAGGCTACGGACGCTAATATATCGACATCGGGTCCATGTAGGGCCCGGAAAAAGCGTCCGTGAAGCTCCTTACTCTGCCATACCTCCATGCGATCATTGGTGTCAAGCACTACTGGCTTGCGCCAGTTCTCTTTAGCCAAGGAGAGCGGGGTGAGGCCCTTGTCCACGGCGACTACATCTCGATGCATCCCCACGTCGGTTTTTAGGAAATATTCCCTGAGACTGCATATCTCGCGATTGTGGAGGGTCTTAGCGTTTAAAAACCCTCGACCTCCACACTTTCGCGGGATATACAGCCTCATTACCGATGACCGTGGGTGATGCATTCGATTTGCAGTCAGCAGCGTACGGACCCTCCTATCCAGGGCATCGAGTTCGATCTGAGTCCATTTGAGTATGCCGAAAGAGTACATCAAAACCGGCATGACCCAACCGTTGAAGGCGCGCACCTTGTTTCCGCCTGACAGAGTACTTTTTTCAAGCGGCCAAAGAAGCGCTCCTTCAACGATTGCTTCATGTCAGTAACATTGATCCCTAACGCTTCCGACATACCCAAATACTTATAGGTTTCGGATGCGGAGAGGGCTCTAAGGTTTGTGGAATTCCTATTATTTATTATTATGTAGGTATAATTATATAATTAATAATAATATATATATCGGAGCAGGTAAGTTTTGTCTCTCGTCATTGTCAGGCATACTTTAATTACTGTGGGCGTACTGTGGGTAGAATTCGGATAGTAACCGCCGAAGGGGACAGACAGACGTGTCGTGTCCAGCCTTTGTTTATACTTGATGCAACGTACGTACCACGTGACTCTAACTAAACAGGCGTAACTCTGTGCTTGAAACTTGAATTTGAAATTCGAACGGTGCTTCGCGTGTTGTTTTAGTGGGTGCAAATTAAAACGCCTTAAATCGGTGGTAAAGTGGCTGATATACAAGCCCAAGGCCTAGGCCTTCCAGCCGAGGATCTTGGTGACGTCGAGAGTCCTTAGCGGGCCAATTTGGTGAGATTGTTTCAGTTGGATTTGGTAAAATAAACAATTATATTGTAATATACAAAATCAGATAATTTTTAATTACAAAACATGTTCGTAGTCATAAATATAGCATAGTCGTAATTATAAGGATACAATGCCTAGTTTTAATTTGTAGACAAATTCTATGCTAATTTCATATTAGCTGCGATTGCCTTCAAAAAATTACATTTTGTGTATTCCGATTGTTCCTATAAGATGTTATCAAAACCATTATTAGGATAAATAAACATTAGGTAATTTGAATTTATGACTTGTAACTTTTATTGAAAACGGTTTTAGGTCTTTTGTATAATATTTATTGTAATATTTATGACAAAAAAAATTTGGGCATATTGTATTTAGGGATTTCAATTTATTTTTACCGACTTCAAAAAAAAGAAGGTTATCAATTCGATACGTATGTATGTAATATTATTGGAATTGCATTATATTCACATATGATGATCTATTAGGGCTTCCAAACAAATATACAAAATTTCATAGACGTATGTATGTATGTATGTATGTATGCATGTATGTATGTATGTATGTATGTATGTTTGTCCACGCATATCTCCGGAACTATTAATCGGATCGTGACCATTTTTTTTTATTGGCTTACATTTTCTTCAACTTAGGGAACAGTGCAAGTTTCATCAAGATCGATTCAGTAATTTTCAAGATATGGACTAATACGTGTAAGTGTGACGGCCTGGCTTATTGATAAGAGCTACGGGTGTAGTGTCAAAGGGAAAACATCTCAAAACCTTGGTCAAATACTAGTGCAAAAACTAAAATTTACGAAATAAAAAGTAATTTAAAAAAATTAAACCGACTTCAAAAAGAAATTAACTCAAAATTATGAAATAACTTTAATTTCGGAAGTCGGTGGCATAAAACTAAAATACAGATCCCAAGACACCGACTACCGAAATTAAAGTTATTTCATAATTTTGAGTTAATTTCTTTTTGAAGTCGGTTTAATTTTTTTAAATTACTTTTTATTATGGCATTATTTTGATATTATGTGACATTAACTTCGGGCAAGCTATTATTCGGACAAATGATGATAGCACTTTAGATTATGGATAAAAAAGTTAGGTAACAATAAAAAGTAATTTAAAAAAATTAAACCGACTTCAAAAAGAAATTAACTCAAAATTATGAAATAACTTTAATTTCGGAAGTCGGTGTCTTGGGATCTGTATTTTAGTTTTATGCCACCGACTTCCGAAATTAAAGTTATTTCATAATTTTGAGTTAATTTCTTTTTGAAGTCGGTTTAATTTTTTTAAATTACTTTTTATTTCGTAATTTTTAGTTTTTGCACTAGTATTTGACCAAGGTTTTGAGATGTTTTCCCTTTGACACTACACCCGTAGCTCTTATCAATAAGCCAGGCCGTCACACTTACACGTATTAGTCCATATCTTGAAAATTACTGAATCGATCTTGATGAAACTTGCACTGTTCCCTAAGTTGAAGAAAATGTAAGCCAATAAAAAAAAAATGGTCACGATCCGATTAATAGTTCCGGAGATATGCGTGGACAAACATACATACATACATACATACATACATGTATATATACATACATACATACATACATACGTCTATGAAATTTTGTATATTTGTTTGGAAGCCCTAATAGATCATCATATGTGAATATAATGCAATTCCAATAATATTACATACATACGTATCGAATTGATAACCTCCTTTTTTTTGAAGTCGGTAAAAAAATAACAACTAATACCTAATCTACCTAATCTTTCTAAGTTAGATTTCTACCACCAACCACCAATCTCATAAGGAAAAGTTTTAATGGTTGGTTTTTATCCAAAATTATACTTGTTCTATAGCGAAGTGTGATATCTTTCTACCCGACTGCGCGACGCAAAGGAGTGGTAATGTGTTTATCAGCCTGTGTATGTATGTATGTTTGTATGTTCCTTTGAAGCACTTTATAGACCAAACGCCTGGGCCGATTTTTATGATTCACACGTCAATCGATTCCTCTCAGTACGGCGAGTGTCACTAAAGACATGACGTTAGTGAAAATTCAATATGGCGACTACTATGTATGTATGTATGTTCCTTTGAAGCACTATACAGACCAAACGCCTGGGCCGATTTTTATGATTCACACGTCAATCGATTCCTCTTAGTCCGGCGAGTGTCACTAAAGACATGACGTTAGTGAAAATTGAATATGGCGACTACTATTGTATGTATGTTTAACTCTTTGGCACGATCTGTAGCCTAAACGGCTTGATCGATTTCAGCTTGAGAGGTGCCGTTAGATTCGTCTTAATTGTGCGAGTGACACTGGGTATATCAAAATTGAAAAAAAATAAAATGGCCGGAATTTGGCGCAATGTTGTCATCAAAAAAAATTTTTTTTCTCGGAACCTATCGAGTGGGGTATCAAAATAAAGGGCTTTAAAAGATGATTACAAAAATATAAACAACTTAATGGTTAAAAGTAATTCGAAGTGACAAATCGTAAAAAACACGTACCAAGAACTTAAATCGTCAGCGAAATCTTTCACATTTGTAAACTAAAAAGCTAGAAATAAAAAAACTTATTAAAAAAAAATAAAAAACCCGACTGCGGTAAAAACTTAAGTTAAAAGAACTGAAAAGCTAAAAACAAGCCCATTTTAAATTAAATAAAAGTTGGAAGCAGGCGGGACCCATTTAATGAGAGGTTTTCTTTTTGAGTATTAAAAAAAAAAATTGTTTCCACGAACTCTGTAGATGGCGTTGTACTGACTACGTTACTAGGTGACAAAGCCAAAACGCTTAGAAAAAAATCATTGCGTCACGTCACATATGCTCGTTGACTGACACTTTCGTTTGCTTTCGTTTTTCGATCTCAAAATTACATCCAAGTGAAATAATAAAAAAAATATGTGAAGTTCCGTTCCTTGCAGTAACTTACCAAGGTCAGCGCCATCTATCCAGCGACTAGGGAAGAGTTAAAAAAAAAGGAAAATCCCTCATTGAATTTGAAAATATAATAAAAATGGTATGGATCCCGCCTGCTTCCAACTTTTATTTAATTTAAAATGGGCTTGTTTTTAGCTTTTCAGTTCTTTTAACTTAAGTTTTTAACGCAGTCAAGTTTTTTTTTTTTTTTTTAAATAACTTTTTAGGGTTCCGTACCCAAAGGGTAAAAACGGAACCCTATTACTAAGACTTCGCTGTCCGTCCGTCTGTCTGTCACCAGGCCGTATCTCAAGAACCGCGGTAGCTAGACAGTTGAAATTTTCACAGATGATGTATTTCTGTTGCCGCTATAACAACAAATACTAAAAACAAAATAAAATAAATATTTAAGGGGGGCTCCCATACAACAAACGTGTTTTTTTCGGCGTTTTTGCCGTCTGTCTGTCACCAGGCTGTATCTCAAGAACCGCGGTAGCTAGACAGTTGAAATTTTCACAGATGATGTATTTCTGTTGCCGCTATAACAACAAATACTAAAAACAAAATAAAATAAATATTTAAGGGGGGCTCCCATACAACAAACGTGTTTTTTTCGGCGTTTTTGCCTTGTGGTACGGAACCCTTCGTGTGCGAGTCCGACTCGCAGTTGGCCAGTTTTTTATTTATTTCGCTACAATATGAAGGTATAGCTCAACAGCTATATGTATAGGTAAGGTACAGTCAACAAAAGAGATACCTGAGTATGCAGGATCGTCGGATATAGTTTAGTAAGAAACCGATGGATGTTCTCGAATAAAATTTAATTTTAATAGGTAATAGAAAACAAACAGCTCATTTATCAAATTAACATCCATCGGTTTCATACTAAACTTCAACTGTATCCGACGATCCTGCATACCTATCTCTTTTGTTGACTGTACATTCAATTTAATGTCTACAGTTTGGTGATAGGCGTGTCGACGGCGTGGGAGCCTGAACCACCGCTGCCATGGAGTCAGACTTTGGGCCCGTCCCCGGGGCTGGCGGGCCCTCGCCTCGAAGATTACGGCGTGAGTTCAGTCCCCGAGCGGCGCCGCCTCTTCGCGTGGCTCAAGCCAACAGCGCGTAAGCACGATTCCTGCAAGCAGCATGTGCGCTGGGCATTCTACGCCAACCAGACTGCACTAGCAGACTGTGACTTCGTCGGCGCAGCGAATCCCCAGTACGTATCCCACTCATCGTGCCCTGCCCTGTCGTCACCCCCAACAACGGCGTCATGTGGGTCTGACGTCACTGAGGCATCTTTCTTCGTATTTTAACAACCCGAAACGGTTTTTACCAGGTTTTCCTTATACCAATTACCTAACAATTTAATATTTTGTTCACAACACCATAATATTATTATTGTAACTATAAGTTTATTACATTTTTGCCCGACATTTGTTTGCAAAGCAATATTGTGATAGTACGTGAAGTATTGAACCTAGACTTTTCTATTAACATGTCTGCAACAGAGTTTTGGTTGCTTAGCTCTTGTAATAAATTCAGTTACAAAACAAGCTCTGCAATGTACCCTGGGTACAGCCACTTGAGGAAACAGTACCTACATCTATACATATAATAAATCTGTAGACGAGGCGTTACTGTACATTGAAATTAAAAAAAAAAAAATGGTGGGGTGCCATAGCGCCGTCTCATACGCACGCAGCTCGAGCCCAGCTGATAACATTACCGTCGCCGTCGCCGCCGCCGCCGGTGACACCGACGACGTCATACAGCAGCGATCGGGTGACTCACAAAATGTGAGTACGCATGATAGAATGTTGTCACCGTCGAACCGGTTTGTTAATGGAATACAAGCGTCCGAGTCGCCGCTAGCGCCGATAGTTTAGACAGTCGTATATATAAACAAAAATAAGTCGTTAGCAGAGATAACGCGTAATGGTGTATGGAAATCGGAATTACCTAGTGAACAATGGATTACTGTGCAAAGGAGAAAGCACAGAAACGTGCACTCAGACTCTGTTGTTAGAGGAAAAGCTGTTTACCTGCCGGAGGACAAATTTAAGCCCGCCAGTTCGAAGATACCTTTGTTCTTATCCAATGTACACAAAGATACG
Organism: Oligia latruncula; assembly: GCA_948474745.1. Classification (NCBI taxonomy): domain Eukaryota; kingdom Metazoa; phylum Arthropoda; class Insecta; order Lepidoptera; family Noctuidae; genus Oligia; species Oligia latruncula. The sequence goes on from OX419687.1 coordinate 21,430,161, forward strand.
TCGGAGAACGATATTGCGGAGTATGTGTATTCGAAAACGAATGAAAAAGTTGTTCTTCAAAGAATAAAAATGAAAATTGAAAAAGAATACAATGCGTATAAAATGATAGTCGAAGATGACAAGTTAGACACGTTCTTTAGCAATGAGCTATGGCCAGCAGGTGTAACATGTAGACGTTTCAGACTTTACAGAAACCCTAGGGCTGACAAGGATGAAAACGCGAAACCTTACTGACATACAACTGTAAGAATATCAAGCGCTCCGTAGAGGGTATACAGCAGCTGTGCAGCTTTGCAGATATAATTGCCTTACAAGAGACGCGGTTGCTGCCGGATGAGATGCCGTACTTGGCTGACGTGCACAGTGAGTTCGGAAGTACTGGGAAATCGGCTATTGACGCGGCTGCCGGCATTCTCAGGGGTCGGCCTTTCGGTGGAGTTGCACTGCTGTGGCGCAAGGCGCTTTTCCCGTGCGTCTCTGTAGTTCCGTGTGTAAATCCGCGTATTGCGGCGATACGTGTGAAGACGAATGATCGGCCAGTGCTAGTGTTTAGTGTTTACATGCCCACTGACTGCGCGGAAAATGTGTCGGAATTCACAGACTGTCTAAGTGCGGTGAGTGCCTTAATTGATGATAGTGATATTGAGTCCGTAATCATGCTAGGGGATTTCAACGCGCATCCGGGTGAGCGTTTTTATCGTGAGCTTTCTCCCAGGAACAAGACTGGACGTGAACTGAAAAAATAATTAAAAAAAACTTTTTAAGTACCTTTTAAAGATTCCTGATGTTTTCATATGCTATAAAAACATTTAACCTAATGTCATATGATCGAATGTTATATTTGATATAATTTTCTTTTTCTCTAATTTAATTTAGTATAACGTTCATTTCATATAATTTTCATATTGTATAATGCTCCTTTTATATAACGTTCATTTGACCTAAATTAATCATAATCAGCCTATAATGTTCCCACTGCTGGGACACAGGCCTCCTCTCGGTGAGAGGGAGTGGGCCGTAATCCACCGCGCGGGCCCAGTGCGGATTGGCAGATGTCACATGTCTTCGAATTTTTGGTTCTAGGACATGCCGGTTTCCTCACGATGTTTTCCTTCACCGTTTTGAGAGCAGTGGTGATGAAATAATTTTTTTTTTTTTTTCTAACATTAATATTAACTATTTTTCTTTTTCTCTAATTTCATTTAGTATAACGTTCATTTCATATAATTTTCATATTGTATAATGCTCCTTTTATATAACGTTCATTTGACCTAACATTCATATAAACTAATTTTCTCCCCTTCGCTCGCTCCAGCATTATATGTAAAGAATCGCTCTTGTGTTCTATGTGTGTGTGTTCTATTTCTGAGTGAAGGGTTTAAAATAACCGAACCTCGGGGTGCCCTTCGCTCGCTCTTCAAGGTCAAGGTCAAAGTTATTTTATTTGTAAAACATAGGTGGTGTAGAAACAGTTGTTATTCAAATATATAGCATCAGCTCTTGCATCCTATGCCGACGGAGACCCGCTTCGCGGGGCCCCTATTTCTGTGTAAAGGGTTTAAAGTAACCTAACACAACCGAACCTCGGGGTGCCCTTCGCTCGCTCTTGCATCCTATGTCGTGTGTGTGTGTGTCTTGTATCCTATGTGTGTGTGTTGTGTGTGTAATATAATTAATTCAACGATATAGCCACAACATAACAAGTAAAAGAAGAAAACAAACATTTTTGCAAAAATAAAAGTAGATATTTCTAAATTATATTAAACGTTACTTATAGATTTTGAATATTATAGCAACTAGCAGCATACCATATGAAATTAGGTAAAATGTTCATTATACCATATGAAATTAGGTAAAAAGAAGTTATATCAATAATTCATTATGACCGTTGACCGTTATATTAAATAAAAATTATATTAAACGAAATTAGGTCTTATGATCGTTAGAAGTTTTGTTTCTATATCAAACGTGACACACCCGTTCTTATTAGTTAATGTCGAATCTGTTTAAATAATTATCTTCGAAAATCAATATTTTGTTGTTTCGTATCGCTATTCGATATCAGTTGGCGTTGTGCCGTGACGTCACTTTTGTAGATCGCGGTGTTAAGATTTTCTTGCAAGGTATGACCTCAGTGGTTACGTTATGTGTTACTTAAAGTTTTGTTTTACTCTGGACACCCTTGCATATATTGTTATTATAATTATAACCATAAACTCCTAATATCTTTACTATTACATAATTATATTCATTATCCTAGCTGTAAGTTTTCTTAAAAAATAAAATAAAATATCTATACTAATATTATAAAGCTGCAGAGTTTGTTTGTTTGTTTGAACGCGCTAATCTCTGGAACTACTGGTCCGATTTGAATGATACTTTTAGTGTTGGGTAGTCCATTTATCGAGGAAGGCTATAGGCTATATAACATCACGCTACGACCCTTAGGAGCCACGCAGCGTGTGACACCGCGGGGAACAGCTAGTTCAGAATAAAGAACAACAGAATCGTACTATATAGGTAGTGATAGCGGGGCTACTACGGAACCCTACATTGTGTGTGGCCCGACACGCACTTGGCCGGTTTTTTTTTTTGTACATTCGCGGTTTTGATTAATGTTAGTTACGCGGTATTGGACTATCAACGACGATATCACAATGAACGAAACCCCGCGTATCTTACGACTTTCACGCGATCGAAGTCGCGGGCAGAAGCTAGTTGATAATAAGTAGGTATGTACTTACTTACTTTAATATTGAAAAAGGTCTTAACATTGTTTATTAATATAGGGTCACTTTTTCAAACCATTAAATAATTTTATTTTAGAGGCAACGTTACCGCGGCGGTAGAAGTGCTCGGCGTCGGCGACTGCGGCACCACGCTACATCTTCTGCTCGCGCGTGCCAATGCTACCAAGACCCGGCTGTACCCGCAGCTCGTTGACCGCACCTACTTCGTGCGCACCCTGCAGACTGCCAACCGCTCATTTCTGTTTCTCGATTATGACATGTGGAAAGGAGCTCCAGGCGTAAGCGTCGTGGAGCCTCCTCCCTGCGTGACCGTTGACATTACACACGACTTTGAATGCAAACAAGAGCTAGATTCTGCCATAGCAATGCGCGTCGCTGATGTCGAAACTTTAAAGGTGTACGCCCCTCAGCTTTTTCAATTCGTTTATGACTTTAAACCATCACCAGAATCTTTGAGGTGGATTCTTGAGCGACAAGCAAGCGGAGTAGACATTGAAGAGGCAGGGTGCGAGTGGGCCTTGACAAATAAAACATATGTCATTAGTGAAAAAGATAGAAATGAATATGACCTATATAAATATACTGTGGCGATATATGTATGCTCGGGCGATCCCGACAATGACCTGTATGACAAAATTATTCAAATAATGGGCTATCTAATATATGATCAAACGTCTAATATTGGGTGCCTCATACAAATACGTAGATATTTTATTAATTGTTCCGACCATTATCACATGAACAATAGGCTAAACGATTTCATAACGACAACTGGTTTCTATGAATTGGTGGGCGTGGTGTCCATGACAGTGGAGGGCGCGGCGGCGGCGTCGGCCACCGCGGCCGCCAGCCGCGTGCCGCTGATGCTGGCGAACGTAGTGCCGGAGGACGGCACGGGGGCCGGCGCCACGTGGCGCGTGGCCGGCCGCCCGCGACACATAGCGCGCGCGCTGCGTCACTTCGTGCGCGCGTCGGGCTGGACCCGCCTCGCCGTGCTGGCCCAGCCTACGAGGCTCGCTACTGATTACAATGCTGCGCTCAAAGACAAGGCGGATATCATTCTTCGCAACTTTCCAATTCCACTCCATTTAACGGAACAAGATGCTCAGGCAGTTTTACAAGATCTCCAAGCCACAAATGCACGCATCGTCTTTGTAAACGCGGATTCACAAGCTGCCTACACAATCCTTACTGCAGCGGTTGCGAGTGGCATGGGCTACAAGGACGGCTTCGTCTGGATAGTGCGCGACTGGCGACAGAATAACGTCTCGCTTGTTACTAAACACTTTACAGTGTCGTTTTGGGTTCGGGGAATGGAGGACATCGCGGCCGCGGAAGGGCGAGCCCAGCTGCACGAGAAGTTGAACAAGATGTTGGAGCGCCCGTGGCCGCCTCTCGCTGTCTCCCTCGCTAACGCACTACTCACTCTATCCATCGGCTTCAAAGATGTTTTCAGGCGATTCCCGAACAGGCGACAAGACCTGCATACCGCTCAAATGATTCGGTGAGTACTGGTGAGTCAATATTATTTTGTTTCTCTGCTAATTACACATTAGCAGTAGGTATAACACAAATAACACAAATCTTATTGACTTTTAATTTCTGCACTCAATGTAAACTTCTTATTTTTATACTGACTTAATATGGATGTCGCAGCCAACTAGCTGAATTAGCCTTTCCAGTTAACTACGCCTTTTAACTAAACGGCGCCGTTCAACTAGCGGCCTGAACGATGTTTAGCCATTCAATCAAACAGCTAGGAAAATTTCGCTAGGAGATCTACGAATGACAGCCGGGACGAACGGCTTAACGTGTTTTCCGTAAAGATGGTCACCCATCCACAGACCAACCGCGGCAAGCGTAGTTTAACCTGATCGATCGACCTGTGCGGCTGTTACTATTTAGCCACGGGCCCCTCTCTCTATAATAACAGTGATTAAAATGATCACCCATTTAGTTCCCTCACATTTTCACCCTTAATAAATAATAATAATAATTAAATATCTCGACTTAGGCTCAACTCACACCAAAAGAGCGTCGAAGCGCAGCGAAGCGGAGCGCAGTTTCAGTGTCATATGAATTTTAACTTTATTTTCATTACTATAATACTTATTATCGCAACCGCTCGGTAGAGAAGGCTATTCGCCGGAATTCCAGCGCCACCGCGGGCATCCGCGCGACTCGTTCGAGTTTCTCATGCGATAATAAGTATTATATTAATGAAAATAAAGTTAAAATTCATATGACACTGAAACTGCGCTCCGCTTCGCTGCGCTTCGACGCTCTTTTGGTGTGAGTTAAGCCTTAGCACACAAGGTGGTAATCACGTGGAATGTGAGCTCGGCTGTCATTGTGCCGATTGTCGTATCGGCCAATAATTTAATTTAGTTTTTAATTGTTTTTTATACTTATTTATTTTAAGAAATATTTTAAAATGTAATTAGATAAGTAAACAGATAAATAAACGAAATAATAATTATACATATTTATTCAAAAATTATGAGGCATGAAAATTAGTATAGCTTTGCTTAAATGTAAATTAAATATAACATCAGTTTTTTGTGGCAAATAAATAAATTATTATTATTAAGTATTATATAATAATAATTCCCGACACCCGGTGGGCTACTATTTTTTATATTTTTAAATGTTTTCATTATTATTTTATACTAATATTTAAAAATATAATTATATTTATTTCATTAAATAAATGAAATAATAATTTAAAACAAGTGAGAAACAATTTTATACAAAGCTTAAAGGCAAATACGACAACCCTTAATCCTCCATCTCAAGAGACTTTAAAAGAACTTTGGCAAGGAATCTGGTCAGGTCAGACAGCACTGAACATAACAAAGAAGCTGGATGGATACAAGAAGAAATAGTCCTATCAGAAACAATAGACCAAATGCCGTTTGAAGATAAAGATGCTCTTGAAATAAATGCAATTATAAATAAAACACATAACTGGAAAGCAGCAGGAATATACGTATACACAATTTTTGGATAGAAAGGCTTAATTCACTTCATAGCACGTAACAGCACGTTAGCAGAACAAACAAATGATATTTTAAAAGGCAATCAAAATATTCCAGAATTTTTAACTAAAGGAATCACATATTATTATGATCCCAAAATCAAGAACCCAGGATCCTTCACAGTATAGACCAAATCACTTGCCTGCCAACCTTATATATAATTCACGATAATAGTGTATTTGAAATGAAATGAAATGATTTTGAAATGAAATGAAATGATGAAATGATTTTATTTTTTGTAAGTCAAAGTCAAAGTCAAAGTTATTTTATTTGTAAAACATAGGTGGTGTAGAAACAGTTGTTATTCAAATATATAGGTACACTATGTTTTGCCAATGACGGCGTACAAATATGAATAAAATAATTAATTAAAAGTGAATTAAACAAAAATAATAATTTAAAAAATGTCAAACAGAAAAAAAATATTAATAATTATTATATTAAATTTACAATTTACAATTTATTATATTAAATTTACAATTTATGTCAAATATCTATATATACAGGAATATTTTTTATTCAGTGCGCAAACTTTGACAAATTAAACTTTAATGAGTTTTATTAAACACCTATTTTTTATTTTTATAAGTCTTAGTACAAAAAAATAAAGTTATCGTTAACGAAAGATGTTTACTTTGAAATCGATTTTTTGGTCACTCTACTCGCCGCCCGTTCGTTTTTCGTGCACAGGCGTAGGTAGGTATTTACATGGGTTCAATGTACTGATCGCTGATTTTATTAGGTTCGAACTAGACTTTTTTAAGATCTGAACTTATTTGAAGAGTAATTCCAATTTTTCCTTCATACTTTCATGGGCTTAGGACCATCAAAATGCAGAAAAAAAAACAATAAAAATGATATCTAATCAATTAAATTATGGGACTTTTAAAAACATAATAAAATTATTGACATTACTTATTTAATGCATAGGTACTTCTGCATTAAGGCGTATTTAAAAAATTGGAATCAACTACGTATTTACAATAATGTTCAATCACAAATAACCTATTCACTAAAATTGTTAATTAAAAATAATTGCTTACCCTACATGTCACTAATCACTGTATTTTAATAATTGTTCAAAATGAAGTCCTCCTCTTTCTAGGCATAAACGTGCACGTTTAATTAAATTGCCATTTAGTTTGTTCAGAACACTAATTTCACTTTTCACTTCATCGAAAGCGTTAATTATTTTTGATTTTAAATCCTCTAGGTTTTGGGCCTCCTCTACATACACCCGGCGTTTTATTTCTCCCCAAAGAAAAAAATCGCAGGGAGTAAGGTCCGGGGACCTAGCAGGCCACGGTATTGGGCCGCCACGGCCGATCCAATTTTGCCCGTATTTTTCATTTAAATAACTCCGTACCTGTGTGGCGTAATGAGGTGGAGCGCCATCGTGCTGATAGTAGAAATTGTTTTGGTAGCTCAACGGAACTTCGTCCATTAAGTTTTCAATTGTTGTTTCGAGCATTTCTAAATACCTTGGCCCGGTCAAGGTGCCGTCAATAAAAACGGGCCCTATTATTTTATTTTTTATAACCCCAGCCCATACATTGGCACTAAAACGCACTTGGTGATGTGTCTCTCGAACCAAATGGGGATTGTTAAATGACCACCAATGTTCATTATGTACATTGTACAATCCTACACGTGTGAACAATGCCTCATCCGTCCACAAGATGTTCACTTCTCGGTGATTTAGAAGCCACTCGCATAAGGCTCGACGTGGTGCTGGGTCTGGGTCATGGAGGTGCTGTACGGGCTGAAAGTGGTATGGATGGAGTCCGGCTGTATTTAGCAGTTTCCATACCGCGTACTGGCTCACACCAAAGCGACGTGCCGCATCGTTAGTACTGCCTCTTGGATCTCGCTCGAAGAAATCAAAAATGGCTTCTTCGATTTCGACCGCCAGTCGAGGTCTGCCAGACCCTACTGCGTGGTTTGGGGTCCTGAACTGACCGTGATCAAGCAGCCTTTGATTGGCTGCTAAAATGGTCCTTTCATTAGGGACCGCGGGGTTGACGATGCCATGGGCTCGCATTCGAGGTATGCTCTCCCTTGCATACATTCTGCGAGCTGCTCTTAAACTCTCACCACTTAATAAATACACCCGCACCATCTCATAAAACTCGCGGTTACTAAAATTCGACATCCTGACCTGTACGAGTTACGACACACGCGTGGCGCGGGGTTGCGCGGGAAAGCGACGACGTCACGATAACGCATGTCGCTGTCGCGGACATTCAATGTACTCTGTGGGACTGTCGGGCGCCCGCGCCGCCGCGCCGTGCCTGTGTACCACCCTGCCGCCCGGGAGGGGGTTTCACCCCCGCTGCAACACCGCACGGCGCGCGCGCCCTTTGATAATATTGCGAATAGTTATTGTCCATATTTTGCGGATTTATAGTCGGATAAAAAAATAAAAAAAAGTTTTGAACTAATAATGGAAATGTGTTCTATTACTGATACTGAACCACCAAAATTTTTTTGCGCACTGCTTAAAAAATAATCCTGTATATATATTACATTATTTACTATCCAGACCTTTGCTGTGATTAAAATAACATATTTTTGTCCCCCAAGTAATCTTTGACATCATAATAACATTTATTTATTAAGAATGTTTGTAATTTCTTTTTAAATTGGAGAATAGGTAATTGTTTTATGTCATCAGGCAATTTATTACAAATCAACGATGTCATGCATAAAATACTTTTATTTAATAGTGCCGTTTTACCATAGGGTATTTCTACCTCTAATCTTTTTTTATCTCTTAACCTTCGATAATAGCTTTTGAATGCAGTCTTATAGTACTCTGGATTCGATTTTACAAAAATATTAGCTTCATAGATGTACAGGGAGGGTAATGTAAGAAGTTTGAGATTTTTGAAGTGAGGTTGACAGCTTGTTGTACTATCTATTTGGCACATTGCTCTGATGCATTTCTTTTGTGCTTTAAATATAATTTCCTTGTCTACCGAATTTCCCCAGAATATTAAACCATATCTGAGTAATGGTGCAACAAGTCCGTGATAGGCCGTTAAGACGGCTTCTTTACTAACTAATTTGGAGAGTTTGTATAGAGCGAATGTGGATTTGTTAATTTTTTTACAGAGGTTGTCTAAATGGGTTGTCCATGACAGTCTGTGGTCAATATCAATTCCCAGGAATCTTGTGCTTGTTACCGGTTCTATTCTCTGCCCATTGTAATGTACATTAATACTTTTTTGTTGAGTTCTTTGGTGAAAGTGCATTATATTTGTTTTGCCCATATTTATTTTCAGATTATTGTTTATTAACCACTTAATTATTATACTTAATGTTTCATTGATTTTATTTTCGTAGTCGTTTTGTTCGTCACATTGTATTATTACCGTGCTGTCATCTGCGAACAGTACCATTGGTTCCTTGATATGTCTGGGCAGGTCATTGATATACACTAGAAAGAGTAGGGGGCCTAAAACACTACCTTGTGGAACTCCTAGTTTTATGGTTCTAGTGTGGGATCTAAATGTCATCTCATACCGCGTTTTGTGGCATATTCTAGTAATTTCTGTAATTTGTTTTCGCTCATGCAGATATGATTGAATGAGGTCGAGTGCTGTACCTCTTATGCCGCACATATTTAATTTTTGGAGTAGTATGCTATGGTCAAAGTTTGTACAAACACTTTTACACGTCAATCATGTTTTTTTTTTTAAACTAGATGAAGTCGGCGTTTCCTATCTGACTACTCTGAGAAGAAAGGCCGAAACAAACTCAGAGGTCACAGTCTCTTTTAAAGTCCAGACATAATCTTGGTCAGGTTATATGAAGACCATGTAGATCGATGTCTGAGGTGGTCTTTTGAGGAAAGAACCACACAGATTGAGAGGACCTGTCCAGTCAGTGCACGCATTTGTCAAAAATCGTGCAGCTCAACTCAAGACTTAAGGAGCTCAACGATTCGACGAACAATACCAAAGAAAGGACATTTGGGTAGGCCACATAAATTACTCAAACTGCCAGACCATGAAAAAAAAAACTAACAGAACGGAGAGAATAATAAAAAAAATATATCTATGTAAAATGACCCACATCGTCTTCACATTCACAATGAAAAAATAATATAATACTTTACAAAGTAAGCAAATGTCATTGTTTAAAAAAAAAATCATCAATGTCAATGTGTATATAAAAAAGAAAAAAAAACATTCAAAATGCAGAAATTGGAAGCAGCTCAATTCCAAGCCTTTTTGTCCTCAATATAATCTTTAACGGTATAAAAGGCTTTCTGGCACCACTTACGTTTAATGAAAGATTTGAATTTATTAAGGCTTAGATCTTGAACTAGGCTTGGTAGTTTATTGTAAAAGCGTATACATTGGCATCTGAACGAGCCACCTATTTTATTGAGCCTGGTTGTAGGTACAACATATTTGTGTTTGTTTCTAGTATTTATATTATGGATATCACTATATCTTTTAAACAATTTTATATTTTTATGGGCATATAAAAGATTTTCATAAATGTACTGAGAAGGCACAGTCATTACATTAATCTCTTTAAATTTGTCTCTGAGAGAGAGTGTCTCGGACTTAATTTATAAATTGATCGAACAGCTCGCTTCTGCAAAACAAAGATAGTCTGAATATCGGCGGCATTTCCCCACAATAGAATACCGTACGACATTACACTATGAAAATAGCTAAAGTACACTAAACGAGCAGTCTCTATATCAGTTAAATTACAAATTTTTCTAACAGCGTATGCTGCAGAACTTAGCTTTTGAGACAATTTATCTATATGTGGACCCCACTGAAGCTTAGCATCCAAAGTTATGCCCAAGAATACTGTGTTGTCTTCAGGATTCAATTCCTCGCCCTTTATCAACACATTAGTTTTCACCTGCCTTACGTGGGGTAGCGTAAACTTAATGCATTTGGTTTTCTTCTCGTTTAGAAGCAAATTATTAACATTGAACCAGTGGACTACTTTCGAGATCGCGCTATTTACATCGTCAGTAACCAACTGCTGACGTTTAAGTTTAAACAAAAGAGAAGTGTCATCTGCAAACAACACTATATCATGATGATCCTTTATGAGGTACGGCAAGTCATTAATATAAATGAGAAACAAGAAAGGACCAAGAATTGAGCCCTGTGGGACTCCCATTGTTACTATAGATCCGGGTGATCTTTTTCCATTAACGTCAACGCTCTGAATCCTTTTACTCAAGTATGAAATAAGAAGATCCAGAGCAGTGTTTCGGATCCCGTAGTGGCGGAGTTTCCTGATTAACGTTTCGTGAAGAACGCAATCGAATGCCTTGGACAAATCACAAAAGATGCCCAAGGCATCGCATTTATCTTCCCATGCATTATAAATATGTCCTAATAGTTCAACGCATCTGTAGTTGAACGACCCCTTGTAAAACCAAACTGTTTGCTATGTAATAATTTATGTTTATTAAAAAATCTTTGCATTTGGTCTAAAATTAATTTCTCAAAAATTTTACTAAAGGTAGGTAGTACAGAAATAGGTCTATAATTTGTGGGGTCTGATGTACTACCTGATTTAAACAAAGGTATTATTTTACTATTTTTCATAAGGTCAGGAAACTCCCCATTGTCAATACAACTATTAAAGATAATAGCTAGAGTAGGCGCTACAATGTCAATAATAGACTTGGCTACTTCTACAGAATTACCCCACAGATCTGCGGTCTTTTTTACATTTAAAGTGTGAAAGGTTTTAATTATATCTCTACAGGTAATATATTCAAAATGAAATTCCGAATCGCAGAAGGTGATGAGTTTAGTGATTTAGTAGTTGAAACGGGAATATCTGAAAAGAAATTTTCAAATGCCTCGGCGACTTGTGTGTCTGATTTTATTATGTTGTCATTAATAGACAGGCTGTAGTCAGTATTTCGGTTACTAGATCTTCCCGTTTCACTATTAATAATATTCCAAGTCGTTTTAATTACATTACTGCTGTTTTTAATCTTTGAACCCAAATAACGTGACTTGGCCATAATGTTAGAAATTATTCAACATTATTTAAAAAAGTTTGTTATATTATAACAAACTTTTTTAAATAATGTTGAATAATTTCTAACATACAAATTAAATTCATCAGTGTTAATATAAGTCCTTTCATTGTACAGTTCCTAAAGCCGTGTTCTACTTTTATGAATACCAATGGTAGCCCAATCACTGAATAGTCTAACCAATCACTAATAGTCTTGGGAATAAAGGTGGAATCAAATTGTTTACAGTATACATTAAAAAAAATATCATAAAGATGATTAGGATCAGCATGAATAGACAAAACTGGTAATTTATCAATGAGTTTAACTTTAAAAGCCTCCAAGCGACTTGCAGTTTTGGGGTTAACAGTGATATCCTTTTTAGCCACTTTTTTGTTTTGATTTTGAATAGTAATCCTTTGCCCGCAATGATCAGAATCTAGTAAAGTTATAATTTCTTTGTGGCTTGGTATAATATCTGTATATATCTATATTATCTAGGCATGTGGCACTAGTAGGGGTTATTCTTGTGGGCTCCAAAAATAGGTTAAGAAGATTGTAGGACTGAAACAGACTTAAAATTTTACTACAAGAACCTGAGTTTTCTAATAAATTGACATTAAAATCACCGCAAATGATAACGGACTTGTTTGAGTTACAAATCCTGTGTAACACTTCATCCATTACCTTTTCAAAGCAGTCATACAATCCTGAAGGGGGTCTATACACACTTAATACAATAGAGTGCTCCAATTCTACACAGGCAATTTCAACCGTACGCTCAACTGATAGGCTCACAATATCTATACGATCTTTAAATTTGAGCTGGTTACTAAAATTAATGAGCCACCATGTATAGCATTTATTCTGCTAAACGAACTACCAACCTGGTGATTATTAAAATTGAACAAGAACTGGTGCCTTTTCAGCCAATGTTCTGTTATACAAAGTATGTCTATACTATTAAAATTCATAAATAATTCTACTTCTAATTCTTTGTTCATAAATCCTTGAATATTTTGATGCACTAGGTTGATACTATTGACAGATTTTAGGCTTTTTTTGCGTACATTATAGCTAGAGGTTGCCTCTATTGTCTTAATTTCTAATTTAAATTATTAGCAATGTCAGTGACCAAATTATTGGCAGAATTATTTATAACTAGCTGCTGCCCGCGACGTCGTCTGCGTGAAGGCTCTACAGCACCAAAAACACCTAAGATGCCAGTGTCGCTATAGCATTATAAAGTAAACAACTTTTAAAATAGAATTAAAATATAAGTTTTTTTTTGCAAGCGAAGCAAGTGAAAAGAGTTATATGGGAATCCTGCTGAGTTCAGTCATAAGAGGTGACTGAAGGAAATAGAGAAAATAATGCAGGAATACATTCTAGGACACAAAAGAGTAAAAATACGTTCAAAGGTATCATATATACCTTACAACACTTCCCTATAAACTACGTTGGTAGTTATGCTGCCAGGAGCCAAAATGTGTGATGACGCGGGAGCAAGCGACGACGTACAGTTGCTCGTGTGAGAAGCAACTCGTCCTGACGTCGACACCCACTGCCCTCAGTGTCTGCCCCTGCGACTTATTGATGGTCATCGCGAAGCAAACACTCACGGGGAGCTGTACGCGCTTGAACTGGAACGGGAAGTTATGAGGTATGAGGGGAATGCGTGGTATAAATACTGCCTCGCCGACGTCACAACCCGTAAGAATTTCCGCCTCAATGGTGTGTCTGTGGAGCGAGATGACTTTAAGGCGGGTCCCGTTACACAACTTCGGAGGAGATAGGTTCCGAAGAAGCATAACCGGGACACCGCTTCAGCTTGAATGCGCTGGAAGTCTACTTGCTGACAGGGAGTTCAGAAATTCCACGGGATAATGTGTGGCGTCATCTTGCTTGACAACAGTGTTTATCGAGGTGTAGACCACTTCATTCCCTTCAATTTCCGAGAGAATGCATTCGTTAATTGCTGCAGCCTGATCATTCTGGCCCGCTCACACACCCAAGAATTCTGCTGGTGCGGTATACGACTGAATGTCCCCGTACACACAGCGAATGAGTTCTTCTAAGCTGGAAACCACTCTACCGAGAGACTCTAGAAGCACCACCTGTCTACCTCTCTCTTCTGGTAGAGTGCCTTCGCCAAGACTTAGAAGGACATCGGAGAATTCTTGAGCGCGTGCATTGCCGCCAAGCCGAGCTCTCATATTAATGGTCAAGCGCAGCGTACGAACTCGTGACCACAACGAAGATCGTTTCAACGAAGCATTCACCTCGTCAGCCCTCGATCCTCGGCCATCGTACACTCATCCCATACGATCAGAGAGCAATCCTTGAGCACGTGTCCCTTATCGCTGTTACGTGACACACCACAAACAGGCGTTTCGGCGCTCTCTAAATCGATGGGAATTTTAAACATGGCATGTGCTGTCTTGCAGTCCCGGAAGCAGTGTGGCAGCGATTCCCGACGACGCTACAGCAATAGCAATTTTGCCTTGCCTCCTGACCTCTGCAAGTATGCCAGTGGTAACAAATGTTTTTCCTGTACCACCAGGAGCATCCAAGAAAAACATTTTACCCTGGTTTTGCCAAACGCTTTCAAGGACGGTGTCATAAATTTTTTTTTGCTCTGAAGAGAACAAAGCGACATGGTCATTTCGTATGGTGGTCATTTCGCCGTCTCCGACTTCGTCTCCAGTAGCACGCCTCAAAGCTCGTAGAAAATCTTCAGACAGATGATGGCGATACTTCTCCCACAAAGCTACGGGGTTCGCGACTCCACAAAACACCAAGATGACGGCAAACAGATGACGCATGCGGCTGGGACTGTCACTGACACTCGCCTCCGCGAGGGTGTCAGCCCAATTTTGGTCACCGTCGAGAAGGTGACGTGCTACGCCGGCTGCGCAGTAAGTGGGAAACTCCACGCCATCAAATGTCCTCAGAAAGGCGAAAGACTTTGCCTCGGACAGTGTGAAGTAACAACCGCAGAAAATCGCATTCACCATTATTCGGATGCACGGTATAATTTAAGTTTATAATTAGGTATACGACATGAAAATATATTAATTACCAAGCAATAATCACACAGATAAATACCGAACAAAAGTATTAACAGTCAATGTTTATTTTGTACTAACAACATGAAATTGATGAAGAAATGATCATCATCAATGAACATAACTTTTTTGTAATACTTAACACCGCATTTTTTTTAAATTGTCTTCCTCAACTCGGCTCAAGATTTTGAGGGTTTTGTTGGAACTTGAATTTGTCAAAACGAACTATACGATACAACTTTTATGAAGAAAATGCACATTACCATCTATGAATTTTAAGAATAACTAACTACTAACCTCACCAACATGATCAAATTTAAATTATTAATTTCCAAAAAGTGTTGACATGTAACTTGATTTGATTTTTATGAAATCTCATAGATGGCGCTGCTTCAAAATTGTCTTATACTACCAACATTAATTAAACTATGTTTCTCTGCCCAAGTTACTTAAATGGCGTAAAAGTTTTTATAGTGTAAAGCTAGATAATAACATGACTTACTCAAAAACAACATTTAAATATGCGTCGTTAGATTACACGCTGTCACAGAATGCGTAAGAAAAATAAAGATTCACAGGTCCTCCTCGTAGGTGATAGCGTGATAATATGTAGCCTATATGTTGACCCGACCTCTTAGTAATATTCATGCAAAATTTGAAGTAAATCCATGCAGTACTTTTTGAGTTTAGCCCGGACATATATACAGACAAACAGACAAAAATTCTAAAAACTATATTTTTGGCTTCGATATCGATTGTAGATCACGCCCCAAGTATATTATATATTCTATGTACAGTTTTGCCTTTCCTACGATTTTATTATATACGATTTTATTGTATATGTTTATATTATTTATTTAAACATTATCATTATTTTTTTTTTTAAATAACACAGACATAAGGATCAGAATTATTTCGTCATAAAGGCAAGCCTTTACGACGTGATTAAACACATAATAATGTTTTAAAGATAACAATATGATTTCGTTAGTACTATATCGCGCCAATAGATGTCGTTACATGTTTCCACTTATTGCAATAAAAATTTGTTTTTATCTTTTGATAGACTGAAGCGATTGCGATGAAACAAAGACTAATCACTGCTCCGAGTTCTACACTATATTTGAGTATAAATATGAACCATATTGGTTTGGTACTTTTTACGTTGAGCCTGTTCAAAATCTGTCACATCCAAACAGACAAACAGACAAACAGACAAAAATTCCAAAAATTGAAGAAATGGCATCTGTTGGTTATCCTATAACAGCCCAACTATTTTTTATTTTTTTATTTTCAATGTACAGAAACGCCTCGTCTACAGATTTATTATATGTATAGATGTCATTGCATTGCTCAAAAGAAGCAAGTTGTTTAGCCAAATTTTTGGCTGTAATAGAAAAAAAATAAGATAGCGACACAGCTTTTATAATAATAGTCAGAAAGATAGTACATAACAATGTTATATCTATCTTTTGTCAAATAGAAATTATAATATTAATATGAACTAAATGGAACATGTTATTATTAAATGTCAAGTTATGCATTGTCATATTCAATTCAAATCTTATGTTATTATCTTCCTGTGGCAAACTGTTACTATAAGGGAATGTAAACAATACAACTTTTCTTAAACTAAGGTTGCATAATGTTCTATGATACTGGAGCAGTTCTCCTTTGTTTACATTTCCCCTATTACCCATAAAAATTAATAAAGTTGTATCCTGGGTAAAGTTACATTTAATATTTTTTTTCATAATATGAAACAAAGAACAACCAAGCATACAGTAATTTATTATTGAGTGTCCCGGATATTCAGCTGTTAACAAGTGTCCTAAGTCCTTACCGATCTCATCACAAAATAACACAATATCATTATTTAAAGTTTGTTTACACTGTTTATACGAACTATTAGTAGAAGAAATTATCAAATCAACACAGGGCTGCACTAAGGTGGTATTGCAAGTTGTCAATGAATGGTCCGGTGTGACATTGATTGGTGTTTGACAATGCTCACAGTTGTTTTTTTGTGAGTTTACCAGCTCATTCATTGCCAACACATATTCCCTCATAAGGTCTTCAGAGGTATTATATTTGTTGGTCATTGAACTAAGTTTCTCCTGTAGATGGTCAAGTTCAGATTGCAAGGTCTCTGTGTCAATGTTGTACTTCCTAGTACTCTGCTCCAAATTATAAGAATACATTTCGTGAACTTTAAAGGAAAATTAGTTTAGCAGTAATAGTCGTTGAACTTGAGTGTTGGATAATTTTGTACCAAATACAAAATCCTTAGCATAAATCCTTTAAAGTGACTAAGATGAAGTAGTTGCTTGTTTATACCGGGTAAAGACTTGCATTGAAAAACAAAATATGAAATAAAAAACTAAAAAACCATAATAAATTATCATAAGTTTCACAATACAAGCCGCTAGATGGCGCTGTACCTACGGGTTCAATCGAGTACAAACGAGTCGCAAACGAACTTTGTTTAATTTTCGAATTACAATTTTGTGAATTGAAATAATAACTTGGCAGCAATCGTACTCTTATTTTTTAGCTTTACAAGGAAGAAAGTGGTTATTAGGTATTAGTTAATGTCTAATCTGTTTAAATAATTATCTTCGAAAATCAATATTTTGTCATTAGTTTAGTATCGCTATTCGATAACAAATGGCGTTGTGCCGTGACGTCACTTATGTAGATCGCGGTGTTAAGATTTTCTTGCAAGGTATCCGTGGTTACGTTGTGTTAAAGTTTTGTTTTACTCTGGTTTTAGCTACCATGCATTGTCCTTTGTGGAGCCGGTTTTAAGCGTTTAAGACCATCACACTTCTAATCGACATCCCCGCACGTCTTAGAAATGATAATTCAAATTTAAAGTCGATTTTTGTTATTATACCTACTCGACTCGTATTAACTCCTAATATCTTTACCATTACTTATATTCAGAATAAAGAACAACAGAATCGTACTATATTGTGATAACGGGCTACTACGGAACCCTACACTGTGCGTGGCCCGACACGCACTTGGCCGGTTTTTATGATGTATCTACTTACCTGCAATGTTATAGGTAAACTTATAACATTACCTACCTACTGTTGCAAATTTTAGAGCTGTTTCTTGAGCAAGTTACAGACCTTGCTCTGTAATTAAAAATAATTAACAACAGAATAAAGAACAACAGAATCGTACTCTAATGTGATAACGGGCTACATACAGCATCATATTGTAGTCTTTGCGGGCTACTACGGAACCCTACACTGTGCGTGGCCCGACACGCACTTGGCCGGTTTTTTTTTATATTTTTAATATAAATCTATGTATAATATAGGTATTAAACGTAGACAGAGTATTCTCCGTCTACGAGTAAGTCGGATTTTGAATCGGAATGTAAGAAACCTTTCTAATCCGCTCCATGTAAATAATTAACACGATTGTTATTAACTTGTTCGATTAAGTATACGGTATTCCTCTGCTGTCACGTACAGTATACCACGCTGTGACCTGTGAATGTGATGCAAATACACATCTGTTGAGTACAACTGGATCGAGTTTCATTTAAATATAAACAGGGCGCCCTTAACGCACCTAAATTGGTGACACCGACGATAGAAGAACGAAGAACATATCAGTGTTTTTACACAGAAGAACTCGATCCAGTATCGTGAAGCGCAACGAGCTCACACTCATCCCGGGCAGCGGGTTTCTTCGTGAGCAAAACCTACTAGTCGTTATAGACTTTCGTGACATTAGTGCATTGACGTTCGGCTGTGCGTATTAATTGTGCCTAATTACACCGTGTTTGAACTTTATCGACCCTGAAACAAGAAAAATCATATAATTCCGCGATAGCAGCGCCATTTTTTCTTGTACGGATTTTTTAAGGAAACTTCAAAGTTAGCGCGCGAAGTTTGACATTAGCCTGACACTGACACATGTGCCTGTCATCACTATCTGCAAACGTCAAACGTAAACCGGCTGCGTTCCAGAGAAACTCGAAATGTAAAGGTGTGTTCCATATTCAATAGTGCGATGTGACAACAGAAGCCTGTAAGTTACTTTTTATTTTTCCTAAACTCTGCATGGATGGACATTCCTACAACCTACCTCAAATACAACGGTGTTTCCTTACGAACAATAAGTGCTTAATTTTAAACTAAATGCCTAAACATAACAACATTTATTGTATTTCTTTTCTTTGTTTTGTGCATTCTGCATGTTTTGACTATAGTAATTATTCCGGTTTAATTGTTAATATTCCAGTAGGGACATGGACGCAATGCTAATAACATAAAAAAGAGGTTTTTGGAGAACATTTTTATTTTTTACTGTTTACATTTATTTTACATTTTACTTTTTATTTGCCTGTATGCTGCATGTATATTCATTTTTGTTTAGTTTTGTGTGTCCTATTTGTTATGAATCTGCTTTCTCATGGTGACTATCCAACTCTTTGATTCCACCTCTGCGCTACTATTGTATAAGTTATACTGTGTTTCTCTTAGGGTTGTGTGTTTTTATTTGTAAGATAAATATAATTTGTATAGTAACGCAATGACTACCGAAGGAAAGGAAGTTTTCCTGGATCCTGAACCTGGAACTGGTGGTCAACAGTCCGCTGACCCATCCCCACCTACATCTCAACCGATATTAGTCAATCGAGTTTCCATCCGCGTTCCTCCTTTCTGGCCAGACTGACCAGCTCTCTGGTTTGCAAGTTTGGAGGCACAATTTCATATTAATAGCATTACACAAGAGTTGACTTAATATTACTATGCTGTAAGTCAGGTGGACACCAAATCTGCGACTGAAGTCGAAGACATAATTATTGAGCCACCTAAGAGTCAACCGTACAGTTGTCTTAAAAAGGCCCTTATCTCCCGTTTCTCTGAATCTTATGAAGAGAAAATTAGAAGGCTCCTTGAGAAAGAGGAGATCGGGGATAGGAAGCCATCATCATTCTTCCGCTACCTCAGGACTCTTGCTGGTCCATCTTTCCCGGAGCAGCTCCTTCAAAATATTTGGACAAATAGGTTACCTCATTACATGCAAGGTATTTTAGTTGCCCAAAAACATTCATACCTTGAGGACTTGGGTGAGCTGGCTGATAAGCTGCAAGAAATCAGTCCACCAATGAATGTCCATGCAGCAGGTAGCGCATCATCACCTTACCACCATATTGACGTGTAAAAGTGTTTGTACAAACCTACTTACAGAAATAAAAATCATTTAATCATTTAATCATCACCATCATCCGGTGATGACACCAAGGAACAACTCAAGATGCTCCAACAACAAGTGGCGGATCTGACACAGCTTGTGACCGGCCTCACCACAAGTAATGACAGAAATAACCGCAGTCGCTCAAGCTCACGCACTCCTAACGGCCAATGCTGGTATCACAGGCGTTTCGCGGCGAAAGCTTCCAGGTGTTTCAACCGTGCACTTGGTCTGGTCCCGTACCACAGGGAAACTCCAGCAGCAGTCAGTAGTGGCGACCACTGACTGCTCCCTAGCAAGTTGCCGTCTATTTGTCACCGATCGGTATTCGGGCCGACGATTTTTAATTGACACCGGTTCCGATCTTTCGTGCCTACCTAGACGTTACTCCCAGGGTAAAAAGCAGCCACTCCCGTACGAACTTTTAGCAGCCAACGGCACTAAAATAAATACTTTTGGTCTAGTCGAACTTAAATTGAACTTAGGTTTAAGACGTGACTTTGCATGGAAGTTCATAGTCGCAGAAGTAGGAACTCCATTAATCGGTTCAGATTTCCTGGCTCATTACCACCTTTTACTAGACTGTGCTCATGGAAGGTTGCGAGACGATAAAACAGGGTTGTCAGCGGAAACCGAATTCTCCTCAATTGACCAACCCAGTGTTAAACTACTATTTGTGATCTAGTTATCGAGAACTAATGAGATTCTAATAGCTGTAACGTAAAATTAGCATCTCATTTTTTTCTTGGTTTTCGGGACAGAACTATTGTTGTGTTGGCTCCAGGCGATAGAACTATGCAGTCTCTTACGTATTTATGGTCTCAAGAACTGCTGAGATGCTGATCGGGGTAGTGTGAAGTTAGCATCTCATTCTGAAAATTTTTTTTTTTCAGAAAGTTGAACAGAACTTTTGAAAAAAAATATCAGGAACTGTAGAACTATTGGGGATGCTACTGGAACTGCCTTTTTATTGTGAGATTCTAGAAATTGATATGCCTAGTTCACACACATAAAGCATACCAATTCCTGTAAATTCTGATGATATTTGTAAAACAGCCATAATCACACCTTTTGGACTCTATGAATTTCCCTATATGACCTTTGGTCTTAGAAATACCGGACAGACGTTTCAAAGGTTCATAGACGAAGTTGTGCGAGGATTTAATTTCTGTTTCGCCTATGTCGACGACATCCTCGTGTACTCGAGAGATCCCCAACAACATGCTGAACACCTCAGACTCTTGTTTCACCGACTGCACCAGTATGGAGTGGTCATCAATCCGGCGAAGTGCGTACTTGGAGCAGCCGAGGTAACGTTTTTGGGTTACCGTATTAATGCTGCAGGCACCTTTCCTCCCGAAGACCGTATCCGTGCTTTAGTGGATTTCGCTCCTCCTAAGACCGTACAAGGCGTACGTAGGTTCTTGGGCATGGTTAACTATTACCGTAGATTTTTGCCCGACGCCGCTAAGTATCAGGCTCCTTTAATCGACGCAGTCGCTGCAACTAACAGCAAAGGCGCAAAACCATTTCCATGGACGCCCGAGCTCGAACAATGTTTTGATAACTGCAAGAAGAGCCTAGCTAACGTTACTACTCTATCGCACCCAAATTCTGAGGCCCCTTTAGGTCTTTTTACCGATGCGTCGAGCATGCACATAGGCGCATGTTTACAGCAGAAGGTCGATGATAACTAGCAACCCCTAGCATATTTTAGCAAAAAGCTCACCGAGAAACAATCTCAGTGGCCCGCTTATTATAGGGAACTTCTAGCTGTGTACGAGAGCGTTCAACACTTTCGGCACATACTAGAAGTGCAGAATGCAGCAGTTTTTACTGACCATAAGCCTCTCGTGTATGCCTTCACGCAGCGTCGCGACAAGCTTCCACCAACACAACTCAACCAATTAACTTTCATCAGTCAATTTACCACCGACATAAGATATATTAAGGGTACCGACAACGTAGTCAACAACCACGTAGTCGACAACGCACAACCAGTTACCACCCGTGCGCAAATGGCATGGTAGAACGAATGCACCGCCAACTAAAAGTTTCTTTAATGTGCCATCCCCAAACGTGGAGCAAGGCACTTCCACTGATACTCCTTGGCATGAGGACTGCCCTCAAAGAGGACCTGAACACCTCGTCCGCTGAGCTAGTCTATGGAGAACCTCTTCGACTTCCTGGAGAACTTATCATGCCAGCGGAAGAACCCAGGAGCCCAAACGATATCACTGATTTCGTCACGGAGTTGAGGAGCCGAATGGAAATTTTACGTCCAACAATACCAGCCTCACGACACGCTCGACCGTCAACATTCGTGTTCAAAGATTTGGCGACGTCGACCCATGTCTTACTCCGCGACGACACTGTTCGACGGCCTCTGCAACCTCCATACACTGGGCCATACCGTATCCTAAGGAGAAGGGACAAAACCCTTACCTTGGAGATGAACGGAAGAGAGGCTACGGTCAGCATAGACCGTGTTAAGCCAGCATACCTGGACTCTGAACTAATTTCCTCACCACCTGTTCCAGTTCCTGTCCCAGATTCTCCTTCCACACACCCAACTCCCTCCACACCAAGTACTCCATTCCCCTCAGACACTGTCACCACCAGTTCTGGCAGACGGGTTAAATTTAGGGACATTCTAGATTTATAGTTTTATCTTATATCGCCGTCCCCGACGAATAAAATGGTAATGTACTATTACGATAGTTTTAACTTTATTGCATATTCGGTATGTAGAGGTCCGATTACACTTTGTCAATTTTTTTCAAACATTTCCTACGGTTATCTCAGAAGATACGAGATTTTTATGTGTATTGTAATGAATTTAACAATATGTAGCGCGGCAACCCCATGACCATAAGGGTAAGGATGATGTTGGCCGCACTGTTAGTAACATCCAATCTGATGATCGCGGGAGCATTAGAAAGGTTGGCGCCACTGTAGGTGATGACCAATCACGCGCCGCTATTTTACCCGCGCGCCCCGCTTCTAGCGCCAGGGTTGAGCACGCGCCTCTCGCGGGGAAGTCCACTCTCGATCCCTGTGTAACGCGACGTGTCTCAAGCCGCACTCGTAAAGTGCCGGCCATTTTTGATGTCTAAGAAGTTTTTAGTTATAATTCTTTTTCTATGTTTCCCAAACGTGTTTCCATTTTTGGTGTAATTAAAGTAAATTGAAAGTACCAAGTGCTATCATTCAGAGGCCCGAACCCTATGCCCGTCGGCTACATGTGGCGTCCCAACAGTAGGGGCCTTTGAAGACACGTGCTTGCGATTTTTTTTTTACGAAACAGCTCCGCGGTTAGTGTTTCGCTTCGGAACTTGAAGCGTGTGGCGTTTCCGGCGAATGAAAATTCACGCCACGTGGTTCCGTACCCTTTGCCAGTAGGGCAACGATGGAAACAAGAAATAAGAAATCCAAGAACCAGGGAGTAGAAGCAGAAGAAGAATCAGAGGAGATTTCCACGTCCATCACCATGGACCAGGGTCAATTTGCAACCCTGATGCACTCGCTGCAGCAGAGTCAGGCAGAGATTTTCGCGAGGCTCATCCATGATGTCAGAACTTCGACACCGGCGCATGAAATGTCCATGACAACGCCCGCCGCGAACTTCTCAAAGTGCACAGCTCGATTTAACGGATCGTCCGTTGATGTCGACGGATTTATCGACGCGATAGAAGTGTACAAGAACTGCCTACAGATATCAGATGATAACGCTGTTAAAGGACTCTCTATGTTGCTAGTAGACTCAGCAGCATTATGGTGGCAGGGCATAAAAACCAGCACAACGTCATGGCCGGATGCCATGCAAAAACTAAAATGTGCTTTCGGAGAGCATCGTCCGCCATTTCGAATATATTTGGAATTGTTTTCATTGCGACAAAGTACGGACACAACAGATTTGTTTATTGCGAAGACGAGAGCGCTTTTATCGAGATTGCCACAGGAAGACCTACGTGAAAAAGTTCAACTGGATATGGTATACGGGCTTCTCGATCGTAGAATAAGAAAGCGGCTCGATCGTAACTCCATAACTTCTTTTGACCAGTTACTGCACCGTGCCAGAGCGATCGAGGAATCGTTAGTAGACAGCGCATGTGACAAGACACCGGCACTGACGCATCCGAGCGCCAGTCACCAATCTACCGTCACAGGCGCTCCTGCAACTTCGGCATCAAGTGATAACAAGGACACTCGCAGCAAAAGACTGTCGTGCAATTACTGCAAGAAATGGGGACACGATAAATCGCAGTGTAAAAAGTTAATAAACAACAATGTTAAAAGTGAATCTAACGTAAAAAGTGATAACGGGAAAAGTGATGACAGCGTAAACAAAAACAAAGCTATTCAATGTTATGGGTGCGGTACCCCTAACGTAATAAAATCGAAGTGCGAAAAGTGTAAATCTAGTTCGCAAAACGCATTCTGCTCGGTTACGACAACTAGTGATAGCGTAAATTCAAAAGTGCGCGGTTCCCGTCATCGCCTTATCACGCGCGATGTAGGCGCGTCGTGCGAGCCGAGATCGACAGCAGCACGCACCCCGCCACCCGCGCCCTCCCCGCACAGTACGTGCGGCGCGGGGGGCGACATCGCCGCTTGTTGCCTAGCGACCGTCCGCGAGCGTTTTGACAACGTTCCGCGCGGCCGAAGGTCGCCGGGCCCGCTTCGCATCGTTCCTGCTGATACCACAGGTAACCCAGCGTCTTACAACGCTGGGCGTCACTTAAAACTTTACTGTGATCGTGTTACTGAACCGCGAAATAATAATGAGTATTCTAGTGTCGGTAAAAATGTGTGTTGTGATAATAATAATAGAGACACTAAGTTTTGTTTATGTTCAACTAAAACCTGTTCGCAACAGGGATATTTAATTCAACCAGATGATAATGATAAAGTTGCCATATCATGTTGCATAAATAAGAATAGAAATGTTCAGGGTGATTGTTTATGTCCATGTTTTTCTGTTGATAGTGTTCATAAATGTTTACGATTAAGCTCAGTAAATGTTATTAAAAATAACAATTGTAATCAACACCTCGCGTCTGCACAGGGTCGAACTAAGGGAGGTCCAATCAAGGGGGAGCCTAATAATAATAGACCTTTGATGCAAATAGGTATTTTAGGGGAAAACGGGACGGCGTTACTGGACACTGGTGCTAGGGGCTGTATTGCCGGCCACACACTTTTTCGCGTGTTCAAGGAAAAAGGCCATCCTTTACAACAGTGCACTAGAAACATCCGCCTGGCGGATGGTTGCACGCGCCTGATGGAGGTGCTTGTTGCAGAGGTACAGGTGAAACTTTTTCATAAAATTGTGCCTACCGAGTTCATAATTTTCCCCGAAGCTCGAGATAACGAAACACTTTTAGGTATCGATTTTATTAACAGTGCCGGTCTCGTTATCAATTTCAAGCAGCGCGTTTGGCATTTTTCAGATAGTAGTGATCAAAAGTATAAATTGATTTCTGAAACGTTTTCGTCTCGTCGAAAGGCATACGCCGCGATGAATGTTTTACGCGATGACGAGGGTGCAGGTTTAGAGGATCAGGAGCGTGAGGAGCTTGCCAAATTGCTCACGGATTTTCAACAGGCGTTTAATACAATTGGGGAGCCGACTCCATATGGGGAGCACCATATAGACACGGGAAATAATTCGCCGATAGCGACGCCCCCATATCGCCTGACACCTGCAAAGAAGGAGATTATGCAGCAAGAGCTTACCAAAATGTTGAAGGAAGATATTATTGAAGATTGCGAATCTGCATGGGCTGCTCCAGCCCTGCTAGTACCTAAACGTGATGGCAGTTTTCGTTTCTGCGTCGACTATCGAAAGTTAAATTCGATTACGAAGACTGACGCCTATCCAATGCCTCGCATTGATGAACTGCTCCAATCTACTAAACGTGGACCTTGTCACATGAGTACAATAGATTTGCGATCTGGATACTGGCAAGTGTCAGTTAAGGAAGAGGATAGAGATAAGACGGCTTTCGTGACCCTTTTCGGAACCTTCCGTTTTAAAAGGATGCCGTTTGGTCTGAAGAACGGGCCAGCTACTTTTCAGCGTTTGATAGACAGAATGCGATCCGGTTCAGCACTAAAGGACGTTACAATCCTAGGGTATTTAGACGATTTGTTAATTATAACGCAGGGGGATTTTTCGAGTCACCTGGAAGACCTGCGAATCGTTTTTGAACAGCTGATGAAGTTCAAATTGCGTGCTAACCGAGAAAAGTGTGTATTCGCAAGAGAATCGGTTAAATATTTAGGTCATGTGATCTCACAGGAAGGAGTCTCAGCTGATGAAAGGAAAATTCAAGCTATCTTAGACATGAAGGAGCCGTTTTCACTGGGACACCTCAGAACATTCATACAAACATGTTCCTGGTTTAGGAAATTTATTCCCAAGTTTTCGGAGGTAGCAGAGCCACTGACAAGATTGACGAGGAAGAATCAACCTTGGATATGGGGACCACAACAGGCTGAAGCTTTCAGTAACTTGAAAAGGCTTTTGACGTCAGCACCGATCCTCATACAGGCAGACTACTCTAAGCCATTCATCCTGCGCACGGATGCGAGCAACTATGCGATAGGTGCAGTGTTGCTTCAAGGTGAGAAGAATGAAGAACGACCCATCGAATTTGCCAGCCGTTTGTTGTCAGCAGCGGAACGAAATTATTCGACCACGGAGCGGGAGGCTCTGGCGGTCGTCTGGGCCGTCGACCGTATGCGGGGTTACATTGATGGCCATCCAGTAATTATAGCCAGTGATCATCAGCCCTTGAAATGGCTGCTCTCATTAAAGTCGCCTACTGGTCGTCTAGTGCGTTGGGCACTAAAACTTCAGGCGTATGACATCCGGTTTGAGTACACTCCCGGAAAGGTAAATGTGGTGGCTGACGCACTCAGCCGCCCTGTCTGTACAGAAGAGTCTCGTGAATCCTGTGGAATATGTACTGTTATTATTGATTTGCCTACGCGAGATCTTACGGAGCTACGTGCAGCACAAGAATCTGACCCCGATTTGAGTAAAATTATAAAGGAATTAGAAGATACAGAAGAAGTTGCCTCTCGTCGTTGGGCTGAACGTGGTTATCTCATGGAATGTGGTATCCTTTACCGCTATAACCCAGATACAGACAACGAGTCACCGCAATTGGTGATACCTGTAAGCATACGTGAGAAGATTCTAAGGGAATGTCATGATGCTCCAATTGCAGGTCATCCTGGAATAGAGAGAACTTACCAGAAAATAGCTCAAAATTATTTTTTCCCTGGAATGAGAAGAATAATAACAGATTACGTAAAATCATGTTCGTCATGTCAACGCTATAAAGCGACAAATGAAAAGCCACCTGGTCTGATTCAAACACCGATTTTAAACCAGCGCAATGAAGTCTTGGCTATCGACCTATTTGGACCACTGCCAGAGGGCGAAAACGGGGAGAAGTGGATCCTGTTAGTGGAAGATACCGCGACAAGATGGGTTGAATTGTATGCCCTCAAAGAAGCAACGTCTGTCGCCTGCGCGAAAGTACTCATAGAAGAGTATTTCCTTCGGTTTGGCTTACCACGTCGCATTATTTCGGACAATGGTGTCCAATTTGTCTCAGCGGTCATGCAGAAGTGCATGTTCATTCTTGGTATTACGCAAGATTTAATACCTTACTACCACCCAGAAGCCAATCCAGCGGAAAGAAAAAACCGGGATATGAAGACCCAATTGGCTCTGTTGGTTGGTACGGATCACCCCTCATGGCCTAAGCAGCTACCGATAGTACGGTTCAGTATGAACAGCGCGGTCTGTGAAACGACAGGTGTTACTCCTGCATATTTGACGTTTGCACGTGAGCTGAGGTCACCGTTAGAGGTGTACAATGATCCAAAGGCGGTCTTGCGGAAGGATAATTTTGTACCACAGATCACTCCTTACCTGACAAAATTTTTAAACTCTCTTTAGAAAAACTGCAAGATAGAAGGAAGACATATGCTGATCGTTCGAGAAGAGTAGGAGAAGATTTTAAAGTAAATGACAAGGTTTTATTGACTACCCATCAGCTGAGCGACGCCAGCAAGTCAAAGACCGCTAAGTTTTTCCCTAAGAGGGATGGGCCATATGTTGTGAAGAAGAAATTGAGCCCCACAACATACTTGATCGTTTCTGATGTAAATCCTGGTGAGGTATTGGGCAAATTCCACGTCAATCAGCTCACTCCCTTTCGAGGACGAGTAGATGAATGCACTCAGCCACTGGAGCCTAAGAAAAAGCGTGGCCGACCTCGTTTGCAACCTATTCCTGATGATGTTAATGTAGGGCTAGACCACGACCGAGTACGTAATCGTGATCTAGAGGGGGAGGATGTAGCGCGGCAACCCCATGACCATAAGGGTAAGGATGATGTTGGCCGCACTGTTAGTAACATCCAATCTGATGATCGCGGGAGCATTAGAAAGGTTGGCGCCACTGTAGGTGATGACCAATCACGCGCCACTATTTTACCCGCGCGCCCCGCTTCTAGCGCCAGGGTTGAGCACGCGCCTCTCGCGGGGAAGTCCACTCTCGAAGTCTCGATCCCTGTGTAACGCGACGTGTCTCAAGCCGCACTCGTAAAGTGCCGGCCATTTTTGATGTCTAAGAAGTTTTTAGTTATAATTCTTTTTCTATGTTTCCCAAACGTGTTTCCATTTTTGGTGTAATTAAAGTAAATTGAAAGTACCAAGTGCTATCATTCAGAGGCCCGAACCCTATGCCCGTCGGCTACAAATATTATTTATATGTATGCTTAATACACTTGTGGCAACGAATAAAATTGTTAGAGACTATTACAATACTTTCGATACGTTACATTTCCAGTAAGATGCTCTTACCATTATATTCGCGGGAAAAATATTCGACATAATTTGCGTAAAGCTTAATACAATTTTATTCTGTGACAGACAATTTTATTTTAAAATCGTTAAGTTCTTTACGATATATTTCATTAAAAATTACAGAAGGTAAATATTGATTACTATATCCTTTCATTATAATTTTTTTCTGTAATCGATTTAACGATTTACGCTGTGATAATTCTGCCTTACACTGAGTAAATAATGGCAGCATTATTTCCTCTGTTCTGCCTTACAAACCATAACATGTTATGAAATTTCAATAGCAACGTAAACTAGTGGAGCTCTAAAGATAACTGGTGCTACCTTCTCGATCTGGAGGTCGCGGGTTCGATTCCCGCGGGGAACAGCAACTGTTTCTAGTTGGGCTAGGACATAGCAAGCTCCCCCCCGGTGGGTTCCCGCACCCCCCCGGTGGGTTCCCGCATTGTCGAGGCGGGGGGGCTCAGTAGCCGTGGCTTGGACACCCACGGTGAAGCGAAGAGGAACCCGAGGAGGGGCCGCTCGTCAGGGCTTTTGCCGACAAGCCGACGACGTAGCGGCCAACATGTAGGTTGCGGTGCCGCTTGGGCGACATCGCAACTGAGGCGGGCCGCGATGTCGTACCGGAGGCATCGCGGCTGAGGGTTGGAGGCCGCGGCGGGAGAGGAGTGCCGGTATTACGGTGCGCCGCTCTCCCTACCTTCCGCGGCCTTGACGGGGTCGCCACCGTTCGATGGCGGACGCGGTGGGGCCGCAGGGGAAGAGGAGTGTTGGTATGACGTTGGCCACTCTCCCTATCCTCTGCGGCCGAAAATTGGCAGGCGGCGGGGCCAATGACCTGACCCGTCGCAAGGGGACCAAGGGTGGCAGAGACGGGGTCGTCTGGCGTCCATGTGCTGGTTTGGTCCCTGGGGTGGTCACGGCGTGCTATGTGTTCTGGTGCGCCGGTGATGGGGAGTACTCCCCGGAGAAGGGTCCGGTGACGGACAGCCGCGGCGGGTTCACGGATGAGTGCTAACGCGTGCCCGTGTTCCCGCCATAAGCGGCAGAGGAGGACACCGTGGAGTTTTAGTGGGTTAGAGTCCCACATAACTGCACTATCTCCCCGTGGTAGTACAGAATGCATGAGCATTTCTCCACGTTAATAAAAAAAAAAAGTTAAAACTGTGACCTCCTACGTACGAGCCGAGCGAGCGAAGCGAGCGGTGCCGCGGTAGCGGCCAGCGAGTGCCAGAAACGACTAGATTATATAGAAAAAAATATGGAAAAAAAAACAGACTACCCGAAACTGAACTAGTTAGCCGAGATTAATTATTTAAAAAAAAATACTAGGTACCAGAATACTTAATATTATTATTACCTGTTTAGAATTTGTCCCAGTGGAAAAAACACCCTTGTAATAAAACGTCTTCAAAGTTAGATCTTATGCTTGAAATGGCTGCCTTAATACTGCGAAAACTGACGATACTAAATATTTGGCAAATGTAATTTTGCGTAAAATGAGTTATTCCAACTCAAATATTTATTTGACTAAATAAAAATTGGTAAAAGTATCTACTAGTTATTGTTTAAACGTTCACTTGCCAAACATTAGGTTTGGGTTACAATTATTTGTGAAGAGATTTTTCGCTAAGTAATAATTTGGCAAATGAAATTATGCGGAAAATTGTTTGGGAAGTGATAATTTGGCAATTTCTTTTTGGTGAAACAAGGGAGACCCATGTATGTATGTTTGTCCACACATATCTCCGGAACTATTAATCGGATCGTTAACATTTTTTTTATTGGCTTACATTTACTTCAACTTAGGGAACAGTGCAAGTTTCATCAAGATCGATTCAGTAATTTTCAAGATATGGACAAATACGTGTAAGTGTGACGGCCTGGCTTATTGATACGAGCTACGGGTGTAGTGTCAAAGGGAAAACATCTCAAAACCTTGGTCAAATTCTAGTGCAAAAACTAAAAATTACGAAATAAAAAGTAATTTAAAAAAATTAAACTGACTTCATTACTTTTTTTTTTTTTCGGGAATACCTAAAAAGAAGTCACACAGTGCTAGGTCATGGCTGTCCAGAAAGTCCCTCGTTTTGAGCGCGGTGTGCGCAGGCGCGTTGTCGTGGTGGAGCAGTAGCCCGCGGAGCCGTGTTTGGTCGCTTGTTGCTTACAATAGAGAAAACTTCTGCCAAGCATTTGGTAGTATACCATTCAGCGTTAATGCTTCTTTGGTTCTGTAAAGGAACTGACAAAGCACACACAAGCAGTCACATTGAAAAAGCTCGCGATCAAAATCTTCCCCCCGCTTCTAGATCGCTTCACTTTGGTAGGCGTTGATTCGTTTTGAAACACCCAAACCGTCGACTTCGTTTCTGGATCGTATTGATAAATTCAAGACTCATCACCTGTAATGATGTCGTAAACACGCCTAGACGAGCCTGCTTAAAATTTGTTTATCATATCACGACACCATTCCACCCGGGACTGCTTCTGAGCATCGCTGAGGTTGTGCGGCACCCAGCGTCAAACTATCCTCCTCACGCGAAGATGCACGTGTAGAATTTCGTGACGGCTTCCCGATCCAACCTGCAGTATGTGCTGAATCTCTTGATACGTAACTCGACTATTGTCTTGGATTAAATTTTTCACTGCTAGCACGTTTTCTTCCGCAACAGCCGGCAAAGGGCGACCACTTCTTTCTTCATCGCCGTTGACTTATTATTAATTTCATCCCCCAAAGTTAGTCGACCGCGCTTGAATTCGTTATACCAACGATACACGGTTGCCTTAGAAGGGCCTTCATCCATGAATGCCATTTGAAGTCTATGGTACGATTCGTCCGGTTTCAGGCGACACTTGAAATCGTAAAAAAATCATAGCGCGAAAATGCGAAAATGTTCCCGGCGCAGAACCATTTTTTTTTTAATGAGACACGATAATTTAAATTAGCTCGCAAACAATGTCGAGGGAACTTTCTAAATTGGAACGTACCTATCTGGGGGCACGGGAGTGCCCCCGCCAAGACGAGCCAAGCGAAGCGCAAGGGCACTACCTACCTTTTCTCGAAGCACTTCGTCGTATTTTTGAACCTTCATAACTTGGGTTTGGATTATACCAGATAAACAAAATTTTCGGGATATGATGTCAGTGGTGGACTTATTAAACCTATAAAGTTTCAATTGCATAGCTCTTATACTTTAGATTTTATTGATATCTAAAATACCCCGATTTCGTCACTGATTCACTTACTCACTGACTCACTGACTCACTGATGATCATCAATATTCTAAGGTACTTCCTGAAGTCCTAGAAAGCTGAAATTTGGTATGTAAGCTAGTAATAGTACACAAACAACAAAAAAACTCTAAAACTTGGAACTTTTACCCTCCAACCCCTTAAAATAGGGGATGGAAGTTTGTACGAGACTTCCGCAGATTTTGATGCTAGAGTTCTGAAAATTGATATAGGGACTTCTTGTTATAAATAATAAAATACGTATTTCAGGATTTTCAGTAAATAACCCCCCAAACCCCCAAAAAAATATTTTTTTATTTCATACGCATCAATATTCTAAGGTTCTTCCTGAAGTCCTAGAAAGCTGAAATTTGGTATGTAAGCTAGTAATAGTACACAAACAACAAAACAATTCTAAAACTTGGAACTTTTACCCTCCAACCCCTTAAACTAGGGGATGGAAGTTTGTACGAGACTTCCGCAAATTTTGATGCTAGAGTTCTGAAAATTGATATAGGGAATCCTTGTAATAAATAATAAAATACATATTTCAGGATTTTTAGTAAAGAACCCCCCAACCCCCAAAAAAAAATTTTTTTTTTCATAAGCATGAATATTCTAAGGTTCTTCCTGAAGTCCTAGAAAGCTGAAATTTGGTATGTAAGCTAGTAATAGTACACAAACAACAAAACAATTCTAAAACTTGGAACTTTTACCCTCCCACCCCTTAAACTAGGGGATGGAAGTTTGTACGAGACTTCCGCAAATTTTGATGCTAGAGTTCTGAAAATTTATATAGGGACTCCTTGTAATAAATAATAAAATATGTATTTCAGGATTTTTAGTAAAGAACCACCCAAAAAAAAAAAAAATTCATATGCAACTTTCAAAAAGATGTGAAATCCCACCAAAAACATTTTCATGTAAAATGTTGCCAAGACGAGACCACATATGGCTCGCACTGCCAAAAAGTTATCAGATCTCATGTAGAGCCAAGCTTCTAACTCTACACGCCCTAACTTCACAAAGTCTACACCTTACTCAAAATATGTGGCTTGGCCGTTTCGCTACCATCACATGGGCGTAAGGTGAAAAATTGATTCACTGTTCATTACTTTTCTGTTATACAATTAACGAAACGGCCAAGCCTCATATTTTGACTAAGGTGTAGAGTTTGTGAAGTTAGGGCGTGTAGAGTTAGAAGCTTGGCTCTACATGAGATCTGATAACTTTTTGGCAGTGCGAGCCATATGTGGTCTCGTCTTGGCAACATTTTACATGAAAATGTTTTTGGTGGGATTTTTATTTACAAATAATCATATTTTCAAAATAGATTATATCTGGCCAGTCTCTCATACATAAAACTTTTTATCGCAATACTTTCTGAGTGACCTGGCCCTCCCTGGTATATTATTTACTGTTTCTTTGTAAGACGTACTCTGGAGAGCATCCTTGAGGATTCTCTTACAATTTGTATACTTCAGAGAATAAATATTTGCTTTCGAGTTTAGTCTAATAAAGAAGAGGTCCGAGGTACAGTTAAAATTTGGATATCTAAGAATGTTTTGTTGAATTTTGCGGACTAACTTATCTTTACGTCTTTTATTAGTATATCTAGGCTGTAGGCGTAGGCAAATAAATTGCCTAAAGCATCAACTTGCCAGTTCATTAAAGTTTAGACGCATTGGATAAATACCTATCATTCGGGCCGCTAGTTGAATGGCGTCGTTTAGTTAAAAGGCTAGGCAGTTGACTGAAAGGCTAATTAAGCTTGTTGGCGGCGGCATGGTTATAGGTGGTTATACAGGGTGATTGGAAGATGGGTGCAAAGCTTTAAGGCGAAGATAGTACAGACAATTTATAACCATTTAAGCCGTGGTTGTCTTAGACGAAGTCTTACTACTTTTTTTTACCAATTTCTTAAGATTTTTTTTTTTTAATTCCTGAAGTTTTAACTAAACTATTTATTTATGGCCAAATTGAATGATAAACGAATTCGTTTTTATTGTATTTAATTAAAGTAATGTGTAAGCAATCTAGCAAAACATGTTTTAGGCCTCTGTGTCGTTAGACATTTTTTTACAGATATATAAAGTTCATAAAAAATTTAAAATTCATAAATACTTGAAATCAATCTTGTGGACGGATGAAACTAGGGAGGGCATTACAAACTATCATAACCCACACAACACATGGGGAACACTTAAATAACAGCTGGATTGGCAGAGATGGACCCATCCCTTGGCCCGCTCGCTCACCAGATCTGACCCTGCTGAACTTTTTCGTGTGGGGCCGGGCCAAGGAGCTAGTGTATACGAATGTTGAAATAAACACGAGAGAAGAACTGATAGAGAATGAATTCAGAGTATGAAACAATGAAGCTGGAGATGATGTTGAAAATAACAACAACAGAAGTGAGAAGACGGAGCCGTGCTTGTATTAGAAATCACAGACAACATTTTGAACATGAAACATAAATAAATTAAATTCAAATGTTGTTTTATTTAGTCTGCCAAAAATTTAAAATTTCTCCCTCAAATTGGTTTTTAGGTCCTAATTTCAATAATTTGTAAGATATCCGCGTAAATGTTACCTCAATAGAAAAAGCGATTATCAAGCATGTTTTCAAAAAGGTTTGAACAAAAAAAGCACGCTCCGTTTTTTTTAAAATAAGGTTTACTAAAAATATTTATGAATTTTAAAATGTTTTATGAACTTTAAATGTCTGTAAAAAAATGTCTAACGACACAGAGGCCTAAAACATGTTTTGCTAGATTGCTTACACATTACATTAATTAAATACAATAAAAATGAATTCGTTTATCATTCAATTTGGCCATAAATAAGTAGTTTAGTTAAAACTTTGGGAATTTTCGAAAAAAATCTTAAGAAATTGGAGAAAAAAAAAAGTGGTAAGACTTCGTCTAAGACAACCATGAGTTAAATGGTTCCGAATTGCCTGTACTATCTTCGCCTTAAAGCTTTGCACCCATCTTCCAATCACCCTTTATATCGTAGACGGAGTAAACTATAGACTACTGCATATCTTCTTTTTCATTCGCACAAGAAAAAGAGAAACGTCACTAGCAAAGAAAAGAGACAGAGTAAGAATATTTCTGTCCCTTACTGCGTGTCGGCTAAGCACATCAATGTACACAACAAGTTTGGCGTTTATGAATGAAATAATAAAAACTACACCGCGATTGAACGTTTTTTCGTGCATAATTCAATAATAGTACATTTGCGCAACTGTGAAAATGGTAAGGTGCAGTGTAATAAGTGTAAAAATGATAGTATGATGAAGATTGCCGGAATTTTTTGTCCCTTTCGGTGACACGGATTCCATGAGTCTATAGATTAGGTACTCTGTCTACGTTATATATAGTCAGTCATTAAGGTAGGTACTATTTTTGTTATTTTTTCTAATTTTAGATATTAGGTAGGTATGTCAGTTTAATGTGGATTAAACTGAAGTGATGATTTAATCAAACCCAAATAATTCCCATTTTGGTTTCCAAAATACTAAAGCTACGATTTAGTACAAGGTGTCCGCCACATACAACGACGATATAACCACCTCTTTGGCCACATAGCGTCTACAATTTACCGGCGAGAGATTAAAACAGAATAAGAACTACCAGGAGATCGATGGGTTCAGGGGATCAGACCGGAATAAATCGCGAAAACGGCACTGTATCATTATTTATTTAAGTGTGTTTTCCTAGTGAAACCTGCCCAAAGATTTAAATCGCATTCAAAATCCAAGATGGTGTTCAGCGACCTCGAAAACCTTGAAAATGAGATCCCTGACTGAGCCATGCATGACGATGTTGCATTTAATAATGGCCGTATAGTATTGAATTGAAAAAAAAAATTGCAACTAAGTATACTGAGACTATTACAAAAATGAAGTACATTGATAATAATTGGATAATTATTATTAATTTCACAGTTCACTTCAAGAAAGTCTCATCGAAACGCCAGTCACAGGCGTCAGTCATCGTCTACACTACAAGGAGCGCTCGCTTGAGGAAACCTTTGTGTTCGTGGACCAATGGTGCGGTAGTAAGTTCATAGAGCGGCTGGCGACGTGGCGCGTGGACGCGACCAGTGGCGTCGTGCGCGGCAAAAACGAAGAGCACGCGAACTATTCGCGGCTCTCCGATCTGCCGCGCGACGACGGCGCCTCGGGCTGCATCGTGCGCTCCGGTGACGAGTTCGACCCCACCTGCCGCGACGCCGAGTGCGCCTGCGCGCTGCTGCTACTGGCGCTGGCGCCCGGCGTCGTGCTTCTGGTGCGCTGCGCACTGCGCCGCCGCATCGCGCGTCTGCAGCAGGAACAGCAGATCCAAGCAATCGCGCGACGCCGGCACGTGGCCACCGTGCTGGCCGCGTACCTCGTGGAGCGCGCTGCGCTGGAGCTGCACGAGGAGCTCGGCGCGGGCCGCTTCGGCATCGTACGCCTGGCGCGACTGCGCGAGCCTGGTCGCGCCCCGCGCTACATCGCCGCGAAGGCTCTGCACGACAACGCCGCACCCGCCGAGGAGAGCGAGTTCCTCCGCGAGGCGTGCACGATCGCCTCTCTCGACCATGCGCACATCGTGCGTCTGGTCGGCGTGTGCATTACAGACGGGCCGCCACTGGTACTCATGGAGCTAGCGTTCTTCGGTGACCTGCTGGGTTATCTGCGGGCGCGTCGCCACTTGGTGGAAGACGCGGGCTCGGAGGCGCCGGCGGAGAGCGGCGAGGCGGAACACGTGTCTGCCGAGGCGCTGACGCGTCTGGCGCGCGAGGCGGCGGAGGCGCTGCAGTACCTCGGCGTACGCGGCGTGGTGCACCGCGACGTGCGCGCCGCCAACTGCCTGGTGGACGGGCGGCGCTCGCTAAAGCTGGCCGACTTCGGCATGGCACGCGACACGGTGGCCGGCGCGGACGGCGCGCTCGAGTACTCGTGCCGGCGCCGCGGCCTGTTCCCCGTGCTGAGGATGGCTCCCGAGAGCATCGCGCACGGCGTGTTCTCGGCCGCGTCCGACGTGTGGGCGCTCGGCCTGCTGGTGTTGGAGCTGGTGACGCTGGGCGCGCGGCCCTACGGCACCATGTCGTCGACGCGCGTGCTGGAGTACGTGACAGCCGGCGGCTCCCCGCCGCTGCCAATGGACGCCACGCCGCAGACGTAAGTGTGCGGGTAGGGGCCCGGGCGCGCGGGGTGAGCGCAGTCTGACGGAACTTGTTGCAGGCGCGGACTGGCGGGTCTGTGCTGGGCGCGCGCGGCTGAGCGGCGGCCGAGCGCGGCGGAGGTGGCGGCCTACCTGGCGGCGTGGCCGCTGGCGCTGCGCCCGGCGCTGCTGAGCGAGCGCGACGAGCCGGCCGATGCCGACAGCGGCTTCGGGGAGTCACCCTCCACAGAGCTGCTGCCGCCCGACTCTCCTTTCAACTCCCTCGAACAGTTCGAGGACCTCGCCGCCACTCACTGATCTGCCCAGGTAGAAAACTACCTAATGCCCAACCGTTACAAAGCTGTCCCACTTTAAAAAAAATAAAATTATTACCAATTATGTGCGTGTGGATTGAGAGATCTTTTCGAAAAACTCTTCCAATCCCAACCAAATTATAAGAGGATTTAGGAAATAATTGTGAAAACTTCATGGTAAGGTATAAAATTTGTGAAACCTAAACAAAGAAAGTTAGAACTCAATAACTGGATCTCTCAATCTGGACAACTGAAGAAAAAGCCATAACGCGTATCCAAGAATATACTGCCTATGTGTTTATAATTTGCATTTTAATTAATTGTGAAGGATTTTTGAAAGCTGCTAAACAAAATTTCGATACGTTTCAAAGCCACGTTTAAGATTTATAACGGTTTATTTTATATGGATCACTCAGAGTGAACAATTTTCAATTAAGTGATCTTGTAAAACACGACCTAATACCTACTGAAAAAGTATGAATAATTATCATGTTTATTGCAAATATGCTTCTGAGAAAATTTGTGAAATAAAAATCGTGATTGAAATCTTACTGGTTCAAGAGAAAATGAAAATCTTGTTTTTTGTCGATCGTCCCAACTGAGAGATCATTATTTTTCTGTGCGATGCGCGCTCGGAAACGGTCGCGCATCACACTTCGCTACGAATAATTTAACTCGCGCTTAGCACGGCATTAGCCGTCGCCGTCATGGGTTCCGAAAAACTCATAGTCAACGAGCTCCTGGCGTTCCTGCAACATCAACTGGACGTCATGGACGAAGTTAGCCTCATGCAGATCTGCACCTCGAGCTACACCGAAGACGAGATACGCAGTGCAAAGACGACACTGTACACGTCGCTTGACTTAGCCGACCGAATGCCGTCCCGCAGGAGGGACGAAAAGGGAGAGAGGAGTCTCCAAGACATGTTTCGGGTGTTTAAGGAGACTGACCCTGACGACGTGCCGACCTTTGTGGCAAAGGAGCTGCGGAAGCTGCCCCCCGTCACTTTTGACCACGTCGACGTCACCAGGATGCTGAAGGATATTGTTACTCTGAAGGCGAGCCTGGCCGAGATGAAGTTCAAGCTGGATGCGTCTCAAAACACCATCAGTGAGTTGCGTGCCGATATGGTTGAATTACGCAATACTGTAGCGGTATGTAGGTCACCTGAGTTCGCATCTAAGGTGAACACTCGTCGCGGTGCAAACAACGCATCGCTGTCCAGTTTCGAGTCAGCGAAATTGGACTTGTCACCGGGCGCTGTTACTGCAAACGATGCATTACCGCGCCCCGCCGATACCGCTTCTACCCCTGTAGAGGCGTCGTCACAAGTTAGCGCAGCAACACCTCGCCGTGCTTACTCAGCAGCCGCTGCACAACCTCCCATCCAACAAATGGAGCAGCAACCGAAGAAAGTTTTTGCCAAAAGTGCAAAGTCTATGGAAGGGGCATCAAGGAACCGCAATGGACCGGCTCCCAGCATCTTGGCCCCAGCCCCGAAGAAAGGGCAGGCAGACAAGGAGGGCTTTGTGACGGTGGAGTCGAAGCGTAGGAAGCCCACTTGCCGTAATCGATGTGGTACTGCACTGGCGGGACCAAATATGTTGCTGCGTCCTGCAACACCGTCGACGCAGCTGTACGTATCCCGTTTGCATCACTCCACGGTGGCTCAAGACATCGTGGAATACATCAGAAGCAAGACCAAGTGGACCTTGAGAATAGAGAAGTTGGAATCGCGCCACAACATAAACTTCAAATCGTTTGTGGTGCGGGTTCCAACTCAGTACCTGGAAACCTTCATGAAGGAAGAGTTTTGGCCGAAAGGTGTAGCGTACCGACGTTTTCGTGGAAGGTTACGCGACACCACGCAGCGCAACACGACGCCGACACAGTCATCACTTCGTGCACAATAATAATTAATAGTTAGTTTTTATTAAAATATGTATGTTTAGGTTAAGGCCCAGTATTATGCCGTTGACCTTGCTCAAATGGGCGTTACCGCTGAGAATGCCCCGCGCACCCCCTCATCATACTTACGCGCGAAGCGCTCACGAAGTTTATATTTTGTAGGGCTGGCTGCCAGTGTCATGACGCGCGATGCTCGCATATAGGTAGCCAGTAGCATATTTCAGAGCAGTGGTGTATAATTATTTTTTTTACAAATAAGAACTCGTTGTAATATTAATAAAATAGAATTTAATTATGTATTATCAATGTAACCGGGCGGCGGAATGTAGACAGTTATTATTAGCTTTTCCCCGCGATTTCGCTCACAAATAAAAGTGAATGAGTTAGTAGGTACTTACCTACTTTTTTTTTTAACGCAGAATAAATCGAGTGGAAAATCTGACCAATATCAAATCTACCGGCCATATCTGTACCGTTTGCGCGAAGCTCAAAATGGGGTTCATGGAGCCCTAACCCCAATGCGCCCCATATCGATACCTCGGGGTTCAAAAGATGAACACGACTTTTCAGGAAATCCAAAAACTCGATAGATTCGAGTTTAAAGGTGTGGGTGGGGTGTGTGTTTCAAGATGGTGTAAATAACTCTAATTGGCCAAAATGCTATACACCCTTTGAGCCCCAAGGTATCGAATGATGGTTTGTGGGCCCCGTATGACCCGTGACCCCCAGTTCAATTTATTATCCAGAAGTTTATCTAGAAGCCACAAGCGGTCGTGGGCTCGGAACTTTTTGGTTCAATAAAGCCGGCCACATACGGACGGAATTCCGTTGCGGAATTCCGTTTCAAAATATTGATTTGGCATTTTCGAAGGCAACAAATCCATACAAAATCAAGGATCTATCGCACACGTACCTACAGTAGTTTTCCGTTCGAAATTTTCTGCCTTCGAATTTATTTCGTATGGATTTGCTGCCTTCGAAATTCCGAATCGATATTTCGAAACGGAATTCCGATTTTGCCGGCCTAATCAAGACATACTATAAAGGTTGACTAACCTTTATAGTATGTAAAAAAAATTGGACCCTATAAATGGACCCATTTATAGGGTCCAAAAGAAAAAGGGAAATATAGAGTGCGAGAGTGAGAGAGAAAGTGTATTGAATGTCAGATTTATTTTGAACATTGACAAAAGCAAAATAAAAACACATTATAAATTGAAAACACACACATGAAAATTTTACAATAGAAAAATTTAATTCCAAAACCACTTGCTGAGGAATTTTTGCAACAAGCTGCAAAGTCTTACAACAGACACAAAATTTCTTATACGGTTCAGAAAACTCCTAACAAATAAAAGAAACCACCAACCATGCGAAAAGTAGTAGTAACTGCAATTGCAAAATACAAGCATACTGATAATGCAATGCAACTCCATGCTGATATAATGCTTGCTGCAGAACATGCTTTTGGACAACATACCACCCGCAAACGATACTTTTGTGACAAACTAGGCGAAGTAGAAGATATTGATAAAGACTTTTACACAAACACACTTTGGCAAAAAAAAAATATTATTAGCACAGCTAGCCGCACACTCGCGCAGCTTGTTGCACGATGTCGATAGCAACTCTGTAGAGGGATATCATAGCATTGTTGCTAAATTCGTAGGTGGCAAAAGAATAAACTTTTCTCAAAAATATCAATATCAAATGAGTGAGTATCTTGCATAAATCTATTGTAGGTTGAAGTCCAAGAGGACAAATACATAAATTTGAAATGAACAAAATAAAGCGACTAAAAAGATCTAAGAAATATGCAAAGAAGAAAAAAAGAACGTTGGAAAATCAAAACGCCTCTTCCATCAATTATGGGCGTTT
The DNA here is from genome assembly GCA_948474745.1 of Oligia latruncula. Lineage (NCBI taxonomy): Eukaryota > Metazoa > Arthropoda > Insecta > Lepidoptera > Noctuidae > Oligia > Oligia latruncula. The sequence goes on from OX419687.1 coordinate 21,471,623, forward strand.
TGATTTATGCAAGATACTCAAAGGTTTTCTTGTGTAGAAAGATAGAGCCGCAGTATTACATCTCATTTGATATAGATATTTTTGAGAAAGTTTATTCTTTTGCCACCTACGAATTTAGCAATAATGCTATGATATCTTTTTACAGAGTTGCTATCGACATCGTGCAACAAGCTGCGCGAGTGCGCGGCTAGCTGTGCTAATATTAATTTTATTTTTTGGCAAAGAGTGTTTGTGTAAAAGTCTTTATCAATATCTTCTACTTCGCCTTGTTTGCTACAAAAGTATCCTTTGCACGTAGTATGTTGTCTAAAAGCATGTTCTGCAGCAAGCATTATATCAGCATGGAGTTGCATTGCATTATCAGTATGCTTGTATTTTGCAATTGCAGTTACTACTACTTTTCGAAAGGTTAATATTATTTTCTTTGTTAGGAGTTTTCTGAACCGTATAAGAAATTTCGTGTCTGTTATAAGACTTTGCAGCTTGTTGCACAAATTCCAAGCGCAAGTGGTTTCGGCATTAAAATTTTTCTATTGCAAAAATTCATACGGCCTTTCTTGCAAAAGCTCTGAATATGTGTTGACGTCATCATCTGATATAATTCTGCCATATAACAAATTATGCATTTCTATGCTTTTCTTAAAACCCTCGACAATAATCGTTGACTCCATGCCGGTAGATGGTCCTATAAACAAAAACAAAAAGTTTAATATTGTAGCTTCCAATATACGAAACCTATATTACGGTTTTAGTTTTCGAATGCAATTACCTCAATCATTGATATAATAAATATTAGTTTGATTTCAAAATAATAAATTGATCCATTTCAGCGTTTCAGTAGTAGGACTGCAAAAAAACAACAATAATTTTTGAAAATAATACAATGTATTCTGTGATAGGTACTTATGTTTTTAACTATTATTTTATCATTCATTATTTTAGAAAACATTGACATAATATCGCCCTCATTTGTTGTTGGATACTAAGTTCAGATTTTGTTCAATAGATAGATCACTAAATATTTAATTAAATACTTTAGATGTCTAAATCAAGATGTTGTGATAGATCACTAAATCCCACAGGACTAGAAGAATATACGGAATTCGCAAAATTACCTGTCTTCTTTTTGAAATGCCTTTTGATTTGCTTGTAGAATTTTGTGAACAATGGATGATGATCGCTTTTCAATAGTAGAACTGGAAAAATACAATATTTATTAAATAAACACTAGCTTATGCCCGCGAATCCATCCACGTGAACGTAATCGTAAAGGAACACGTCGGTCAAAAAAAAAAATTCAATTCCGAACCGATATTTCGAAACGGATTTCCGTAACGGAATTCCGACTGTATGTGGCCGGCCTAATATTATTACCCTGTATTTAGCAGTCTGGTTGAGATGAGTAATAAATAATAATACAGGATGAAATTAAATTAGCTAGCGAAACTCCGCAGACGTGATGGGTACCGATAGCTACTAAACACTATAAAATAATAATAAAAAATGATTTTTTGGGGTCAATGACCGCTGGCATTGTTGTTACTTGAAGTGTGAGTTGATAAAATCTGTTTTATCGTGTTCAGATATCGATACCATCACGTCTGTGAAATTTACAAAAAAAAATATTTTTAGACTGATATTTTAAGTGAGTGAAACTACCGACAGTGGATGACCCCAAAAAAATCATTATCATCTTAATTTCTCGTTTGTTTTATCATGTTTAGAAACCCATCACGTCTGCGGAGTTTCGCTAGCTAATTTAATTTGACCCTGTATAGCGCCCAAGTACCTATGCACGCAAACACAATACAAAAGTGCACTCACTTTTCCATCACTTTCGTATCCCGATGAGACGGTACGGACACGACTGGCGCGACGGGAGATCAGGCGCAGGGCCAACTATTTTACGTGATCCTCCGACAGTACGGATCATCTCATCATCTGTCTTGTCAGACAATCAGGTGATCAGCCTGCAATGTCCTAGCCCACAACAACTAAAGCTGCTGTTTCCCAAGGGAATCGAACCCACGACCTCCAGATCGAGAAGATAGCGCTCTCACCACTAGACCATGGAGGCAGTCGATTTTGATAAGTAGGTAGGTACTTACTCGACATCCAATCGAGAAGCAGTATCATCCAGTTCTTGAGTAGTAATTTGCTTGTTCGCCAATCTAAAATAATAAAATCATTGAAATACAATTGGCAGCACAGCTGATCCTACTGTAGGTACTTTAATTACTCTGTGGCCTTCGGTGAGCCTCAGGTGATGATATGATTCGGTAAATCAATTTCAACTTAGTAACAATGCGTATACTAGGGTGTACCATTGTTACTAAGTTATAAATATTAAATTCACGAGAAATATATTTATTATTATCATTCTTTATTTAGGTACTTATAATAAAGTTTCTTACCGTCTTCGTGCCATATTCTGCACATTATGGAGTAAATGGTTTCGGCGAGCAGCTTTCCATCTCTTTCAACTATGTATTATCTTTATTTTCACGGTACAAAAAGTAAAAATTTCACGGCGGAGCAAAGCGACACAGGTCTGTTCTCAACAACGTTCCGAAGAACACTGGCGCGGTGCGGGCGGCAAGGAAATGAGCAAGCGTATATCGTAAAAATGTAAATAAAATCGTATAAAATTAGATAATAACTATTTCAAAATAAACAATACATCACTGGATGCAGTTTGGCGTTAGAAATTTTATGGTATATTTTTAATTGTAATTATAATTGAGAATGAAGAGATAAACTGCTTTTAAAGAGAATTTAGAGGTGTGTTTGAAGATTTTTTTCATGCATTAATGTATGTTTAATTATGATTTGAGTTACATCACTGTATTAAAATAAGTCTTGAAAATATCATGTTTTTTTTTTTGGTTAAAATTAGTTACTGTTTAAGAGATACACTGCTTTAAAAAACCAACTTTTTGACCGTTTTCAAGGAATCTCCGCCTTAAGGTATTTATCTACCACTACTAGAATACAATCTGAGTTGTCAAAGAGTGGACGTGTTTTTGGTGAAATAAAATCTCTTACGAAAATACATTAAATAAAACAACACAAAACAATCCTAAAGTTCTAACAAATAGTGACACAATTTGAGTGAACAAGTGCGCGTATTTAATTCAAAAATATTGCCAAAATTATATTCCCGATATCGCTGCATTAGCTGAGGTAGGCTCCTCCTCACCTCGGGGAAAAGAGACAAGTTGCTGTTTCGCGATAATTCATCCCTGTCGTACAGCGGCCGGCCGGCCCGCACGTGCGTTAACTACCTACGACGTGCACCTGCGGATCAAAATTCCTGGAACCCGGAACTAGTAAGCGCGCCATAATATTATTATCTTGTTTGTTGTCGAAATGGTTAACTACAGCTGTGCGAACTGCACTAAAACAATAAGGTCAACACAAGCCATAAAATGCTCGAACTGTGCCTACCATTACCACGCTATTTGCGCAAACATAACGGAGTCGCGCAAACTGACCGAAGAACAGCGGCAGAGTTGGAAGTGCCCTCACTGTCAAAGCAGTGAAACCAGCACCGGTCACACCAGTACTGCCTCTGACAACACCTGTGCTACATCCCAACGCATTTCTGAGAGCCAGAAATTAGTTGAATTACACAATAAGCCCGCCTTTCAACCTGTAACCGTGGACAATAACGCTCTGAATGACCTAGCTTTAGAAATGAAGATAATCCGCGAATCTGTCATAGAGATGAAGTCCGAAATGAGGTCATTGACCGACCATATCACACAGTGCAATAGCCGCCTTGATGAATACGGGCACAAAATTGCCCATGCCGAAGAAAAAATACACAATCTTGAAAAATGTGCCTCCCAAAACATAATCCTACAAAATACTGTATCGCAACTTAAAGAACAACTCAACTCTCAGGCCCAGCAGTCCTTAAGAAATACCATAGAAATCATAGGAATAAACGAAACTCCAACAGAAAGTCTGACCCACATAGTTCGTGTCATCGCTCATAAAATTGGCGTTGATCTTGACGAGAAGGATTTGGATTACGTGACGCGTGCTGGACCGCGCCGCCAACAACACAACAATGGCGACATAACATCTGAGTCTGACAACAAGCTTCCCCGACCACTAGTGATCCGATTTCTGAGACGAGACAAACGAAATGAATTTTTAAGTTCCGCTAAAAGCAGACGCAACCTTAACTGCGCCGACATCGACATTGACATAAAAGGTACCAAAGGAAACATATTCTTTAATGAGCGCTTAACACCAGACAACCGCCGTTTATTTCGTGAGTCACGCCAACTCAGCAAAAATGCGGGATTCAAATACTGTTGGATTAAAAACGGTTCTATTTACATACGTAAACGGGAGGGAATTCCAGCCATTAATATCACGAGCCTGGACGAACTTTTTCGTCATGTTCCTGGTGCAGATGACTGCACCTATCTACAAACAAAATCACTTATTATTGACAACTAGTACTTTTAAAAAACCTTATTTACCATTTTGTTTTTGTTTACTATCAATCTTTAACTACTTTATGTCCTATAGAAGTAATTTTTGTTCTTTCTTACATTTAAACATAAAATATTTCGTGTCCTACAGACTAACTTTGTGTTCTTGTTTAAGTTTAAGTTATGCGTCCTGGAGAAGTTTAATTTATAAAACGTTTCATGTTCATATTATGTCACCTACACATACCTTAATAATATACACCTTGCCCCCTACACACACAGTCGCACAACACACACTAAACACACACGAACACAACACTGTACATATTATAACACATACCCAACATACGCACACTTCCAAAATCTCACCCAAATGTGTCTGCCTGCATACATTCGCACAACATAACGTCGCCGTGACTAAAACTTCTATGCCCAGTCCTACCTCAGCCTTTCTCAATTACCATATCTATGGCGTTATTTGATATTATCGAAAATATAGAGGAAATCACTACATTAGATTGTCACGACTTCGAAAACCTAGACGAATGCAGAAAACACATAAATGATTCCGAGTCTAGCTTTAAACTACTCACTTTTAACATTAGAAGCTATCAACGCAATTTTGACGACTTCTCAGTAGCATTAAATCGTCTTGATGTAGACATAGACGCTATTGTACTCACAGAATGCTGGCTAAGCGAAGGTTCGATTCTGGAAAATCTACCTGGTTATAGTGTATTTCGAACAAAGTCGCAAAACAACAAAAATGGTGGTATAGTCATATACACCAAAATTAACCATGACGTTACTTTAATCGAACCTACAATACAGGATACAGATAGCCTTCTCTTAATTCTGAACAATAAAGTAGCTATACTGGGGCTATATCGATCACCATCTTTCACCACTCTCACAAACTTTATTGCTGGACTAGACACTTTCCTTAAAACGATAAATTTGCATCCAACTGTAATTATCACCGGAGACATAAACATAGACATATGTTGCACCACAAATAATAAACACCACGATTACCTGTGCCTTATGGCTTCTTATGGCCTATTACCTGTTATAACCAAACCCACTAGACAAAAATCTTGTCTTGATCACATATTTATCAAAAGCAATACCAAACCCAAAGGCATAGTATGCAAAAGTTCTATTACAGATCACGACATGGTAATGGCTCACATCCCTCTCAAACACACTAGAGTCACTAAAAATCGCTGGGTACTTAAATTAAACAAGGACGATCTAGCCACAGACCTAGCCAAAATTGACTGGACTGACACCCTTAATCAACAATGTGTGGCCACTGTCGCTGCCTCTCTCACCGGAATCATTGCAAAGTTAATAGAAACACACACACTCAAAGTTAAAATTCCCCGAAGCAAACGTAACATACAGCCTTGGATCACACCTGGACTTATGAGATGTATAAGTCACCGCGATCGGCTACATCTATCATTAAGGTCTGACCCCGAAAACGAGACAAAAAAAGTAATCTACCACCGTTATAAAAACTTCTGCAACAATCTCTTACGGAAACTCAGAATTGAATACGATAGTCGACAAATCCAGGAGAATAACCAAAACTCACAAAAGCTATGGAAAGTTCTTAAATCAATGTACGACCCTAGCGGCCAAAAGACCAGTACATGCAACTTAGTGACAAGCTCTACCAACCCTGTCGAGTCCCTCAATAAATGCAACTCTTACTTCACATCCGTAGGCGAAAACCTGGCTGCTACCATACTGACAAGGCTATCAGAAACTCAAACATCCCTCACCAGCAAGTACTCATCACATAACACGTCACCTTTCTCCTTCTTTCTACATCCCACTGACGAAACAGAAATTACAAACCTCATTAATCAGTTAAAAGACGATAGTTCCCCAGGTCCCGACAAAATCAGTGTAAGACTCTTAAAGAAAATACAAAACATAATTATAACACCTCTAACCCACCTGATTAACCTCAGCCTGGAAACAGGAGTATTTCCTGAACAGTGGAAGGTTGCAGCAGTAAGCCCAATACATAAAAGTGGTCCTAAGGATAAACCTGAAAATTATAGACCAATTGCACTACTTAGCATATTGTCTAAAATCCTGGAAAAGGTCGTTAACACCCGTCTAGTTAATTTTCTCGAAAAACATCACCTAATTTCAGAGCGACAATTTGGTTTTAGAAAAGGGAAATCAACTGAAGACGCGGCTTTGCTGCTAACAAACTCCATATCAACAACTATAGAAAAGGGTGAGCGCTGCATGGCGGTCTTCTTAGACCTAGCTAAAGCGTTCGACACAATTTCAACAGATCTACTCCTTAAAAAACTGGACACAGCAGGGATAAAGGGTATATATATATATAATACCACTCAAATGGTTTCAGAGCTACCTCAACAATCGCCGACAGTATGTGAAATCTGGTGAACACTCAAGTGGTCAACTCCCTATCAATTTTGGAGTTCCGCAGGGCAGTTTACTAGGCCCAACACTCTTTGTAATCTACATGAATGATATTCTGAACCTCACTCTTCCAAAAGCGGAACTAATATCTTACGCAGACGACACGGTTATCACATTTCATGCGCCCACCTGGGAACAGGTCTACCGCCTTGCGGAGCAAGGATTAGCAACAGTAGCGCAAACACTGGACCATAACTTACTTACACTCAATATAAAGAAAACCAAACTCATAACATTTTCCAAAACACAACTATCTAGTCCTCCTCCCAATCTAACGTTAAAGTTCCACACATGTCAGAACCATTTGAACACATCACGCGAAGACTGCTCATGCGATTGTATTAACCGAACACAATCTATTCGCTATTTGAACACATCACGCGAAGACTGCTCATGCGATTGTATTAACCGAACACAATCTATTCGCTATTTAGGTCTACTCATTGACGAAAATCTTTCATTTAAAGCCCACATTCAATTTCTTTCTGGCCGAGTAAGGAAACTTATACATATAATAAAGAAATTAAGAGACCGCACTCCAAAAGACATCCTGCGAATGGTTTATTTCGCAATATGCCAGTCCATTATACAATATGGGGTATCTATTTGGGGTGGAGCCGGGAAAACAATAATGATTGAGCTTGAAAGAGCCCAGAGAGCTGTTATAAAAGTTCTCTTAAAAAAACCATTTTTCTACCCCACTGACTCCCTCTACAAAGACTTTCAAGTTCTACGTGTCCGCCAACTATTTATTCTTAATGCATACTTACGCATACACAAAACCCTAAAAATCCGACCTGACTACCACGCATTGGCTTCCAAACGTGTCTTTCACATCCCGCTACAACGAACCACATCTCTCCTAACAAGACGCTGCCCTGCCTATCTACACACTTTTGTGTATAACAAGGTCACCAGTAGTTTGCCTTGTGATCCAAAAGAACTCTCCCTCTCCAGATGCAAAAATGTTGTTAAACAATGGCTATTAGGTCTTTCATACGATGAATCAGAAAACATCCTCACATCACTCAACTCACACTCGGAATCCTACTCCCACCACAGACACTGACACCTACACACCACATGTACACACACTAAAACACCTATACACCACACGTGCACACACTAACACACACACACACCCTAATCTTGATTATCCTACATTTTATTTTCTTTTTTCTCATTTTTATCATTTTAATTTTGATTGTTTAACATTTCATTTTAATTGTTTAATATTTTTAGTTTTAGGCTTTGCTCAGTGCAATTTAAGCTTTATTTGTTTTAAATAATTTACGTTTTAAGATTTCTTAATATTTAATCTAGTTTTATATAATCGGTTGCAATTACTCACCTACTCCTAAATAAACTGCAGTGGTAAATAACACTATTATGTCACAACTCTGGCCCCCAAGATACAGGCGCCGCCTAGTTTGGGGACCGCCGTAAAGATCCAAATGACGATCTCTAACAATTACAGACCATCGTTAAGTTAAGTTAATTATAAGACAATACATGTAACATTGGTTTGTAATATTCAATAAACTATTATAAACTATTATCTATGGGCCTGCGATGCCCGAAATAAATGGATTATTATTATTATTTTGAATTATATTTAATAAACCAAAACTTATAGGTAGAAGGTAGATACATCAGAAATTGTGAAAAATGTTGTACTAAAATATGACGAATCAGCCGTCCCTGTAAGTGCTATACTTAAAAAGATAAATAATTTTTTTGCAATCCTTAAGGAAAACGTTGAGTAGGGTAGACATACTTTTTTATTTTGTCCGGAAAAATGTATAACAGCAAAGAAAAACCAGTTATTTTACATACTTTGTCCTACGGACTTATTGATTAGGTTACATCCTGTATGTAATAGGCTATTTGACTGGTTTCTGATAAACATCTCAGATTATTTAATGGTGTCTAACGAGCCCACAAAAACCTATTACTTCAAATTGCATAATGTATTTCTTTTAAAAAATAGTAAATAAAAATGTACTGTTTAAATAAGCCGCCAAAACGCTATCTTTAACAATATGGCGTCGTGACGTCACGATTCACGTAAACAAATGTTGAAACGGTCGAGATACTAGACAAAAGTCATCTGTTCTGTCAACGATAGACAGAAATTTACTAAATCATGACGTCATTTTAAGTTCAGCCAATCCAGACCGTTTTCGATTACGTGGCGCCAAATTTAAAAAGATGAAGTTTTTTCGGGATTTTTTTTAAAAATAATACATTGTTTTGTAGTAAAATTAATGCAAATCGATTTTAAAAGCGATAATCTATACGGGTGTCAATAATAATGACCTTATTTTTTACATTGTCAAATAGCCTATTAGGTATGAGTGAAATTAAAAAAAGTTTAAATTAAAAAAGTAATTCTTTTTGGTAACCTTAAAATTTCTGAACTTTTTGTGTGTATTTGTGTAAGAATTACTTAGAATTAGAATTACGAACTTAGAATTCCTTATTAAGAGCACTACACATACAGTACCTAACTTTGCAGAAACTTGTCATTTAAAAACGTAATTTTATATTATTAAAATTATGTAGTGAAACCAGACACAAATAACTTAATACTTTAATAATTAACATAATACTTGTATAAAAACGTTTAAAGTGCATCATAATTTGAATTGTACCGGTAATGATTCCGACCGGCGATGTGGTCACCCTACTCAACGTTTTCCGATGATCTGATGATGGGATCTTAGAGAAATCGAGGGCAATCCTCAAATTTTATAGGCTTACTTATTGTTTTTCGCATATTTTATGCAGTATCTTGTGTATTTGTGTATGGTTGTCACCATCTCAGGTAGCTGGGCTGATGATGGAAGGTACAACTCCTTAACAGTAAGAAGTTACTCGAACAGGCAAGGACTGTTTTAGTCAATTGTTTTGATGTTTGATAGGGCATTTGCCACATTTGGTCTCATGATCATCAAGTCATGACCTGATGCTGCAGTCAGGATAGTCTGCAGAGTACCTAACTCCTCGACAACTAACAGCAGATATATCGTGTTTAGGCTCATTGAAAAGGGCTCGATGTGTGGATAAACGTACTGTTACTGAGGAACACCGAAGACCTGATGCTGAAGCCAGGAGCATCAGAAAAAGTACAAACCTTGAAATTACAGCACCGTAGTCGTGTTTGGGCTCATTTTAAACAGGACTAATTTTATGTTCAATGCAATGTTGACATAAGTCTGACCTGATGCTGCAGCCAGGATTATCAGCATCTAATCTAAAAACTAATAAAAGGAGAACTCCTCAACAATTAACGTCCCTGCATCGAGAAAAGGAATATTTTATAAAAAGGCGATGGGCAAGTTGACATTAGGCTATTGTAACTTAGATAAATTATATAAATAGACCCACTAAAAAGCGAGAAATAAAAACTGTTTAACAAAAAAAAAACCGACTTCCAAAAAAATCACTACAAACTGAAAAATAACTTTAATTTCGGAAGTCGGTGGCAAAAACTAAAAAACTGATCCCTAAGACACCGACTTCCGAAATTAAAGTTATTTTTCAGTTTGTAGTGATTTTTTTGGAAGTCGGTTTTTTTAAGTATAGCACTTACACGGACGGCTGATTCATCAATTTTTAGTAAAACATTTTTCACAATTTCTGATGTATCTATAAGTTTTGGTTTATTAAATATAGTTCAAAATAATGATCTCTCAGTTGGGACGATCGACAAAAAAAAAGATTTTCATTTTCTCTTGAACCAGTAAGATTTCAATCACGATTTTTGTTTCACAAATTTTCCCAGAAGCATAATTTGCAATAAATATGATAATTATTCATACTTTTTCAGTATTTGGTCGTGTTTTACAAGATCACTGAATTAAAAAATTTCCAGTCTGAGTGATCCATATAAACCGTTATAAATCTTAAACGTGGCTTTGAAACGAATCGAAATTTTGTTTAGCAGCTTTCACAAATCCTTCACAATTAATCAAAATGCAAATTATAAACACATAGGCAGTATATTCTTGGATACGCGTTATGGCTTTTTCTTCAGTTGTCCAGATTGAGAGATCCAGTTAATGAGTTCTAACTTGCTTTGTTTAGGTTTCACAAATTTTATACCTTACCATGAAGTTTTCACAATTATTTCCTAAATCCTCTTATAATATGGTTGGGATTGGAAGAGTTTTTCGAAAAGATCTCTCAATCCACACGCACATTTACCAATTCCATCTTTATATATACCTATTCGAACTCCGTATCTTTGTACATAAAAACATAGCTTTATTTCAAGTAGGTATATAATGATGTTAATGTAATAAGAAAATCGAAATATCCACAAACTATGTGTACCCCAACAAAGAATTAAACTATTTTCTAATAATGTTTACTGTATGGCAATTAGTATTTATAATAAATTACCTAATGTTTTTAGAAGTCTTAACTTCATGACATTTAAAAATAAATTATATTGCTTAAGTGTTACTACTCAAATAATGAGTTCTTGAATGAAAAATTTGATACAAAATTAAATTAGACGACGACTCGCCTTTGTGCTAATAATAAATTAAAGATAAAGATATTTCGAAACGGCTGGTTGACACTTCCCGTGACCCAAGGGCTGGCTTTTACCTTGGCCAGAGGCTAAGCATCGCCATACAACGTGGTAATGCCGCCAGTCTCTTGGGTACATTACCAGTCGACAGCGATGCGGATGAGTTTTTCGACGCTATTTTCTAGTTTCTGTATAGTTTTAGTTATGTTAGAATTTATTTTGTTATTTTTTCTATCTAAATAAGAAATTGAATGGAATTTCATTTCTATGACATTGTATTATTATTTTTTCTTATTATATTTAATAATTCTTGTCAGTATAAATAATAACCCTTTGACATTGTATTTGATAGCAGGTAGTTAACGTTTTCCTTATCCTTGACATTGTATGGTTTAATTTTGACATTGTTTTAATAGGTACTCTTTTATTTTAATTCTTTGAAATATTTGTATGCTGGTAACAGCAGAATAATAGGGACATCATATTACGTGTAGGCTCCTTTGTAACAACAATATTCTAACAAATAAATAAATTATTATTATTATTTCGTTTATTTGTCTATTTACACATATTATTACATTTTTAAATATTTCTTAAAATCTTCTTCTATATCTATAGGTACATATAATAAATCTGTAGACGAGGCGTTTCTGTACATTGAAAATATTTAAAAAAAAAATGGGGTGTTATAGGATAACCAACAGATGCCATTTCATCAATTTTTAGAATTTTTGTCTGTTTGTCGGTTTGTCTGTTTGGATGTGACAAAATTTGATTTGAACAGGTTCAACGTAAAAAGTACCAAACCAATATGGTTAATTTTTATACTCAAATATAGTGTAGAACTCGGAGTAGTGATTAGTTTTGGTTTCATCGCAATCGCTTCACTGTATCAAAAGATATAATGATTACATAATATAATGTTAATCGCTTTCGATTGTTGGTTGATTAGTGGCGCTAAAAGAATTTCAAATAAAAAGTGAGGATAATGTAAGATAATATTATGTGATGTGGTGTTCTGAGTGATAAAGATTGCAATGATAAATGATTTTATTTTTGTATATAGGTTTGTACAAACACTTTTACACGTCAATCATGTTTTTTTTTTTAAACTAGATGAAGTCGGCGTTTCCTATCTGAATACTCTGAGAAGAAAGGCCGAAACAAACACACACACGGGCAACTTTATGTAGGAGCTCTTTCGAGGGGCAAGCAACCTTTCTAACATTGTTAACAGAGAAGCATTTTCTTAGTGACATAAGGTTTTAATGTCATAATTATCATACTTTCATAGTTTTTTGCCTTTTTTCTCGATTTTTTTTAAATTTCTTTACCATGATAACGCTTCAACGCACACCTCCAGACGGGCTGTTGATTTATTGAGTATAGGTTCGGCAGGTGCACACCCTTTTTTTTTGTTTCCGGGGTGGAAAATCTTCATGGATGTCCGCCGCCCTGGGGCGGGCGGCGAGGTCTGTCAGGCTCTTACTGACTAAAAATCACCCCAGTGTTCCGTCTCACACCTACGCCGGGGGTTGCGGGACCGTACGATCCTTCCGCAACCCCCGACTGGTGACGTCAAAGAGGGGTGCGCGTGGAACACTACGCGCCGCCAGCTCAAGTCCTGATGTGTTGGCGGTGACAGACGTCCCCGAATTCGTCGCCCCTGGACCCGTTTAGGGGGGCTGGAAGAGGGCGCTGTCCGCCCTCCGCCGACGCCCGATGCGCCTACTGCGGGCCGGGTGAGTGGATGAGATCTCCCTCTCCCTTTCCACAGCCTCCTTCTGCGAGACGACCGTTTCGCAGAAGGAAACCACCGCGTCCCAGGACTCTACGCTGCCGTCGACTCGACTACGGCCGGCAGCGATACGTCAAGGTGCACTGTGCACACCCAATAGGGGGAAGTCCCCTAGTGGCGGACATATAAGGTTTTTCGAAAATAAAATTAAAACTACTTCGAGAAATATGTATTTATTTATGAATTAGTTAAATTAACAAAATATAAAATCAAAATCAATTAACAAAAACACAACTTCTGCGTAAACATAATCTTGGAACGTTAATTAAATTTTGGTAAAAAAAAATTAGTCTTTAACATTGGCACCTAGTACCGGACGGGTTAATCTTCAAACCCCAAGCGCCGGATATTCTTAAAAAATTGTGCATCTATTATATATATAGGTATCTCCACATTCCGGAACGTCTGCACATGCTTCATGGACCCATTCTTGGCAGCTGGAGCATTGTATCCAGTCCTCGTCGTGGTCCTCTAAACATACTACACGAATAGTAGTCCATAATAAATATTACTTTGCTGATCCCATTTTCCTTTCTTTTTTGTCTCTTCCATGTTGAAATATCTCCCTCCTTCTATCCTGTAAAACAACAAACAATAATTATTATGATAAGTATAAATGCTTAGTAAAAAAGCCAACCTATAAACTGTCCGGTGGTAAGGGACAGGGAATGTCCAAAATTACGTATTTCATACTAAAACTGTTGTAATTAATAAAAACTTTCACAATTAACGAATTATAATGGAACACTGTCTTTATTACAAATAACAAAAAAATTAAATTTAAAATTTAAAAAACCCCCGACAAAAATAAAATTAAGGAATCCCTACAAAAAGCATGAAATAAAAAAATAAATTTGAAAAAATCTTATGGAAGTCGGGGGACCGTTCTGTGGAACACCTTCTTCTATTCTGCTTCTGAGGTCCCCCGACTTCCATAAGATTTTTTCAAATTTATTTTTTTATTTCATGCTTTTTGTAGGGATTCCTTAATTTTATTTTTGTCGGGGGTTTTTTAAATTTTTAATTTAATTTTTTATTTCATGCTTTTTGTAGGGACTCCTTAATTTTTGTATTTCATTTCTTTTATTTTCTTCCGTTTTAAGATTCTGGTAATTTGGTGTTTAATCAGGTTTTTTATACGTCAAAAAATATTGATTAATTTATAGTTGAAGAATAATTTTTAAAACTAAACAGATATTTTTTTGTTATTATATTTTTAAAGTTTTTAGTTTTCATTTCGTTAGGTAGTTAATATTCCTCATTCCCTTTCAATATAGTGTAAATTATTCTACTTGTCAAGCCCTTGCATTTGATACCTATATAGAAGTAGTTGTGAAAAAAAAAAGTAATTCGCCATCTTGTGGTGGCGGCCATCTTGGATTTGAAAATGTTAATAGTGTATAGTATTCTACTAGTCAAGCCCTTTCATTTGATACCCATATTGAGGAAGTTGAGAAAAAAAAAATGTAATTCGACACTTTGTTGTGGCGGCCATCTTGGATTCAAAATTTGTTATAGTGTATAGTATTCTACTATTGAAGCCCTTTCATTTGATACCCATATTGAGGGAATTGTGAAAAAATATGTTATCCGCCATTTTGTAGCGGCGGCCATCTTGGACCGATTTTCATCAAACATAGCTAAGAACACTCCCGACTAATACACCTTTCAAAAAAAAAAACTAAATCAAAATCGGTTCATCCGTTCGGGAGCTACGATGCCACAGACAGACACACACACACACACACACAGACACGTCAAACTTATAACACCCCGTCGTTTTTGCGTCGGGGGTTAAAAACGATTAAACACAACACCACAGCAGTAATACTCACTTGAAATTTACGTGACGTAACGCTTTTCCGCCAAAAACAGCAATCCACCCCTCCCACCGCGGCTGTGCGCCTCACTGGCAAACCGCGTCGCGTTACCCGCTAGTACAAGCACCGTACGTAGTCCCGCTATTTAGTTCTAATGTGAGTAAAGAGACCAGTGAACGGGATATAATAAGTTATATTGAGAGTAAAGCGGAGGTTGTCGTGTCGCTAAAGAAAATAAAAATGAAGACCGATAGGAAATACAATGCGTACAAACTTTTTGTCTCTAAAACAAAATTAGACATTTTCTTAAATGACGAGTTTTGGCCCGACGACGGCATTACGTTTAGACGTTTCGTGCAATTTATGTACACTCCTAGTCAGCAGGGGCGTAATTTGAGCAAGAGTTAGTTTTTATTTTTAAATAATTATGGATAGTTGTAAAAACATCTGCAGACGGAGGACGCGAGAGGTCGCCGCCGCTGCCGATCGCCTCTACAAGGACACGGCGGTGCTCCGCACAAGCGGGGCAGACCTCCACCGTGTGCTCCACCGTGTCCTCTGGGCGATCCTAGCAATGGTGACACCCGGGCGTTTCCTCCCGCCTGATGATGTGCAGGAACCTCCCGAAACTTCCGTGTCCGGTGAGGACCTGCGTCAGGCGGTAGGTGAGGGCGCCGTGGCGCCTCTCTAGCCACTCCTTAAAGAGGGGTCTTATCGCCGCTATCGCGGCGTGCCCTGCGCTGGGTAGCGACAGTCGCTCTTTCCATGCCGCCATGAGATCGCGCCGGAGATCTGTCCGCTCCGCACCGATTTGCCGCGGAAGCGGATCTTCCCCCCGGCGTAGTGCCTCCGCGCGCCACTCATACAGGCGCGCAAGGACTATCGCCTCCAGATCCCATAGCGGCCCCGGCCCGTTCCAGTTTGGGGGCCAAACGTCGGAAATGCACCATATCGACCCTCAAGGTATCTTATGGCTATCCACCAAGAGAGAGTTAGCAAATGTGGGCACAGGTTTACAGGATAAGTTAAGAAAGACTTCAAACTACTTTTCAGATAAACTTCAGTAGGTACGATTTAAGAGTAACACCATTGATGTATTTTTCTTTTTATCTTCTAGATATCTCGACGCTATGATAAAATCTTAATATTGGTATATAAGATATCTACAATACCAAGTTAAGAATTTCTAAATTTATCGCATAGCGGCAGAGAAGAAGACAAGACTTTTAACAAAAAGTAATTTAAAAAAATTAAACCGACTTCAAAAAGAAATGAACTCAAAATTATGAAATAACTTTAATTTCGGAAGTCGGTGCCTTGGGATCTGTATTTTAGTTTTAGTTTTTTGCCACCGACTTCCGAAATTAAAGTTATTTCATAATTTTGAGTTCATTTCTTTTTGAAGTCGGTTTAATTTTTTTAAATTACTTTTTATTTGGTAATTTTTAGTTGTTGCACTAGAATTTGACCAAGGTTTTGAGACGTTTTCGCTTTGACACTACACCCGTAGCTCGTATCAATAAGCCAGGCCATCACACTTTCACGTCTTAGTCCATATCTTGAAAATTACTGAATAGATTTTGATGAAACTTGCACTGTTCCCTAAGTTGGCGTAAACGTAAGCCAATAAAAAAAGAATGGTCACGATCCGATTAATAGTTACGGAGATATGCGTGGACAAACATACATACATACATACATACGTCTATAAAATTTTGTATATTTGTTTGGAAGCCCTAATAGATTGTCATATGTGAATATAATGCAATTCCAATAATATTACATACATACGTATCGAATTGATAACCTCCTTTTTTTGAAGTCGGTAAAAACTAACTTCAAACTTCACCTACTAATCTCATATCTGGGGGCACGGGAGTGCCCCCGCCAAGACGAGTCAAGCGAAGCGCAAGGGCACTACCTACCTTTTCTCGAAGCACTTCGTCGTATTTTTGAACCTTCATAACTTGGGTTTGGATTATACCAGATAAACAAAATTTTCGGGATATGATGTCAGTGGTGGACTTATTAAACCTATAAAGTTTCAATTGCATAGCTCTTATACTTTAGATTTTATTGATATCTAAAATACCCCGATTTCGTCACTGATTCACTTACTCACTGACTCACTGATGATCATCAATATTCTAAGGTACTTCCTGAAGTCCTAGAAAGCTGAAATTTGGTATGTAAGCTAGTAATAGTACACAAACAACAAAAAAACTCTAAAACTTGGAACTTTTACCCTCCAACCCCTTAAAATAGGGGATGGAAGTTTGTACGAGACTTCCGCAGATTTTGATGCTAGAGTTCTGAAAATTGATATAGGGACTTCTTGTTATAAATAATAAAATACGTATTTCAGGATTTTCAGTAAATAACCCCCCAAACCCCCAAAAAAATATTTTTTTATTTCATACGCATCAATATTCTAAGGTTCTTCCTGAAGTCCTAGAAAGCTGAAATTTGGTATGTAAGCTAGTAATAGTACACAAACAACAAAACAATTCTAAAACTTGGAACTTTTACCCTCCCACCCCTTAAACTAGGGGATGGAAGTTTGTACGAGACTTCCGCAAATTTTGATGCTAGAGTTCTGAAAATTTATATAGGGACTCCTTGTAATAAATAATAAAATATGTATTTCAGGATTTTTAGTAAAGAACCACCCAAAAAAAAAAAAATTCATATGCAACTTTCAAAAAGATGTGAAATCCCACCAAAAACATTTTCATGTAAAATGTTGCCAAGACGAGACCACATATGGCTCGCACTGCCAAAAAGTTATCAGATCTCATGTAGAGCCAAGCTTCTAACTCTACACGCCCTAACTTCACAAAGTCTACACCTTACTCAAAATATGTGGCTTGGCCGTTTCGCTACCATCACATGGGCGTAAGGTGAAAAATTGATTCACTGTTCATTACTTTTCTGTTATACAATTAACGAAACGGCCAAGCCTCATATTTTGACTAAGGTGTAGAGTTTGTGAAGTTAGGGCGTGTAGAGTTAGAAGCTTGGCTCTACATGAGATCTGATAACTTTTTGGCAGTGCGAGCCATATGTGGTCTCGTCTTGGCAACATTTTACATGAAAATGTTTTTGGTGGGATATACTTTAGATAAAATGGTGGTATGACTTTACGATTTAAGGCTCTTACACACAGGCGCGACGCGACAGCGCGACGCGATTCTGCGATATATATCCATAGAACAATTTCTATGGAAACGCGCGCGACACTTCACACAGGGGCGACTTGTCGCGGCGCGTCGAGTAGCGCTGCACCGTGTAGCCGCGATATCGCCGCGACACCATACAAAATGAACATTTAGTATGGTGTCGCGGCGATATCGCGGCGATATTCGCGGCCGCGACGCGACACGAGAGCTCTAGAGTATAAAAGGCAGAGCAATCCAAACTGAGCTCAGTAGTAGACGATCTTCGTCAGAGGACGAAGGCAGGTCTGTGCGTGTTTGCCCGCCGTGGGGCCCTAGGTTCGATTCCCGGGTCGGTCGACATAACCCAAAACCTAAGTAGGTTCAGTTGTTTATGTATCTCACGAAGGCGGGTTGGTCAGCCGTTGGTTTTAGTTGTGTCAGTATCGACTACCGCCCGAACCCGAACTCCCGGTCGCCCGGTCGGGCTACTAGTGCACTTGTTTCGCGCCAAAATTTTCCGTCGCGTACCGTCAACATAGAGAGTAAACAGAGAAAAGCTGTTCACAGTGAGGTCAGTAAACAATGTTTAAATATTTAATTGTACCTACCTAACATATATACCTACGTGATTCTAATGATGCATTGTTTGTTTTAGAGTCGTCAAATGCTATAGAGAACATAATGGGGTTTTTAAAACTATGTTGTTTTAAGAAGCCAACGAAATATGACAATAAGTACAGAAAAGCTTATTCCAGAAAGTCTTGAAAACACAAGTATCGAAACCTGGCGTAGTATGTACGAGTACATACATGCAATTAGCAAATTTGCATTTTATTAATAAAGAAGCTGATTATATTAAATACTGTGATAGGTACCGAATGTATCTTAATTTTATTTGTAAATACTGATATGTAAATAAATATAGGTCACGAAAAATATTTTTATTTCATCACTAAACGAAACACAAAGGACCATGGGCACTTTTGAATGAACACTGGGCCCACTTTTCAAATTTGTGCAACAGTGATGAAACCTATGTCATCTGACAGCTCTTGGCGTGTACTTTATTTCATTCTATGGCAGCTAAGTTCAAATCCAGCGCGAAAATGGTTTTTTTATGCGTTTTTGAAAAATGTTCAACATTGTGCAACAGTGATAAAACCTATGTCATATGACAGCTCTTGGCGTGTACTTTATTTTATTCTATGGCAGCTAAGTTCAAATCCGGCGCGAAAATGGTTTTTATATGCGTTTTTTAAAAATATTTAACATTGTGCAACAGTGATCAAACCTATGTCATATGACAGCTCTTTGCGTGTACTTTATTTCATTCTATGGCAGCTAAGTTCAAATCCAGCGCGAAAACGGTTTTTTTATGCGTTTTTTTTTTAATGTTCAACATTGTGCAACAGTGATGAAACCTATGTCATATGACAGCTTTTAAAGTGTACTTTATTTTATTCTATGGCAGCTAAGTTCAAATCCAGCGCGAAAATGGTTTTTTTATGCGTTTTTAAAAAATGTTCAACATTGTGCAACAGTGATGAAACCTATGTCATATGACAGCTCTTGGCGTGTACTTTATTTTATTCTATGGCAGCCAAGTTCAAATCCAGCGCGAAAATGGTTTTTTTATGCGTTTTTTAAAAATGTTCAACATTGTGCAACAGTGATCAAACCTATGTCATATGACAGCTCTTTGCGTGTACTTTATTTCATTCTATGGCAGCTAAGTTCAAATCCAGCGCAAAAATGTTTTTTTTATGCGTTTTTTAAAAATGCTCAACATTGTTCAACAGTGATGATTTACATGTCATATGAAAGCTCTTGAAGTGTACTTTATTTCATTATATGGCAGCTAAGTTCAAATCCAGCGCAAAAATGTTTTTTTTTTGCGTTTTAAAAAAATGTTCAACGTTGTTCAACCGTGATGAATTATATGTCATATGAAAGCTCTAGAAGTGTACTTTATTTCATTCTATGGCAGCTAAGTTCAAATCAGCCCTAATAAATACGGCAATATACGGCCTATGATGATCTTTTTAGTGTATTTTTAGTCAAACAAGAGCTATTTATAATCGTAGCTACTGACTGACAGCTAATTATAATTTAATATCAAAACAAAACAGATTTAAAAAAACGCATGAAAAAAGTTTTTGCGCTGGATTTTAACTTAGCTGCCATATAATGAAATAAAGTACACTTTAGGAGCTTTCATATGACATATAACTCGTCACTGTTGAACAATGTTGAAAAAGTGAGCCCAAAATGACGCATTTAAAAAACGCATTTAAAACCGTTTTCGCGCTGGATTTGAACTTAGCTGCCATATAATGAAATAAAGTACACTTTAAGAGCTTTCATATGACATAGGTTTCATAACTGTTGCACAATGTTGAACATTTTTAAAAAACGCATAAAAAAACCGTTTTCGCGCTGGATTTGAACTTAGCTGCCATAGAATTAAATAAAGTACACGCCAAGAGCTTTCATATGACATATAACTCATCACTGTTGAACAATGTTGAAAAAATGAACCCAAAATGACGCATTTAAAAAACGCATATAAAACCGTTTTCGCGCTGGATTTGAACTTAGCTGCCATAGAATGAAATAAAGTACACGCCAAGAGCTTTCATATGACATATAACTCATCACTGTTGAACAATGTTGAAAAAATTAACCCAAAATGACGTATTTAAAAAACGCATATAAGACCGTTTTCGCGCTGGATTTGAACTTAGCTGCCATAGAATGAAATAAAGTACACTTTAAGAGCTTTCATATGACATAGGTTTCATAACTGTTGCACAATGTTGAACATTTAAAAAAAACGCATAAAAAACCGTTTTCGCGCTGGATTTCAACTTAGCTGCCATAGAATGAAATAACGTACACTTTATGAGCTTTCATATGACATATAATTTATCACTGTTGAACAAAGTTGAAAAAGTGGGCCCAAAATGACGCATGGTCCTTTAACTAGGTAGGTACATACCTACTTATATTATTTTGTTCAATAACGATGAACTTGCTAACGCTACATGCAGTTACGTAGGTACACAAATAATGCGCTTGTCTAAACTATAGGTACCACTACAAGTATTTATTGCTCACCCTCCATCTTGAGATAGAACAACTGTACCTACATAGGCTTGATTGACCACACAAGCACGAACAAGGAAACTAGCGAATTAGGACGTGCTTTTATGATAAAATATTAATAAAAAGACTGGCCAAGTGCGAGTCCGACTCGCACACGAAGGGTTCCGTACCACAAGGCAAAAACGCCAAAAAAAACACGTTTGTTGTATGGGAGGCCCCCTTAAATATTTGTTTTATTTTAATTTTATTATTAAAGTAAAAATACAACTGAGTAATTTGTGAATATTTCAAGTGCCTAGGTACCTGTTGCCATTATTGATATCGAGCAAAAAAGGGCAAAAAATCGCGTTTGTTGTATGGGAGCCCCCCTTAAATATTTATTTTATTTTTAGTATTTGTTGTTATAGCGGCAACAGAAATACATAATTTGTGAAAATTTCAACTGTCGCGGTTCTTGAGATACAGCCTGGTGACAGACAGACAGACGGACGGACAGACGGACAGACAGCGAAGTCTTAGTAATAGGGTCCCGTTTTTACCCTTTGGGTACGGAACTCTAAAAATCAAGATTTTTTAATTACTTAGAGTTGAAATTAACTTCAATCCAAATCGGGCAATCGAAAAAAATGCAATGGTCGGTCAACCTTATAAACTAAAAAACCGGGCAAGAGCGAGTCGGACTCGCGCACCGAGGGTTCCGTACCATCATATGTTTTTAAATTTTCACCGGCGAGCTGCTTACTAGATCTCGTTCAAACCAATTTTCGGTAGAAGTTTACATGGTAATATACATCATATATTTTTTTTTGTTTTATCATTCTCTTATTTTAGAAGTTACAGGGTTACACATACATTTTACCACTTTGGAAGTGTCTCTCGCGCAAACTATTCAGTTTAGAAAAAAAGGATATTAGAAACCTCAATATCATTTTTGAAGACCTATCCATAGATACCCCACACGTATGGGTTTGATAAAAAAATATTTTTTTTGAGTTTCAGTTCTAAGTAAATAAATTATGGGGAACCCCCATAATTTGTTTTTTTTTCTATTTTTTTTGTGAAAATCTTAATGCGGTTCACAGAATACATCTACTTACCAAGTGTAGTTCTTATAGTTTCGAAAAAATGTGGCTGTGACATATGGACAGACAGACAGACATGACGAATCCATAAGTGTTCCGTTTTTGCCATTTGGCTATGGAACCCTAAAAAGTCTTTGCAAATGTAAATCATTCTAATTTATACCTTATTGGAATGAGATAAGAGTTACATTGCAATGCATTATTATAATAGACTTGGCGGCGCGCGGCGCATCAAAGGAGTAGGTATCTACTACGTTTTTGAAGCTGCCGCAAGCCAGCTGCAGCCGCTGCAGCCGATCGAGCGCCGCGCCGCGCGCGCCACTGCGATGGTTAAGTACCTATAAATATTATACGCGGATTTTGACTCAAAATTCGAATCTTTGTATTACCATTATTTTCACAAACAAGCTGCACAATTCCAGCCTATAAGCGCTAAGTGTGCCGGGTCTGTGGAATACGCGTCGCCTCCCTTAAGAGCGTAGACTAGACGGGCTGTGCGAGAATTGAGAAATAGGTATTTGAAGAAACTATTACCGTCTCTCTCTCTCTCTAGTCTCCCCCCGTAGAGTGCGATAGGGACAACTGCAGCTCAGAACGATTTTACCTAGAAAAAACCATGACCGATCGACGTTTCGTATTCCCCTGTTTTCTCCTCGAAACCTAAGCCGATTAAAATATTTTTGGTATCAAAATTTAAAGGAAGAATAGATCTATGCCCCTATCATTTTTTTTATCTTAAAAACTTTTCAATTTTCTTTTGTAGTCGTCTGATTACGTAAGTAAAAACGGGGCATTTTTTTAGGTTTTCGGAAAATCATATTTATTTTTTAACCGACTTCAAAAAAGGAGGAGGTTTCTCAATTCGACCGTATATTTTTGTAATAATTTTTTTGAAAAAAAAAAAATGACAGGGGCATGGCCTTCAATAGACCTAGATTTTTATAAATAAAAATGATTACTCTAGAGGCATTATCCAGGAAGAGAATAGGGGAATACGTTTGTATGGAAAAAATGCAGCCCGCGCTCTTAACCGGCTTGCTACTAGCTTCCTACCTATAATAGGTACTTACCTACTAGGTACATTCTTCAGTTTTTTCGATATTTGGAGTGACGTCACATCACATCGTCGATCTACGAATGACAGCCAGGAACAACTGCGCTTTCCGAGCAGAGGGGTCTCGGTATCGGTATGATAAGGATGGTCATCCATCCACGGACCGACCAAGGTAAACGTTGCTTAACCTTGAAGATCAACCTGTACGGCTGTTATTATATTACTTAGTCACGAGTCTCTTTACGGTTATGTACCTATACCCACATAATATGCGTACCTATACCTACTTAACTACCTAAATAAAGTCAAATTTCCGGCGGTCTTTTGCGGTGTTTTTCTATTTCTTTCAAATGAATTACAACGTAAGTATATAGTAGTTTCGTACATACATTCTACATCCAGTTCGCGTCAAATAACTTTGCCGCTCTGAAGCTAGGCTCTTTCCTAGCCGCGCCAATCCGCGCCAATCCGCGCTGCTGTTGTATTCATAGGATTAACTACTGCGCAGTGACTTGTTGCCTACTTAACTTCAGAGCGGCAAAGTTATTTGACGCGAACACTGTACATACACTCAAGGAAACATAAACCTCCTTTTAGGACAGTCGGGTAAAGAGATGGAACGGTTGGTCCTGGTAAATTGAGACTACTCCCCTAAGCGGCCTAAGCCACATGAGTACCGTTTATCTACTCATGTGTCTAAGCCATAGAATACGAGTTAGATTTCTCAGTTTACGGTACCGATGTCAGATTTTGATCATGGTAGGTAATCTAAAAAAGAAAGTACCTACCTCTCAGACCAACAAAAAAAAATAGACAGCGCGCAGCGAACATTAAAACTGAAGCTACCTTTTTATCTATGTGTGTATCGAAGAGTTGCCATTTGTTGAATTTTTTCCCTATAATTTGGGGATATTTGTGTGAGTAGGAACTAGTATAATATTGTACGAGTAAGATATTGTTGAGTATGGTATTGGTATTAATTGGAGACCTAAAATATTAAATACATAAAAAATAAAATAGGAATATAACTCGAAGTAAGAAATCATATTTATATGTAGTTTTTTTCCTGATTAAACTACATTTATTTTGTGTTTTGTTTTGTAGCTCTAGGACGTAGACAGAGTAAACTATAGACTGCTGCATATCTTCTTTTTCATTAGCACAAGAAAAAGAGAAATATATTAACGTCAAAAGAGACAGAGTAAGAATATTTCTGTCCCTTACTGCGTGTCGGCTAAGCACATCAATGTGCACAACAAGTTTGACGTTTGTGAATGAAATAATAAAAACTACATCGCGATTAAACGGAAAATAAGATCTTTTTCGTGCATAATTCAATAATAGTACATTTGCGCAACTGTGAAAATGGTAAGGTGCAGTGTAATAAGCTGTAAAAATGATAGTATGATGAAGATTGTCGGAAATTTTTGTCCCTTTCGGTGACACGGATACCATGAGTCTATAGATTACCTACTCTGTCTACGCTTTAGGAGCTGTATTAATCGGATGGGGAAATTTTAAATCGTATTATGGCAACCCCCGCATTTTATGTCACTGCTTTCGCTCGTTGAGGTTTTTTGTTCCAAGTACCCTATAATAAAAAAACGATGTTATTTCAAGTACTTACTTACAAGTGAAAAGTGATTCCGTGAGACTTTTTATGTGATTTGTGTTGTTTTTGCAACTTTTCACTACACAGGAAGGCATAATTATATTTTTTTAATATATGGTAACTTGACGACGACTCGTGACGTACCTACCTACTAAGAGCGATGAGCATAGTTTTAGTGTAGATGTGTGCGTGAACGTATATGTTTACTTGCAGGAGTTGCAGGAGCAGCTGCAGAGTTTTATGTTTATGGCTTCACTTTTGATGTTTGCGTCGCGCCGTCTTTCTTTTTTGTTGGTCTACCTACTTACCTTGTTGATTGAAATTTGCCTCCATACCCTATCTTTTAATCTGTTGTCTTTGTAGGAAGCACAACTCACATCATAAAGTACAGGACCTGTGTAGGTACTTACAGAAAACAAATAATTTTGTGAAACAACGCTTTTTTTTTGGTTTGACGGTAAGTATTTAGCGTAATTTTTAAGTGAACGTGAAACAACCCGCACTATGTAGTTTTGGGCTCCGCTAGCAGTCGAGTGCTAGTGATATCAGCTGTGCGTGAGTCAGTTCGAGTTCGACATCTGAATGCGAACGGCTGTGTTAGGTACCTACATTCAGGTACACGACAGCTCCCATAGGACCACAGGCAGGACCTCACGAGCAGAACAGTTGCACTTGCGACCACTACACCAACGAGGCAGTCTGATAGTTTATCACTACATATTTATAATTAGGTCACTCATTCTTTAACATAGACACATACATAACATCACGCCTGTAATCCCCAAAGGGTTAGTAGATACACCCACATTTCACCAGTTATGCTTAAACATAGGTATTGAGCATAATTTTACTAGAGAAGAATTCACGTAGATACCTACCGAATTAGTTTGATAAGTAGTTAAATTAGAAGTAAGTACCTACTTAGGTTAGTTCCAATTTAATTAAGTACTCGTATTCCACTTTAACAAAAATATCCACTGATTTCAAAATGATAAGTAAGTACCTAACTACTCATAAAGGCCATACAAATGTGTTGCAGCCGAAGTAACTATTCAGTAATCTGTGCCGAAAGTACGCATTACCTAATGCAGAAATTACTTAGTTATTTTTCCTAAATCACATAGAAACCAAGAAGTCCGTAAAAATAAATCTTAAGAATTATAATTACTTATCTAAGTAATTAAAAAATCTTGGTTAGTAAACAAATACTTCGTAAAAGTAGCTACGTCCGAATTCACCAGTGTCGTCGTTCGTGCTTGTGTGGTCAAGCCTAGGTACCTAAACCACCTACCCCCCGACCTACCTACCTAGGTAGGTACCTACTTAGGTTAGGTTGGGTTATGTTGGCGGTCCGGGGAATCGAACCTACCCCCGCGGGGCAAACACGCACAGACCTGCCTTCGTCCTCTGACGAAGATCGTCTACTACTGAGCTCAGTTTGGATTGCACTGCCTTTTATACTCTGGAACTCTCCTGTCGCGTCGCGGCCGCGATATCGCCGCGACACCATACTAAATGTTAATTTTGTATGGCGTCGCGGCGATATCGCGGCTACACGGTGTCGCGCTACTCGTCGCGCCGCGATTCGCGTCGCGCTTGTGTGAAAGGTGTTGCGGCGCGATAATATCGCAGAATCGCCAGGCGACATGTCGCGCGACAAATCGCGCCGGTGTGTACGAGCCTTTATTCCGGTCTAACTTACTATTCTAAGACAAATGCTAAATAAAATGGACATAATATGGCTATTTGGTCAGACAATCAGCCTCGAGCAGGCGCTTTCATTTTTATTTATCCTCAAAAATCAAAGTGACATTTCGTCGCATTGTCATTATGAACCCTGAAGACGCAGGGATTGAAAGTTGCAACACTGCCCGAGTGACATGTCAAATTTTTGTTCCGTATTTTAAAATTAATTTTAATTAGTAATTAAGTAAAATTAAGGTGTAATTTTATGTGTAAACGTAATTTAATTGCATAAATACTCAGGATTATTGTTTTCCTGTAAATACACAGTGTTTGTTACACACCGGTAACCTAAAACCAACAGCTGACGTTCGAACTGCGGATTAAAACGGGGAGTATTTGTTTACTTTTACTTTATAATAGCACTCAATTATTGTCACTGTAACTCTGTTACACATCCTTGTGAAATTTTAGCTCAAGATAGTTCGCTGATTAGCTTAGCACCCTGCATTGGGTTTAAATCGCATTGTTTACATCGTAGAAAACGAAACTTAGCGTAGATTCTGTTCTTCTTATTCTGATCTTTAATTTAATATACAATAATAAAAACGTTCGTGATCATTGTTTTTGCATTACCGTTATACCTGCGGTAATGTAGGAAAAAATAACTTTAAATTCTAGGCAACCTACCCCCACATACATAATAGTAAAATCGTAAGGCAATAAAAAGCGTTCAAATGTTTCATCCTTAGCCTCGAAAATAGCCCTTCAAACCAATTCAGTAACCAACCTAATTTCTCCACTGCTCTACGATAACTTCTCCCATTTTCCCTATCATTTCCAACTTTATTTTATTTGTCTGTCCCCTTTTCTCACCGTTTCTTTAATCTAATTTCAGTAACAATTCCTGAAACCATGCCTGTGATGACCCGTAAGGCTACTGCTCAGGAGATGGACCTTAAATTGAGAACGGCCCTCCAAAAACTTGAAGCAACAAAACTCCAATGTGACCAATTGCTACTGGAGAATGATGAAAGTGAGGAGGAAATCAAGAAAATAGTTGACAAAAACTCAAGCCTTAAACGGGAGCTAGTAGACCTACATCAACAGTATCAGAATGTTGTTGATGAACGCGATCAACTGAAGGTAGTCACGGATGGTTTCAACACCTGTAGTAATTTGTATGAGGAGGCCTTAAATAGAGTTAGGGACCTAGAAGATGAATTAGTTCATGCTAATAGTTGTATCACCCAGTTAGAAAAAGAAATAGAATGTAATCAGGTTAGAGAAACAAACCACTTATATAATGAATTATTAAATAGTAATTGTAACCCTCATTCCTTGACAACTATTGACCTTACTGAGGATTCCTTGCTAAAACAGAATTATAGTTATAAATTTAGTCATAACAAAATGAAAAAATATGCAAGAATGAATAGAATAATTAAAAAATGTAATCAATTTAGAAAACATCAAAAACACTTTTCCAAACATATTCCACTGAGGAAAGAACGTGTTGATCTAATGAATAAATTAACCAATTATCAAATCAAATTAGAAGACAGCAAGAAAATCTATGAAATTGATACACAGCGCTTACAGTCTGACATACAGGAACTTGAAAGCAGACTTAGTTCTCTTTACATTAAATATGTGGGTTCTCAGAACCAAATTAAAGAACACATTCTTGCTGCTAATGAGTTAGTAATGTGTCAGTGCACTTGTCAGACAGTTATACACCCTGTCGCTGTCCAGCCTGAGGTAACGGAGGACCCGTCCCAGACTGAGAGTTTGTCTCAAGAGTGTATCCTTAACCAGGATGTATCTGATATAGTAGAAGATCTTTCTCAATTGGTACAGCTTGAGACTGGTAGTTGTCCATCTTTCAGTAGTCATGATTGTTATGATTCGGTTATGTTCTCGGACAGTATAGGAAGAGGTTTAGGTAAATTAATTAGTAACAACCTGAGTTATTCTACTCAAAATAATTGTATGCCAGGGTCAACCTACAAACAAATAATGGCATCAGTAACAGGAAATGTATTTAATCCCAAAACTAACATTACTGTATTTGTAGGTAACAGTTCTAAGGTCAAAAAATATGAAATAACTGACTGTGTAACTGAGTTGTTAAAGTTAAATTGTAATAAAATAATATTGTGTGCTTTCCCATATTTTAAAAAATTAACAAATAGACAAAACAATTATATTCATATGCTTAATAAGCATATGCACTTTTTAGTTAGTCATTACAGTGACAAGCTTGTATATTTTGACACCAACTGTTATGTTGAAACTTTAAAGTCGACTAGGGGTACTGTGTATCTGCCTGTTAGTTTTAGACACATAATAGCAAGGCTATTAGCTTTTTATATAAACTCAGACATAAGTATTATGTCGAAGTCTTGTATTATTAACACCACAACAGTTAGTAATAATACTAATAATAAGGTGGTTTGCCTGAATGAATGTAGCTCAAATGCTATAAATATTTGTACAAATTATACGAAGGAGGTTCCATTTCTCTCACGCACTATGAGCTCACTGCCTGGTGATGACATTGAAGTCTTGGGAGTAACTCCGGATAATCATTTAAACTAGTTTGTAAGACAACAGAAGGTACCAGTAATAATATTCTTATACCTAACAACAACAAGGTATCTTCTTGCTCTAAATTATGTAAATATCAAAAAGGAGATCAGCAGAATGCCTTGACAGTATTTCATCAAAATATTCAAGGCATTTCTTCCAAATTATTAGAAATTGAAATGTTTTTAGAAAAAACAAAGTTTGACATTGTTTGTTGTACTGAACATTGGTTAAAGGATTACCAAATGTTAATTAATTTTGAGAACTATAGTGTGGGCAGTTGTTTTAACCGTAAATCTATGCTGCGTGGAGGTTCTCTAATATTGATAAAAAAATGTTTAAAATCCAAGCAACGAAATGACATAGTGGGTTTATCAGTTGAACATTGCATCGAACTGTCCTGTGTTGAGCTAGATAACCATGTCATAGTGTGCGTTTACAGACCCCCTAATTATCAGAACTTTTCTTTATTTGAGTCAATAATGGAAGATGTCTTAGCGAAACTTGCATCCAATAACAAAGCCGCAATTATTTGTGGGGATTTTAATATTAATATTTTGGAAAATAATTCTAATAGCAGTAGATTATTAAGCCTTTTTAAATCGTTCAATTTATATAATGTGTTTGCAGAACCTACTAGAATAACTCCAACTTCTGCTACTTGTATTGATAATGTCTTTTGCGATTGTGATTATTTAGATAAAGCCATCGTAAATTATCTGCCGTCTGATCATAGTGGACAAACGGTATCTTTTAAGTTTAAAACACCTTTGCAAAAAGTGCAAATTCAATTTAGACCAATAACGACTGGTAAACTAAATAGATTCAATAGTACCCTAAATAATAAGTTAAATGATCTGGGCCATGATAGGGATGATGCTAATAAATTGTACGAGGATTTCTTTTCAGTAGTGCACACTCAATTTAATACAACTTTTGAAAAGAAAACAAAAAACATTTGCCCTAATTTTGTTTTTAGTGACTGGGCAACTAGAGGTATTAGGATAAGTAGGGAAAGACTTTTCGAGCTGTATGGCCTTAAGCCTTACATCAATACTGAAACTTTCAGCAAGTATGTTGCTACATATTCCAAATTTTTTAGAAGTACTTGCAAAATAGCCAAAGCCCTGTACATTAGCAATAAAATCAAATCAGCAGAAAATAAGATAAAAACAGTTTGGAAAATTATAAATAACGAAACTAGTAGGAATAAAAAACGAAACACTGATTACACATTGGAGACTTCACGTGGTGCCATAAGCTCTAACTTAGAAGTAGCTCAGGAATTTGTAAATTTCTTTACTAATATACCATCAAAAACGACGGAAGCCTTAAATTCCTCATCCGACGTATCAATTGATTTATTAAGAGCGAACGTTCCAGCCTGCCCGGTTGAATTTCAATTTAAACATATAAACCCCGCTTCAATAATAAAAGCTTTTAAGCAAATTAAGATCAAATTGACCGAAGATCTTTGGGGAATGTCCATTAAAGTCTGTGCCTCCATAATTGAGACTATTGCACCTTACTTAGCCTTAGTATTTAATTTGTGTGTTGATCAAGGAATCTTCCCCGATTTAATGAAATACAGTAAGGTAATACCACTTTTCAAATCTGGGGACAGTAAAGACACCAATAATTATAGACCCGTATCCGTGTTGCCGGTTTTCAGTAAGGTGTTCGAAAAGATAATGCTTAATCAGATGCTCAATCATTTTAACATGAATAAAATCCTTCACGATCAGCAATTTGGTTTCACCAAAGGACGTTGTACGACTGACGCTGGTGTAACCTTATTAAAACACATTTTTAACGCGTGGGAAGAGGCCCAAGACGCCATTGGAATCTTTTGTGACCTCTCTAAGGCATTTGATTGCGTCGATCACGAAACCTTGCTTTTGAAACTTGAGCATTACGGACTTGGAAAACTTGCGCTCAGTTTAGTTAGTTCTTATTTAAATGATAGACAACAGCAAGTCCAAATAAATGGTGTCAATTCATATGGTTTAAAAGTAAAAATGGGTGTGCCACAAGGCTCGATATTGGGTCCTTTCCTCTTTTTAGTGTATGTTAATGATCTACTCCATTTATTAAAAAATCAACCACAAATGGTGTTATTTGCTGATGACACTTCCTTAATTTTTAAGGTAAATAGACGTGCTACAAATTTTGACGACGTAAATAACGCCCTTCTGCAGGTCCAAAATTGGTTCACTGCTAATAATTTAGTATTAAATGGAAAAAAAACTAAGTGCATAAGATTTTCTTTACCAAATGTCAAAGGTAGTGATTGTGAGATAATATTGAATCAAGAGAAACTAGAATTCGTCGATAAAACTGTTTTCTTAGGAATCACGCTCGACTCAAGGCTACAATGGGGTCCTCATTTAACATCTCTTGCAGGACGGCTAAGTTCAGCAGCTTATGCTGTCAGAAAAATCCGTCAATTTACTGATGTCGATACCGCGAGACTAGTCTATTTTAGTTACTTTCATAGTGTCATGTCTTACGGTATTTTACTTTGGGGACGGGCTGCAGACATCGATTCTATTTTTATTCTGCAGAAAAGAGCCATCAGAGCCATATATAACCTCCGCAGGCGCGATTCTCTGAGGGAACTGTTTAAGGAAATTAACATCATGACGGTACCTTGTCAATATATCTACGAAAACATCATGTATGTAAGAAAAAACTTACATCTTTTTAGTAAAAAAGGTGAAAGACATAATTATAGTACTAGAAATAGGGACCTATTAGTTCAACCAGGTTTCAGACTGGCTAAAGTAGACTCATCTTTTATGGGGTACTGTTTAAAATGTTATAATAAAATACCTCCCCACATTCTTCAACTGAATGAGACAAAATTCAAGTCTTGTATAAAACGCACACTATGCAGTCAGGCATATTATAAGTTAGGGGATTACATAGCTGATAAAAATGCCTGGCTCAATGCTGGTCCTGCTCCACAACCACAACTAATTGATTGACACCTGAAAATACTGTTGGAGCTGCTGAAGATTGTAAGACTATCTTTGCATTGTATAAACTCAATTTCATTTGTATTGTATAATTGCATAGCACAGATGTGAGTTCTATGTAAGTACTATACCTTATTTTACCATTTACCGGGTAATATGTCTTTCATTGACTTGAATGTGCCCTGGCGGCTGATAGTATGTCATGCTCACACAAATGTCTCGCTGACGGTGGCGTGTATGTTGGATCATTTAGCTCCCTTCAAAATGGTTGAGCTGAATGGTGCTGATCTATGCGTCATGTTCGTGAACGGGCGCCGTCAGTTGGGGCTGGTCATCACTTAGCTGCCTCGGCTTATTTTTAATTATTTTATTTTTATTTTTGGATTGTTTTAGTACTATTTGTTGTACTCTGGACGCTTTTAACGCATACGTCTTGTTTATTTTTACATCGTTCTCACATTATTTAATTATAAATTCAAAAGTAATGATGTAACTAATATTTTTGTAAAATATGATTTAAAAAGAGTGTCCATGGAGTTTCTTGTCCGTTCTTCTCCATAGGTACCTACGCTTTGGAATGGGCAACTAGCTTCACATTTTTCTGACTGACCTACTTCTTGACAATTCAAAAGTGCCTGTAAAATGGTTTAATTGAAATAAATGCTTTGAGTTTGAGTTTGAGTTTGCAGTGACTGCTGTGCAGTCGAAAGGGCTATGGTTGAGAACCCCAGGCAAGGGAAGCGTTACCAGACAAGATCGGAAGATTTTTCCTTTTACACCTTTCCTAAGCGACACATTATTGTGTTCCGACATCCACGCGAACGAAGTCGCGGGCACAGCTAGTATAAAATAAGTACTTATAAACTGGCCAAGTGCGAGTCGGACTCGCACATGAAGGGTTCCGTACCACAAGGCAAAAACGCCGAAAAAAACACGTTTGTTGTATTTTATTTTAATTTTATTATTTATTACTAGCTGCTGCCCGCGACGTCGTCTGCGTGAAGGCTCTACAGCACCAAAAATACCTAAGATGCCAGTGTCGCTATAGCATTATAAAGTAAACAACTTTTAAAATAGCATTAAAATATAAGTTTTTTTTTGCAAGCGAAGCAAGTGAAGAGAGTTATATGGGAATCCTGCTGAGTTCAGTCATAAGAGGTGACTGAAGGAAATAGAGAAAATAATGCAGGAATACATTCCAGGACACAAAAGAGTAAAAATACGTTCAAAGGTATCATATATACCTTACAACACTTCCCTATAAACTACGTTGGTAGTTATGCTGCCAGGAGCCAAAATGTGTGATGACGCGGGAGCAAGCGACGACGTACAGTTGCCCGTGTGAGAAGCAACTCGTCCTGACGTCGACACCCACTGCCCTCAGTGTCTGCCCCTGCGACTTATTGATGGTCATCGCGAAGCAAACACTCACGGGGAGCTGTACGCGCTTGAACTGGAACGGGAAGTTATGAGGTATGAGGGGAATGCGTGGTATAAATACTGCCTCGCCGACGCCATAACCCGTAAGAATTTCCGCCTCAATGGTGTGTCTGTGGAGCGAGATGACTTTAAGGCGGGTCCCGTTACACAACTTCGGAGGAGATAGGTTCCGAAGAAGCATAACCGGGACACCGCTTCAGCTTGATGGTATGCGCTGGAAGTCCACTTGCTGACAGGGAGTTCAGAAATTCCACGGGATAATGTGTGGCGTCATCTTGCTTGACAACAGTGTTTATCGAGGTGTAGACCACTTCATTCCCCTCAATTTCCGAGAGAATGCATTCGTTAATTGCTGCAGCCTGATAATTTTTGGGCGTCAAAATGGCCCGCTCACACACCCAAGAATTCTGCTGGTGCGGTATACGACTGAATGTCCCCGTACACACAGCGAATGAGTTCTTCTAAGCTGGAAACCACTCTACCGAGAGACTCTGGAAGCACCACCTGTCTACCTCTCTCTTCTGGTAGAGTGCCTTCGCCAAGACTTAGAAGGACATCGGAGAATTCTTGAGCGCGTGCATTGCCGCCGAGCCGAGCTCTCATATTAATGGTCAAGCGCAGCGTACGAACTCGTGACCACAACGAAGATCGTTTCAACGAAGCATTCACCTCGTCAGCCCTCGATCCTCGGCCATCGTACACTCATCCCATACGATCAGAGAGCAATCCTTGAGCACGTGTCCCTTATCGCTGTTACGTGACACACCACAAACAGGCGTTTCGGCGCTCTATAAATCGATGGGAATTTTAAACATGGCATGTGCTGTCTTGCAGTCCCGGAAGCAGTGTGGCAGCGATTCCCGACGACGCTACAGCAATAGCAATTTTGCCTTGCCTCCTGACCTCTGCAAGTATGCCAGTGGTAACAAATGTTTTTCCTGTTCCACCAGGAGCATCCAAGAAAAACATTTTACCCTGGTTTTGCCAAACGCTTTCAAGGACGGTGTCATAAATTTGTTTTTGCTCTGAAGAGAACAAAGCGACATGGTCATTTCGTATGGTGGTCATTTCGCCGTCTCCGACTTCGTCTCCAGTAGCACGCCTCAAAGGTCGTAGAAAATCTTCAGACAGATGATGGCGATACTTCTCCCACAAAGCTACCGGGTTCGCGACTCCACAAAACACCAAGATGACGGCAAACAGATGACGCATGCGGCTGGGACTGTCACTGACGCTCGCCTCCGCGAGGGTGTCAGCCCAATTTTGGTCACCGTCGAGAAGGTGACGTGCTACGCAGGCTGCGCGGTAAGTGGGAAACTCCACGCCATCAAATGTCCTCAGAAAGGCGAAAGACTTTGCCTCGGACAGTGTGAAGTAACAACCGCAGAAAATCGCATTCGCCGTTATTCGGATGCACGGTATAATTTAAGTTTATAATTAGGTACCTATACGACATGAAAATATATTAATTACCAAGCAATAATCACACAGATAAATACCGAATAAAAGTATTAACAGTCAATGTTTATTTTGTACTAACAACATGAAATTGATGAAGAAATGATCATCATCAATGAACATAACTTTTTTGTAATACTTAACACCGCATTTTTTTTAAATTGTCTTCCTCAACTCTGCTCAAGATTTTGAGGGTTTTGTTGGAACTTGAATTTGTCAAAACGAACTATACGATACAACTTTTAAGAAGAAAATGCACATTACCATCTATGAATTTTAAGAATAACTAACTACTAACCTCACCAACATGATCAAATTTAAACTATTAATTTCCAAAAAGTGTTGACATGTAACTTGATTTGATTTTTATGAAATCTCATAGATGGCGCTGCTTCAAAATTGTCTTATACTACTAACATTCATTAAACTATGTTTCTCTGCCCAAGTTACTTAAATGGCGTAAAAGTTTTTATAGTGTAAAGCTAGATAATAGCATGACTTACTCAAAAACAACATTTAAATATGCGTCGTTAGATTACGCGCTGTCACAGAATGCGTAAGAAAAATAAAGATTCACAGCTCCTCCTCGTAGGTGATAGCGTGATAATATGTAGCCTATATGTTGACCCGACCTCTTAGTAATATTCATGCAAAATTTGAAGTAAATCCATGCCGTACTTTTTGAGTTTAGCCCGGACATATATACAGACAAACAGACAAAAATTCTAAAAACTATATTTTTGGCTTCGATATCGATTTTATATATTCTATGTACAGTTTTGCCTTTCCTACGATTTTATTATATACGATTTTATTATTTTATATTATTTATTTAAACATTATCATTATTTATTTTTTTAAATAACACAGACATAAGGATCAGAATTATTTCGTCATAAAGGCAAGCCTTTACGACGTGATTAAACACATAATAATGTTTTAAAGATCACAATATGATTTCGTTAGTACTATATCGCGCCAATAGATGTCGTTACATGTTTCCACTTATTGCAATAAAAATTGTTATAGAATGCTTTAAATTGATTATATCTTTTGATAGACTGAAGCGATTGCGATGAAACAAAGACTAATCACTGCTCGGAGTTCTACACTATATTTGAGTATAAATATGAACCATATTGGTATGGTACTTTTTACGTTGAGCCTGTTCAAAATCTGTCACATCCAAACAAACAGACAAAAATTCCAAAAATTGAAGAAATGGCATCTGTTGGTTATCCTATAACAGCCCAACTATTTTTTTTATTTTTATTTTCAATGTACAGAAACGCCTCGTCTACAGATTTATTATATGTATAGATTAAAGTAAAAATACAACTGAGTATTTTGTGAATATTTCAAGTGCCTACCTGTTGCCATTATTGATATCGAGCAAAAAAGGGCAAAAAAATTCGCTTTTGTTGTATGGGAGCCCCCCTTAAATATTTATTTTATTTTGTTTTTAGTATTTGTTGTTATAGCGGCAACAGACATAAGTCATAAGTCATAAGTTATTTATTTCATAACAACATACATTGTGTTGAAAATATTACAGTGATGATAAATAAAACAGGTAATAATAACCAACAAAAAGAGAAAAAAGAAACATTAAGCACGTTCATACTATTTAAAATACGCGTACAGGTACGCGACTACGCATTCAAAATGGAACAATATAATAATAAATAGTTGTATGTCAATAATTCAGTAACAAAATTAAATAATCACCAAAATTACATATTAGTATAAGTTTGAAATTCAATATCCGTTATAAAAAAAAAAATAATCATATGAACACAAATAATAATTCACAAAGCATTTAATTGTGGCTGTCGTTTGTCATCTATGAACTCGTCAATACTGTAATAGCCCTTCCTCAATAAATATGTTTTTAATTTGTTTTTAAACAAGTTAATGCTGTTTATACTTTTAAATTCTATTGGCAACTTGTTGTATAAAAAGACCGATTGAAATCTGGGACTGTGATGAACGACGTTCAATTTCGGTTGGATTGTGGAAGGTAAGTCTTTCCTACGAGTACTATCCCTTGCTTGTCTTTCCTCATTAGTCTCGTGCAAATTTTTAACCAAGTTGGTTAACAACACTAGAATATACAGACATGGCACTGTTAAAATGTTAAGTCTGATGAAGTGGTCTCTGCACGAATCTGTCTGTTTCAAGCGGAGCATTGTCCTTATGGCTCTCTTTTGGATTATAAATGCCGAGTGGACGTTGTACTTGTAGCTGTTGCCCCAAAACTCAATACTATATCTGAGCCTTGACTCAACCAACAGAAATACATAATTTGTGAAAATTTCAACTGTCTAGCTACCGCGGTTCTTGAGACAGCCTGGTGACAGACAGACGGACGGACGGACGGACAGCGAAGTCTTAGTAATAGGATTCCGTTTTTACCCTTTGGGTACGGAACCCTAAAAACATTTAAAAATATAAAAAAATTGCGATCCGCCGGTGTCGGGAGCAGGGTCCAAGCTACCGGTGGTTAGGGCTCCAGAGACAGGCTTATTGGCAACAATAGTCCTGTCGGTAATGATAGACCGATCCCAGTACAATGTGACATGGTTATTTTCAAGAACTGGGTCAGCCACATACTTGTAGTACGGTACCTCAGAATCCACAAGTTTATATTTGAAAGCAAGTTGCTGGTGAATAATCCTAGCTACTTGGTTATGCCTGTGCAAGTACTCGCCGTTAGCCAGACGAGAACAACCAGAGAAAATATGTCTGATAGACTCACCCGGACGGTGGCATGCCCGACACACGTCAACCGTCCCGTTCTTCATTATATGTCTCCGGTAGATAACTTCGTCCATAATTGCACAGACAAAACCTTCAGTTTCCCCGAAAAGGTCACCAAAACGTAGCCAGGATACGGACGCTAAGAAATCTACACCGAGCTCATGAAGAGCCCGATAGAAGCGCCCGTGAAGCTCCTTGCTTTGCCATACCTTCTTGCCGTCGTCAGTAGAAAGTACTACAGGTTTGCGCCAATTCTCTTTAGCCATGGAGAGCGGGGTGAGCCCCTTGTCTACTGCGACATCACGGTGCATACCCACTTCGGCTTTTAAAAAATATTCCCTGAGACTGCACACCTCGCGGTTGTGGAGGGTCTTCGCATTTAACCTTTTGAACGCCATTGTCACATATACGTGACAAGCAAGCGCATGCCCTGTACGCCAGTCGTGTGTCGCCTATCCTATTACGAGCGACCCAAATATGTGACAAAAAATGCGGTGCACTTTATCACGAAATAAACAATTAAATCATTATTTTTGTGTTTTTATTTGTATACCTTAAATATTTTGAAGATCTTAGATGTAAATCTAAATATTTTCAGCCGTGCAAATATTTAGATTTACATCTTGGTTATCTTGAAGCATGCAGTACACATTAAAGTAATTAACAATAACATAATAATAATAATTTAAATTTGTGTCACTTTAGTGACACTCGCCGGACTAAGAGGAATCTATTGACGTGTGAATCATAAAAATCGGCCCAGGCGTTTGGTCTGTATAGTGCTTCAAAGGAACATACAAACATACATACATAGGCTGATGAACACATTACCACTCCTTTGTGTCGCGCAGTCGGGTAAAAAGTTTCATACGCAGGCTTTACAGTAGTAGGTACAATAAGGTCACTTTTTTGCGGTAAGAGTTCCCATTGTGAAACTTTGATTATTTTGTACATAGGTACAACATAAAGAGTAATCACTAATCAATCACACAGGCAGGTGCAGGTGTGACCAATATTAGAGCAAAGTCACTGAATAAAGATCCTTTATTAATTAAATTCGCTACAGAATGTTACAATTTAAATATAATATTTAATAACGTTATAACAGTATCACCATAAAGTACATTCATCAGGGTGTCGTCCAAGAATAAGTGTTGGTGTACCAGCGTTCGGTGCCGCCACGGGCGTCGGAACAGCCGGGCGACAGCCGGGACACCGAGTACGGCGCAGCGGGCGGGCCGGCCGCGACCATCAGCACCTGCCGGCAACGCAACAATATAATGAGACCGCTGCGAACAAGTGTTATGTATCTCGACGACCGAGCTCACGAGTAGCCGTAGCCGTCACGTACCTCGGGGGCGGCGGGTGCAGCGGCGGCGGCCCGAAGGCGTGCGGCGGGTACGCGGGAGGGGGGGGCATGCCCGGGCCGTGCCCGAAGGCCGGCTTCAGTGGGTCGCGCATGAGCGAGTGGTACAGGTTCAGCGCGTCCACCAGCTCCGCCGACAGCTGCGTGAGGCGCGCGTGGCGCCGGTCCGCGCGCTCCAGCGCCGCGTCCACCAGCGCGCCCATAGCGTGTGCGCGAGCCTCCAGCCGCGCCAGCTGCGCCTCGCCCGCGCCCGCGCCCGCCTCGCGCGGGTCGGCCTCGTGCAGCAGCGCCAGCGCCGCGTCCATGGTGGGCTCGTCGATGCACGCGGGCGGCTCGTCCGCGGGCCCGGGCGCGGCCGCGGCGGGCGAGGGCGCGCGCGGCGCCGGCTCGGCCAGGTCGCCCGTCACGAAGTTGGCCGGGAACAGGCCCTCGCCTCGCTCGTTGTACCCCTTCCACCAGTTCGGGTCGCTGGAGTCGGTCACGTGAACTGCGAACAGGGAATGGTCGGACGTGAGCGGCGGCGACGCGGGCGCAGGAAGGCTCCGGGGGAGCGGCGCGTACCGATTTCGCCGGCCAGGAACGTCAGCTCGTTGTCCTCGGCCGCCTCGAAGTCGTAGAGCGCGCGCACCTTGCGTGCCGGCTGCTCGGGCGCGTCCACGCGCGGGTACAGCGGCGCGGGCGCGGGCGCGTCGCGCAGAGACAGCGCGATGGCGCGCGCCAGCTCGTCCTGCTCGCGCTGCGCATGCGCGGCCGCGGGCTCGGCCGGCGCGGGCCGCGGCGCCTCGCCCGCCTCGGCCCGCAGCTTGGCCTGCAGCGAGGGGATGAGGTCGAGCTGCGGGTCGTCGCGGAACTCGCCCTCGGCCCACTTGCGCAGCAGCGCCCGCATGCGCTGCGCCACGGCCGGCTGCGCGCGCGCCAGCAGGCGGCGGAACTCGGTCTCGAAGTCGCGCGATGCCACCTCGAGGTGGAAGGCGCGGCCGCAGTTGGCCACGCACGCGTCCAGCAGCGTGGCCGCGTGCACCTGCACGTGCGGGTCGGGGTGCGCGAGACGCCGCATGACGGCCCGCAGGCACTCCTTGGCGCTCTGCGTGGAGGCGCCGGCGCGGTCACAGATCTCCATGATCAGCCCCCATTCCTCGCTCGTGTTGTTCTCGCTTGTTGCGCGTTCTATAAATAATGAACTCTGTTATAACCATAATAAGTCTTTAATTTACCTGTGACTAAGTTGTGTAAGCCTAAAAGGCTGGTGTGTACAATATTTTTAACCGACTTCAAAAAGGAGGTGGTTCTCAATTCGTCGTTAACCGACTTCAAAAAGGAGGAGGTTCTCAATTCGTCGGAACCTTTTTATTTTATTTTTTTATTTATGTTCCCCGATTACTCGAAGATGGCTGGACCGATTACAAAAAATATTTTCTTGTTTGAAAGGTATACTTTCCAGGTGGTCCCATTGTCATCAGGTCAGGATCTGATGATGGGATCCTGGAGAAATCGAAGGAACTCTTCAAATATTATAGGCACACCTATAGCGATTTGGGTATTCTTTATAGTAACTCGTGCATTTGCTCTCGAAAAGCACTATTTGGTGAAGTGGAACTGATGATGAAGACCACAGATGGCCACCGGAACTACTCAATAATAAGTACACACACCGGCAAAATTAGAGGAACACAAAAAAAAGGTGCCATTTTTTAAAAACTTGTGGGTATTTCGACAAGTGGTTCCGTTATTTTAATGATTACCCTTTTTTCATGTAACACTATGGGCTTTTTTGACATTTTTCAACCATCTAACAGAAATTATACCCGCTTAAGTGTTTATTTACACTTTAAGCTTCTAAGTGTTTTTGATAAGAATGTTGATTTATGCAGTCAATGGTGGCCTTAGCTCATTACGTTTGTTTTGTTTGGAGAGTTAACATTGTATTCCATACAGAATGAGTGATTTGGCTGCAACTGAAGTCACCAGGGTTGTAACAATAATTGAGGAAGGTCACACCTACCGTTCAGTCATTCGAACGTTGGGTGTATCAGTATCCGTGATCCA
Source organism: Oligia latruncula (assembly GCA_948474745.1). Lineage (NCBI taxonomy): Eukaryota > Metazoa > Arthropoda > Insecta > Lepidoptera > Noctuidae > Oligia > Oligia latruncula. The sequence continues at coordinate 21,513,029 of OX419687.1, forward strand.
CCGTAATGTGCAATGGTACAGACAGACAGGATCTTACGTGCGCAGGCGAGGGCAAGGCAGAAATTGTGCAACCAGTGCCGAAGACGACCGTTTTGTAAGGGTGCAAACTTTAAGAAATCGTCGTCAAATGGCTGTTCAGACCCGAAATGTCTTAGAAGAAGTGCGTAACGTACGTTTTACTGAACGAACAGCGAGGAGAAGGTTAAATGAAGTTGGTTTGAAGTCATACGTGCCAGCAAAAGCGCCAAAACTTGAGGTGAGCCATCGAGTTGCAAGATTAGAGTTCGCTCGTTAGCATCAAAATTGGTCCGATGAGTAGAGTCGAGTTTTGTTCTCCGACGAAAGCCGTTTTTTGTGTAAATTTCATCTACGGAAGGGAGAGGATGTAGAGATATCGAGGAGAACGTTACCATCAAGCAAATGTTACCGAAACAACGGCTTACGGTGGAGGGTCTGTTATGGTGTTGGGTGGTATAAGTTTGACGGCACGCATAGCTCTGGTCATCATTGCTGGCGGTTCTTGGACTGCACACAGGTACACAACTGAATTGCTAGAACCCCATATTATGCCTTTTGCCCCAGTCATAGGCTCAGATTTTGTGTTTATGCACGATAACGCACGGCCCCACACTGCGCACATAGTGCATCATTACTTAAATGAGACTGGTGTAACCCAGATGGACCGGCCTGCACGATCGCCGGACATGAATACGATAGACCATGTGTGGGACATGGTTGGACGAAGGGTTTGTGAAAGAAATCCTGCCCCTATGAATGTTGAAGACCTGAAATGGGCGCTGGTTGAAGAATAGGACATTTTGCCTCAGGAAATGATTGAAGGTGTCGTCAGAAGCATGGCTAGATGTACCCAAGCCCTTATAAGGGCGCGTGGAGGCAACACGCACTATTAACTCTTTTTTTTTAAATTTAGCTCTGTTCTTGCGCATCCAAATTTTTCAGACAAGAGCATTTTTTTAATTTTTTTATTAAATAAATCCTAATAAACCCTACAGTTTGTTTTTTTCTTGCATAAAATAAACGAACGGACTCAAATAAAGTAAAAACATTAAATAATAGACATTCAATCTCAAAAAATAAACCTTTTTTTTGTGTTCCTCTAATTTTGCCGGTGTGTGTATTTCACGGGTTGCGATTCGATTACTTTATTATGGTTGCTAAGCAAGTTATGCTCGTCACAATCCGAATGGTGAAATGGAGCTGATGGTAAAATACCAGGAGAACTCTTAAACTCTTAACAATGAATTTCCCTGCATCGGGAAAAGCAATATTTTGGTAAAGGCGATGAGCAAGTTGACATTAGGCTATTGTAACTTAGCTAAATTATAAACAGACCCACTAAAAGCGGGAAATAAAAACTTTTTAACAAAAAAAAAACCGACTTCAAAAAAAAACACTACAAAGTGAAAAATAACTTTAATTTCGGAAGTCGGTGTCTTTGGATCTGTATTTTAGTTTTTTGCCACCGACTTCCAAAATTAAAGTTATTTTCCACTTTGTAGTGTTTTTTTTGGAAGTCGGTTTTTTTTTTTTTGTTAAAAAGTTTTAATATGTTTGAGGTTGCTGTCATTATTGTTTCAAAGAATTTATAATCATTTTCTTGGTCATAACAGCGTTGGTGCTATTTTTATTTGAAATAACCCTTCCTTTTGGCTTTCTCGTAGTCGGGTAAAAATCGGACCACAAATAGTAGTTGTTCAAGGTTTTAAATACCATCTGAAGTAACACAGGGCTCGCGCATTGACCCTTTGCTGTTTTAAATATTTATAAATATAATAATATATATCATTTAATATGTAGGTACGCCAATGACCAAAATTTGTACGAAACAGAAAACTGTGCTGTATACTTAGTAAAATTGCAAACTAAAATCAATGTCTCCAGACTCCAGATCACAGGTCCAGATATTGTAACAAAAACAGAAAACTTAGAATGTTAATAAATGTAAGCATATGAAGGAGAATGGGCAATAATATTTGAGATAGGACATATCCTTTGATAACAAAATACTTTTTTATCACATCTATTCAAAAAGAGATAATGTGTGCTTCGTAAACAGGGACTAAAATAGCTCTTCAATTCCTAGGGACTAAAAGTAATTCGGATTTGGAATGTGGATATTGTTAGTAAAAGTTCCAATCACCAAAGAGATCAATCACGAACATTGTATGAACAAGTAACAGGCTGTATGATAAAGTAAATTGCGCGCGAGCCAAATTAATAAAAAAGTTTGTGTAAAAATAAAAAAACTGGCCAAGTGCGAGTCGGACTCGCACACGAAGGGTTCCGTACCACAAGGCAAAAACGCCGAAAAAAACACGTGTGTTCTATGGGAGCCCCTTAAATATTTATTTTATTTTGTTTTTAGTATTTGTTGTTATAGCGGCAACAGAAATACATACATAATTTGTGAAAATTTCAACTGTCTAGCTACCGCGGTTCTTGAAATACAGCCTGGTGACAGACGGACGGACGGACAGACAGCGAAGTCTTAGTAATAGGGTTCCGTTTTTACCCTTTGGGTACGGAACCCTAAAAAACGCGCGAAAAGCATTCTACCTTCGTTCTTAATATTGTTTACTCAAAATTTTATGTAAACAAATAAACGTACTATTCTTATTCATAAGTTGCACTTACTTATTTTTTCATAGAGGGTGATAAAAAGTAGTGTCCACCTTGGGAGCAACACTATTTTAAGCTCGAGTGACGTATGTACTTTGAATCCATCGCTCCGCTTTGGATTCAAAGAAACACTCTCGCCTGCAAAATAATTGCTTACCCCCTTGGCAAACAATCTACTATTGTGAACTTTATCGATCGTTATAACCACTGAGAATAATTTATTACTTTTGGGGGAAAAAATCGAATCACTCATTCAATAGAATAATTGCTGCAACGGTTAACTGAAAATTCATTAGGCCGCAGTCAGATCGCAAGCTATAAACTAGTGGATAGTGTAAAGTTAGGTATAGCGCATGACGGTCAGATCAGTGAGCTTTAAGCAAATGGCAAAACGGAACCCTTATGGATTCGTCAAGTCTGTCTGTCCGTCCGTATGTCACAGCCACTTTTTTCCGAAACTATAAGAACTACACCGTTGAAACTTGGTAAATAGAGATTTTCCCAAAAAAACGATAAATTATTGGGGTTCCCCATACTTAGAACTGAAACTAAAAAAAAAAAATTTTTCATCAAATCCATACGTGTGGGGTATCTATGGGTAGGCCTTCAAAAATGATATTGAGGTTTCTAATATAATTTTTTTCTAAACTGAATAGTTTACGCTAGAGACACTTCCAAAGTGGTAAAATGTGTCCCCCCCCCTGTAACTTCTAAAATAAGAGAATGATAAAACCATTGATATATAAAAACCCAAGATGCACAGTCAACGTTTCAAAACCGTCCGCATAAAATGAGCGCACAATTTAGAATTGTGCGCTCATTTCAAATAGTATCGCGTCGCTCGCGTCTAGTTAAGCACGTTAAAAATGCCGAAATGTTCTTTAACAAATTGTAAAAATATTACGTCAAGAAGGCTAAAAAAGGATGGGATATCGTATTTTTGATAAGTAAAAGAGTTTATTGATTAGTTTTTGTTGTTTTTATGACTGAATATAGGAAGAATTAAAGTGATTTTGATTTAATTTGTCTAAAACTTCATTCAACGGTCAAAGTATAATACGGCAAATTTCAATGGCCGCTTTTTCTGTGTCGGAACAATGTATTATACCCACCTTTTTATTTTAGTCGCATAATAAATGAATGAAAATGAAAAAGACTCTGTTCTTTCAATGGAGTCGATTTTTTTTTATTGCGTTTATTTTTTTTTATTAATAAGTTTAAGTATGTAGTTCCGACCTTTTTTTTTTACCAAATATGTATACTTTATATAATATAATATAGAAGAAGAGGTAGTCAATTTTACGATTTTTTTTTAATGTTCGTAAATATTATATGTATGTACCTATATCGATTCATTATGGGATAACTTATGGGTTCGCGACATGCGGTATGCTAGTGACAGAAGGGTCGCGTCTTTGGATAAACGATTTTAACAGTTAATATTTGTTTCATTGATACACACATGTTTTACCCAAAAACATATTAACGCTCAGATGAGAGTATAATTACGTGTTTAGAACACAATTTAACAAACTTTTATAATACTAACAAAATGTCTTATGAAAAAAAAGGATAAAAATATTCGTCTCCACTCAATGCCTTGTCCTACTGACCAACGCCGGTCGTAAAATTTTATTGCTTTTCGCACACTGCTTTGTAAAAACAACTTTAACTAATTCGCGTAAGGTTGAATTTGCAAAAACTTATGCTTATAGCATAACTATAAGTACGTAGGTATCATTGGTGAGTATTCGGCGACAGTTTCGAGCGTTACTTTTCTTCGAGACTGTGTGCATCTAGGGTTTTTATAAACCAATGGATAAAACTAAAAAAAAATATATGATGTACATTATCATCTAAACTTCCAGCGAAAATTGGTTTGAACGAGATCTAGTAAGTAGCTCGCCGTTGAAAATTTAAAAACATATGATGGTACGGAACCCTCGGTGCGCGAGTCCGACTCGCTCTTGCCCGGTTTTTTTCTGGCAGTTTTGGCTATGTGCAGCGATTACTTGTTTCACCGTCTTGAGTTTCAGATCTTGCAGGATGTATTTATTATGTATGGCATTTAGGGATGTTAAACATGGATCTAATGGCTTTGGTCTGAAACCTTTCCAGGATGTCAATGTTGCTGTTCCCCAGAGTTCGATGCCATACGTCCGGACCGGGTTCAATATGGTTTTGTATATTGCCATTTTGCCTTCGTTGGTCAACTGAGACCTTTTACCAATCAGCCAGTAGGTACATGCTTCTCAACTTTGAGTGTAGGGTCTTTGGTTTCTTCCAGATATGCTTTTGCCAAGTCAGTGTTCTATCCAAGTGCATGCCGAGGTATTTCGCAGTGTCTTCGTGAGGAATTTGTTCTCCGTTAAATGTGATTGGGGGACAGTTACCTTTTCTCAGAGTGAAGATGACGTGTGCTGATTTGCTTTGGTTCGCCTTTATTCACCATATTCACCATATCGCCTTTATTTAGCCACTGTTCTACCACCAATGTGTTGTCCAGAAAGACGAACAGTATTTTTTGTTTTCCAGGGTGTGGCTAATCATCTGTCAACCTATGGACCTGCTCGATGGTGCCATGCTGCTGTCTGAAGCCGAATTGGTGTCCAGGAAGTATAGTTTCTAGGTGAGGACGCATCCTGTTCAGGCTGATTTTTTCCGAGAAGTTTGCCCACCAAAGGGAGGAGGCTAATTGGTCTATAAGATGAGGTTTCTTCTGATGGTTTCCCGGGTTTGAGAATCATGACAACCTGAGCAGAAATTTCTTGCCGGGTCAGCAGAATCGTCCGAAAGGGTTACCGCTGGCCCGGAACATAAAGGGCTAAGGAAGGGATACGGGTGGGTTTTAGTCAGTAAGAGTCTGGCACTCCCTTCCGCTCCACCCAGAGCGAAATAAATAAAAAAAAATAAGAAAAAGTAATAAATACATCCTGCAAGATCTGAAACTCAAAACGGTGAAACAAGAAATCGCTGCACATAGCCAAAACTACCAGAAAAAAACCGGGCAAGAGCGAGTCGGACTCGCGCACCGAGGGTTCCGTACCATCATGTTTTTAAATTTTCACTGGCGAGCTACTCACTAGATCTCGTTCAAACCAATTTTCGGTGGAAGTTCACATGATAATGTACATCATAATTATATTTTTTTTAGTTTTATCATTCTCTTATTTTAGAAGTTACAGGGGGGGGACACACATTTTATAGGCTTACTTATTGTTTTTCGCATTTTTTATGAAGTATCTTGTGTATTTGTGTATGGTTGTCACTGTAATATAATTGTGATGTGGGTACACGAATAATAAATCAGTCTCGCATAAACTGTCTTTGTATTTGCATCGATATTCTACAGTGGCGACGAGTAATTATAAAATATCAAGATGCCGATCGGGAAAATACACGTCTTTGATCTGGATGGAGGTGAAAACTGGCCAGCATATGTGCGTTTAGTGGAACAATTTATTTTGTTAAACGACATAAAAGATAACCTACGCGTGGCCATGCTAGTGACGCATGTCGGAGCGCCGACCTACCGATTGATGTGTGACCTGTGTGCTCCAGACAATCCAGAGGATAAAACTTACACCACGTTAGTGGAGCTTGTGAAAAATCACCAGGAACCCAAAAGATCAGAAATAGCAGAGCGCCACGTGTTTCGCCAGCGGCGGCAAGGAGAAGGCGAAAATATCAAAGTGTTCTTACAAAATTTGAAACACTTGGCTACCTATTGCAATTTTGAGAACCAGTTGGAAGTGAACATTCGAGATCAATTCGTATCGGGTCTTCGAAGCGAAGAGATACGGTCTCGCTTGTTTGCGGAGACCACTCTCGATTACAAGAAGGCAGTGGAGCTGGCGCTGGCGCTGGAGGCGGCCGAGCAGCACGCGGCGAAGGCCGTGACGCGCGCGCCGGCCGCGCCGTGGGCAGCAGCCGAGCCAGCGGGACTCCAGGCAGATGCGGGCGAGCGGGTGCACCGGGTGAGCGTGGCCGGGCGGGCCAGCGCCGCCGGTCGTGACGTCGAGGCTCCGCGACGCAAAAGGTGCTGGCGCTGCGGCCGGGACGGCCATGCGCCGCACAAATGCAAATACAAGTCGTATGTGTGTGACAAGTGCAAAGTGAAGGGCCATTTGGGGTCCGTATGTGATAAAAATGAAGTGAATGCGGGCAGGTCTGGTTCCAAATATCAAAACTTCATGGAAACAGAATCATCGGAGTCTGGAGGTGAGGAGTTTGAAGGACTGTATATTATTAAAGGTCAGTCAGTTCAAAATGTAAAAGACGGTCCATATCATTGTAAACTCATTGTGGAAAATCAAAATGTATTATTTGAAATCGACACGGGCAGCAAAATATCGGCGGTATCTAAATCATTCTACGATCAACATCTTTCTACATTACCGATTGAAAAAGATAGCATTAAATTACAATCATATACAGGCGACTCAATAATACAGATAGGCCGGGTCTCGGTGCGAGTCAGCTATGCAGGTGCAGAGGACGCCATATTGTTGCCATTGTTTATTATTGAACACGGCGGACCTCCGCTTATTGGGCGCACCTGGATGCGCAAACTTAAATTAAAGACAATAGATTTATTTCAACTAAAAGAAGAGGTTGATCCTGTTGTTTTGGAATTGAAACAAGAATTTCCAGAAGTATTTACAGAAAAAATAGGTACTTATAAACATAAGTTATCACTGTACTTGACTGATAACACGCCGGTATTTTGCAAGTCTCGTCCCCTACCACTTGCGCTGCGCTTGCCAGTGGAAAAAGAACTTAAACGCTTACAAGACGAAGGTATAATTTACAAAGTAGACAGATCCGATTATGGAACTCCTATTGTGCCAATTATTAAGCCGGACGGTTCTATTCGTTTATGCGGCGATTATAAAGTGACCGTGAATAAATTATTAAAAGATTTTCATTTTCCATTGCCAAAAATAGAAGAGTTATTTGCAACGCTAAGTGGTGGGGAGCAATATAGTAAATTAGATTTTAAAAACGCATTTATGCAACTTGAATTATCAGACAATTCACAACCGCTTACAGCGATTACAACACATGTAGGGACGTTTGTATATCGCAGGCAGGGCTCCTTTCGGACTTAAGTGCCTACCTGAAAAGTTTCAAAAAATTGTTTTCGATACGTTAAATGGCCTAGAATATGTGGTAGCCTTTAAGTAATGGAACCAGTCTTGGACAGTGTACCAATAATGGACATATTCAAACCCAGATGCTAAAAATAACAAAACCCTAACTTTTATTTTACCATGGCAACATTTTTTATGAACTTTATGGATATCCGAACAAGATTTTTTTCATTTTGACATTTGACGGCCATATTGATCCGACAATATCTACGGTCACGTGAGTGCAACTGAAACCAGTTTAAAACTATCGTTTTTTATTAGAATAATCTTAATGCAGGTGGGTTACTATATTGACAATTTCAAAACTTTACATATTGTGAATGTTTGTTGATTTATTTAATTACTCATGATTAATCTGAGGAGCATGTTTGCACAAAACCTCATCGTCAGTTCTTAAATAAGTATATTTTTTTAAAGTGTTTATGACTGGAAACTTAAATGTGTCTTTACCCAATCATGGACAGTACTGTCCAACATTGGATTTTTGTGTTTCACATATTTTTAGTTTTCATCTTGTTGTGTAAACGGAGTCTAGTATTTTTATCTTAATAATTTCTAATTCCATCATTGATACCCAATGATGGACAGCCCTGTCCAAGATTGGGTGTTCATGACTGGTGATTTATAAAGCAACTTCCACTCTTTACCGCTACTTTCTTATTACCACAGATAATATGGCACCCAAACGAAATTATTCGAAAGATCAAATGACTAGAGCAATCGAAGATGTACAAAGAGGAGAAAAGGTAGCTGTAGCCGCTACCAAATATGGTGTCCCCAAAATAACTTTAAGAAACAAAGTTATGGGGATAAGCCCGCTGGACTGCAACTTAGGGCCTTCTACAGTGCTGAGCCAAGAAGAAGAAAAAGTATTGGTCAAATGGGTTTTATTCATGGCTGAAAACCATTTCCCAGTCACAAAGGACCATTTGTTAGATAGTGTCCAAAAAATTATTTTGGAAAAAAAAATGGACAACTGCCCGTTCACAAATAATCGCCCAGGAAAAAAATGGTTCAGTTCGTTTTTGATTTTGTTTATATTTTGTTTTTACCTATAGAAGTTTATACCATGCCAATCAATTACCATGTTTAAGATTTTGATATGTACGAACATATTTTTGATGTTATTATTTGAGTATGGATGCGTAAAAATTGTTAAGAAAATGTTCAACACTAGGTGTCCAAGACTAGATAGTGTTCAACACTAGGTGTCCAAGACTAGATAGTGTTCAACACTAGGTGTCCAAGACTAGATACTGTTTATGAATGGGTGTCCATTATAAGAATTCAACTGTTCATAATAGATCCTCGATAAGAGGTCTTGATTTTTAAAATTTATCAAAAGTAAACCCTGGTGGAACTTACTGTGCCAAATATATCGATTATAAAAAGCATGTTTTATTTACGGATATAACCTTTTCTTCCAATACCAAAAGAATAGAAGCAATAAATGCAAATAAACACCGTTTTCATTCTTAAACCGTCCATGATTGGTTCCTCTACCTTATTGATGACATTTGTGTGAGTGGCAGGAATAAATCTCATCATTTACAAAACCTAAGGGCGGTGCTAACCAGATTAAGAGAAGCTGGTTTAACAATAAAGTTTACTAAATGCGAGTTTTTAAAAGATGAGGTTTGTTACTTGGGTTACAGAATTAACAAACACGGTCTTTATACAGACACATCTAAAGTTAATGCCATAACGAAAATGCCCATCCCCGAAAATGTGTCTCAGTTAAGAGCTTTATTGGGTTTCATAAATTATTATGCACGTTTTATTCCGAATCTAAGTATGATTTTACATCCACTTCACGCTCTTTTAAAAAAGGGAGTAAAATGGGCGTGGTCGGAGAGCTGTAATGCCGCTTTTGAGGAGATCAAGGTAAGATTGACGAGTGACCCGGTACTGGCTCACTACTCGCCGGCGCTGCCGCTTGTGCTGGCTGTGGACAGCAGCGCGTACGGCCTGGGCGCCGCCGTGCTGGCGCAGCGCCACCCCGACGGCACCGAGCGCCTAGTGTGCTGCGCCTCGCGCACGCTCAACGACGCTGAGCGTCGTTACAGCCAGGTAGACAAGGAGGCGCTGGCCATTGTGTACGGAGTTACGAGGCACCATCAATATCTATTTGGTAGGCATTTCACGTTACGGAGCGACCATAAAGCATTAAGTTATATATTCGGGCCTAAAAAGGGTATACCGCAAACTGCAGCCAGCCGCTTACAGAGATATGCTGTGCGCCTGGCGGCTTATGATTTTAATATCGTGTTTGTAAATTTACAAATGAATAGCAATGCAGATGGGTTATCACGATTACCTTTGATGAAAACCAAGGTGGAGGACCAAGACGACGCGGCATATCTACATTTTGTTGAGGACAGTTTCCCTCTTAGTCACAAAGACGTTGCACAGGCGACTAAAAAAGATAAAATTTTATGTAAAGTGTACGGTTACATAATGAGTGGATGGCCTCTCATAGGGGATAGTGAAGACGAGACGGCATATTTTCACCGACGTGAAAATCTCCATATAGATCACGGGTGTATAGTTTGGGGATACAGGATAGTGGTGCCGGAGCAGCTGCGGGCACAGATCTTGGAGGAAGTGCACGCGGGGCACGTGGGCGTTGTGCGCATGAAGAGCATCGCGCGCAGCTACGTATGGTGGCCGCGCCTGGACGCCGACATTGAGGCGCGCGCCGCCTCCTGTGCCGCCTGCCGGGCGCAGCTGGACGCGCCGCCGCGACACACTCCTGTACCGTATGTATGGCCTTCGGAACCATGGACGAGACTTCATGTAGATTTTCTACAATACCAAGGTAAATATTACTTTTTGATACTTGACTCTCACTCTAAATGGCTCGAAGTATTTCTGATGGGGACCGGTACATCGGCTAAGTTAGTATCAAACAGATTACGAGAATGCTTCAGCCGATTTGGGTTGCCAAAGTGCTTGGTGAGTGACGGGGGTCCGCCATTTAGATCCGAGGAATTTGAGTTATTTTTAACCCGCAACGGAATCAAACACATTTTAATAGCCCCTTACCATCCATCGAGCAACGGCGCCGCCGAGAACGCCGTCAAAACTGTAAAGAAAGTAATTAAAAAAGCGGCTTCTGAAGGTGAGAACATCGAGCGAGCAATAAACAATTTTCTGTTAGTGTATAGAAACAGTACACACTCAAGCACACAGCGCGAGCCAGCTGTGGCGTTGTTGGGACGGAGGCTGCGCATGCGCTTGGACTTGCTGCGCAGCAACACTGTGGATGCGGTCGAGACGGCGCAGACCAAGCAGGTTGAACATGCTCAAGGTACAAACAGAGAGGTCCAACTTGGTGATCGAGTGCTGTTTCGAGACCACTCGAGAAACAATCCCAAGTGGATGGAAGGAGAGGTCTCTGAGCGCACTGGAGCAGTGACGTATAAGGTAAAATCAGACACGGGGGTACACCGAAAACATATAGATCAAATAATGCCGTTACGAAGACACACACGGTACTCTAATCCAATTATCACAGACACTGCTAATCAAACAGAAAACACTGAAAAAGAAACATGGGAGTCTGCACCTAATTCACCGGTGACGTCATCACTACAGACTTCACATGACTCGCCCGTCATACATGAGACTCAAAGCGATAACGCAGTAGAACCGTCTACTTCCGGGGATTGGGTTAATAATAAACCTAGAAACAGACATATTATCAATATTGATTAATCCAAGTTTTTAAGAGGGCTAATACTGTATAGTAGGTATAAAAACCGTGTTTGGGTGACGTAGTACATTAGGTAAAGGTTAAATAATTACTTGTAAGTTTTTTTTTTTCTCAATAGTTAACCTTCTGATTAAGTCACTATGACTGTAATTGTAGGATAATGCAAATATTATTTAGGCCCTGCGCAGACGACAGACTATCCGTGACGCACTTTTTAGTCTGTGAAAATAGAACCTATGCAATTATATGCAGTAACGCACACGACGCGCAAAAAGTCCGGCGCACAAAAAATCCGTGTAATTCGGGCAGACCGCAGCGCGCCGCGGCGCGCCGCTCCGCACAAAAAGTGTGTGAAAAAAATTGAACGTTTGCTTCAACGCGCGCTAACGCAGACGGCGCACACTTTAGTCGGCAATCTGCATTTGCTAGAGGTGGACGTAACGCACGCGATCTATTATCATGGCGCCAGAGGTCGATGTAACTATGTTAATTCAAGAAATACAAAACAGACCAGCAATTTATGATATTTCTAAGGCAGAATATCATCTCTGCACGATTTCCATAGCGTCTACGTCCCTACAGCTCTGCCGACAAAATGATCGAAGATGTGCGTCGTGTGCGTTGAGTCTGTGAAAAATCCGCGAACTACTTTTTGCGCGCCATGCAGACTTTTTGTGCGCCGCAGACTCGATCGCACAAAAAGTGTGCCGTCTGCGCAGGGCCTTAGAAGGCAAACTGAAATGTACACAGTAACTTGCAACCTACCAAACTTCTAAAAAGTAAGAGGTAGGTAGTACCTATATATGTCGAAGCATGTAGAAGTTATGAACACCTTTTATTGTACCATTTACTTAATTAAGTTTATTTTTAGTTTGGATAAGTTAAAAATATGAAATTTTGTGGTTAACTTTATTTCTTGTGAGGGAGGAAATGTAATACCTATATTGTGATGTGGGTACACGAATAATAAATCAGTCTCGCATAAACTGTCTTTGTATTTGCATCGATATTCTACCGTCACCATCTCAGGTAGCTGGGCTGATGATGGAAGGTACAACTCCTTAACAGTAAGAAGTTACTCGAACAGGCAAGGACTGTTTTAGTAAATTGTTTTGATGTTTGATAGGGCATTTGCCACATTTGGTCTCATGACCTGATGCTGCAGTCAAGATAGTCTGCAGAGTACCTAACTCCTCGACAACTAACAGCAGATATATCGTGTTTAGGCTCATTGAAAAGGGCTCGATGTGTGGATAAACGTACTGTTACTGAGGAACACCGAAGACCTGATGCTGAAGCCAGGAGCATCAGAAAAAGTACAAACCTTGAAATTACAGCACCGTAGTCGTGTTTGGGCTCATTTTAAACAGGACTAATTTTATGTTCAATGCAATGTTGACATAAGTCTGACCTGATGCTGCAGCCAGGATTATCAGCATCTAATCTAAAAACTAATAAAAGGAGAACTCCTCAACAATTAACGTCCCTGCATCGAGAAAAGGAATATTTTATAAAAAGGCGATGGGCAAGTTGACATTAGGCTATTGTAACTTAGATAAATTATAAATAGACCCACTAAAAAGCGAAAAATAAAAACTTTTTAACAAAAAAAAAACCGACTTCCAAAAAAATCACTACAAACTGAAAAATAACTTTCAATTTCGGAAGTCGGTGTCTTAGGGATCAGTATTTTAGTTTTTGCCACCGACTTCCGAAATTAAAGTTATTTTTCAGTTTGTAGTGATTTTTTTGGAAGTCGGTTTTTTTTTGTATAGTATATTTAGCCCAGTGTACTTGTTTAATAGAGGTCAGTGGTTTGTGCCCTGAAGCCCAATAGCCATAAGATATCAAGGGCAGAATGGGCAAATCTCCTTTATAAACAAAAGACACCCTACTAACACAATTTAGTAAATTAAAGCAAGTTCAAAAATTTTTTCTGTACCAATACCAACTAACTACTACTCACAGACATTCAAAGTATACAGACGTGCTCAATGCTCATCAATGCATTTAAAATAATAAAATAAATTAACGTTCGCATAAATAGTGACCTAGTTTTAGTGTATTAGCGTCAGAAACTTTTTAAGTGACAAGTTTAAATAATGAACTGACTGGATTATTTTTAAATACTCCGTTACGATGATACGACACAGCCCTCCATCGACACCGACCCCGGTACCGACGACCCCGGTTCCGACACCGGCACCGACACCGCCGCGACAACCAAGACAGGACCAAGATGACAAAATTGAAGTAGTGACCACTCCAGAGATCCAGAACTGGATGACATCAATCGAGCAGTGCCTGAATGAGGTATGTGCTACTGCTTCTGATGGTAAGCTCAACACTGAGCAGAAACTAAAAATAAATAATCTTTGCCGAAAAGTTGGACATGGAGTTTCGCAAATGGCTGTTCAGTACCAGTCTTTAAAGCAAAAAGCCATTCAAACCCATACCACTCTTAAATCCATGACCGAAGCTCGAGACCTATCCGACTGCCTAACGGAGATGAACCGGACGATTCAAGAGTCCTGTACGAAGCAGGGTGCGGGCACATCTTTTGCAGATATGGTAAAGAAGGGGTCCAATAGCTTTGTTCGTCCAAATACTTTTAGTTCCGTGGCGATTTATCCCTGTGATAATTCAAAGACCAGTGACGAAACCAAGACCATGGTCCAAAAAATCATATGCCCTGGGGAAATGAAGTTGAAAGTACGAGGCGTACGCAAAATAGGAAAAGGAGGATTAATAATCAGCACTGAGACCAAAGATGACCTAGATAAGCTCAAACAAACAGTCCAACACGCTTCGTCAGGGCTTACCGTCGACGAACCTCAAAAACGCAAACCTCGCATTATAGTTATAGGAATTCCCACATCCATGTCTGAAAATGAGGTTTATAAATGTATCTATGAACAGAACTTGACCGACAAACTGCCGACTATGTCCCTAGATACATTTTTGACCTCAATAAAACTGAGCCACAAATCTGGCAGGAAGGATGCTGAGAATTGCAACTATATTATAGAAGTTCCAGCCATCATTCGCAAGACCCTCGTCGCACAGGACAGATTATTTATAAATTGGACGTCCTGTCCAGTACGAGACTTTACACTGGTAACTAGATGTTACAAGTGCCAGCAGTATGGTCATGCAGCCAAAACATGTAAAATTTCTGCCCCTACTTGCGGCCATTGCGGTGAAGAAGGGCACACAATCCAAGACTGCGCAAAGAAGGCCAATCCGCCAAAATGTGCTACATGTTCGCGCTTTAAAAAACAAGCCAATCACAAGACGGGAGATACAGATTGCCCTGCTAAAAAAGCTGCCGAATACAGGTACAGATTACGAAGGCGCCTAAGAGCGCCACATACTAGTTTATATTTTAGACTTAATTTTATTGTTTTATTTTATTTTAATATGGATAACTTAATTACCGATATAGATAACACATTTTTAACTAGATCAAAGACATGTGACGCAACAAAACACTGCACTGACCTACATACCCTCGTTTCTGTTGATGTTTAAGCACATAAGCCGCACGCAGCAAAAATTGAATAAATACACTGCCTCGAACGTGATTTAATTTTGTGCAACATTAACCCACTTACCAATTTTTGCTGACGCAAAATCATATCATGTGTGTTTAGCTAAGTTTTAAAGTGCAAAAAACTATTTTTACGCTGACCCAATAATTCGTATACAATAAGACCTTTTTGTTATTTTAATCTTTAAGGTAAATAGTATTTAAGTAAACTAGGTATAAAATTAATTAGTAAAATTTTTGTCATTATTTCAAGACAATTATCATTAAGTATGCTCATGCCGCCTGTGATACAGGTTTATCCTAGTACAGGCATCTAACATTATTATACCTTTGTAAATAATTTTTAAGACTTTATGTAATAATTTTACCAATGTTAATACTGAATAAACATTATTATTATTATTATAACTTATGTAAATAACAAAATGTAGAAACCTCAAATCCTATGAATAAAAGTTAGAAGACTTCAGTATGACCACTTTATGCATGCTCTAAAAGAAAAGCTGCTTATACTGTTTACTTGTTTATGCTTATTAATGCCCATGTAGATTGTGAAGGTTTGCTGGAGAGAATTCAACTTGTTGTTCCACACCAGTGCAGTTGTTTATGCAACAGGCGCACATTTGTGATGCCTCATTGCAGTACAAATATAAAACAGTGCTACGGTGAGGTAGCATTTTCATATTTTCTCGGGGACCTTACATCAGCCAAAGTTAAGATTAAGTAGAGCCCGTGCAACCATTCCACTAAATATTTAGTCCAATGGCAGCACATATTTGTAATTGAACTTCACCTAGCTCATACATTGTGCATTGTGTTTACTAGTCCTGGGGGTATACTCGTGGTAAATTATCGTATCGGCTGAATGTTCGGTCATTTTCTACTACCTTTCAATTATTATATTGACTATAGGTCCCGACCAAACTGTGCCAATCCGAACCTTTTTAGAACCCTTACTTTTTTTCCTTTTTTTTTTTTAATTCGTCGTAGGACAACCATATTCGGTTTGGTATGTGGGATCGTTCCGATCATTCGTATGTGTCACTTCGGAGTAGACACCCTGGGCATCAAGGGCATGCAGTAATGTGTTTCTTTAAGTTTACTTTGTGTCTAAGTAGTACTGTATTGCCGCATTTGTGAACCAATCATATAAAATCTGAACATACTGCAATAGGTGTGTCTGCGTCAGACCACAACCACATCTGGTAGTTAGAATGGCTAAATAAACATTTATTTTCTTCTGTTTGTTTTTATTATTTTCCAAAAATACTATTTCTTTAGAAACCTACTAAAATGGTATGTGATGCTGTCATCACAAACCATTAGTAGGTTACTCTCACTCTTGCTCCCACTGTACTGTACAGTGCTGCCCCTGATAGTTAAAAAGATGTATCTAACAAAAAGTAAAAACAGAGAAATAAATGTTTTAATACACACATACACATACTAAATTTTACATACTAAATTTTAGTATGTAAAATATTAATTTACTCGAAGACAGCAAACGATTTCCCGTTTCATTCATTAAAACATTTATTTACTTTTTGTTAGATACATCTTTTTAACTATCGGGGGCAGAATGTGAGTAAGAGTAAGAGTGTGTTGCTGTGTAAAGACATTGTCAGATGTTTGAAAATTAAATACTTATTACCAGTTTTTACCTATCCTGGTGTTTGATTTCTCACAGTTCCCACTTACAGGTAGTTAGTTGGTACTCTGTCTTGTATGTTATTCAACACATTGACCAAACACCAACACATTTCGGCAATGTGTCATGGACAAGTTTATTTAATTACATGAAGACTAAACAAAATTTAAAGAATCTTCAGTAGGCGCCTGCTGTGTATGCTTCAAAATCAAAATATTTTATTTCACATAAACCTCTAAGGGCACTTATGAAACGTCAAAGCTAGATTAATATGACTCATATCTGTTATTGGTGATGATCATTGATCAACAAAGGATTTTACATCTTTTATCGGACAATGTCAAAGTCATGCCAAGGTGGTAGGTAAGTAAAACAAGTGGACCACGAATAGCCTATTACTTAACACAAAGTTACTTGGCAAAACAATCACTCACACAATATTAAAGAATGAAAAGTAGTACCTATTGACAATTTAGGTTATGGGTTTCATGTAATCCTAATGATTGTTAACACATAACTTTGTTTACAAAGAAACTTGCAAATTCCAGTCAGTGAGTCACCTGATGCCTCGGATTAGGAGTGAACCAAGTACTGACGAGATCAAAAACTGACACCCATGAAGTGAGCGTCTTCGTGTACTTACGGCTAATTACTACATAAACCTATGTAGCCCCATTATTAGTTACTATTACTTTTGACACTAACTAAAACTTACCAACATCTTGATCAAAAGGTGAAGAATTACCGAAAATTCCCATATTTATACAATAGAAGCCCCCATGAAACACTACAAATTAGTCTCGTACTGTTACGAATATGAAATGGTAAGCACAAGTTTTTAGTTCTAGGGTAACAGGAATTACTTTTGTCACGTATTTAATAAACTAAAATGAACACAACACAAAGAATAATTTTAACAATACACGTACGCGTACGGTTTACGGTATGTATAATGTATGTACTAATTAATAGTAGTCTATGTCTATGGTATGTACGTAATATTTCTATCAATCAGGTCACAGAGCACTTTTAATCACTTTTTTTAATAGTAGTCTATCGTAGACAGAGTAATCTATAGACTCATGGCTCATGGTATCCGTGTCACCGAAAGGGACAAAAAATTCCGGCAATCTTCATCATACTATCATTTTTACAGCTTATACACTGCACCTAACCATTTTCATAGTTGCGCAAATGTACTATTATTTAATTATGCACGAAAAATATCTTATTTTCCGTTTAATCGCGATGTAGTTTTTACTACTTAATTCATTCATAATTTTTAATATTTTATTCCTAAACGTCAAACTTGTTGTGCACATTGATGTGCTTAGCCGACACGCAGTAAGGGACAGAAATATTCTTACTCTGTCTCTTTTCTTTGCTAGTCACGTTAATATTTTTCTCTTTTGACGTGACAACGTCTTAAATTAGGTTGCGGCTGGGAGTCACTTATGAAAAAGTGTAACGCTCGGTAACGTTACGATGAGTCACCGAACGAGAGAGAGGCCCGCCGAATGCCTTGCGTCTCTCTCCCACTCAACTATTCTACCGAGAAAAAGACGTTGTCACGTAAAATCTTCGCCCGTAAAACCGACTTTACAGGCAACCATTTTTTTTTTTCTTGTGCGAATGAAAAAGAAGATATGCAGCAGTCTATAATTTACTCTGTCTACGTAGTCTCTTATAGTACTCTTTGACGTAGTCTATCACAGAGTACATTATAGTATACTGAAATAGTCTATGCTGGTAAAATCAGGTAAAATTTTCAATAGTCAAGTTTTTTTTTTTTATAATCCTTGACCATAGATCAGGATCAGTGTTGCCAACCTAACCGAAGCATAAAGCAGCCGATCACTATCAGACTTAAAAAAACAGCAGAAAACAGTAAAATGGTAACTTTATAATTGAAAATGCAACCCAAACGCAAGTACGGACGCCAGCAGGTCAACCTACCCGAAACTGTCAGATTTTCGTGTCTGATGATATGGACATTGCAAATATGTTTAAAGATCATTTCTGTGTGAAGCCAATCCATAATGCGCCCGGGAGGGATGTATGAATGTGCCTTAGAACCTAGTACACATTTTTCTGCAGCACAGATTGCAAAAGTCAATGATTTCAAAAGTAAGGATATGCCCGTCTGAACATTTTACATAGAAGTTCTTCGTTCGAATTTCGAAGTTCGCGCGCACCACTGTCAACTGAGTCGCGTTGGCCCTAAAACCGTCATTTTAGGGCCAGCGCGTTGGTGCCATTTAGTCGCGCCGTAAGCCCGGTCCTTACGCTAGTAATATATATGTCAATGGCAAAAGTAATTAAGAGCATGACTAGAGGTAAGTCCCCTGGGCATGACGGGCTCAGCATCGAGCACCTTCAGTTTGCAGGACCCCATCTGCCGCGTGTTCTTGCGATGCTGTTCAATTTCTGCGTGAGGCATTCTTATTTGCCAGAGGAGTTGATGAGGACGGTCGTAGTACCGATAGTCAAGAACAAAACAGGTGACATCTCTGATAAAAATAACTACAGGCCGATCTCATTAGCTACAGTCATCTCGAAGGTATTTGACAGCATGCTTAATTCTCACTTAAGCAAGGTCGTAACTCTGCACGACAACCAGTTTGGTTTCAGGCCCAAGCTGTCCACTGAAAGTGCAATACTGAGTTTAAAGCATGCTGTCAAGTATTACACAGGCCGTAATACTGCTGTATACGCCAGTTTCCTTGATTTGTCCAGGGCGTTTGACCTGGTTTCGTACGAAGTGCTGTGGCAGAAGCTACGTGACCATAAAATTGCACCTGAAATTGTTACCATTTTCCAGCACTGGTACGGCAACCAGGTCAACAACGTGAAATGGGCGGGAGCTCTGTCAGACTCGTACAGGTTGGAGTGCGGGGTGAGGCAGGGTGGCCTGAGCTCACCTACGCTCTTCAACCAGTACATGAATGAACTTATTGTCGCGCTCAGCAGCCGCCATGTTGGATGCCATGTCGATGATGTTTGTTTTAATAACATCAGCTATGCGGACGACATGGTGCTGCTGAGTGCGTCTGTGGGTGGTCTCAGGGAGCTCATAAGCATATGTGAGACGTACGCTCACTCACATGGCCTTAAATATAACGTCGCGAAGAGTGTGCTTATGGTCTTCCAAGCTGGGACCAAAGGTCTGACGGAGCTTCCTCCAGTTAAGTTGTGCGGCGTGCCCTTGGAGCGCGTGCAATGTTTTAAATACTTGGGCCATATTGTGACACCTGACTTGAAGGATGACGCCGATATTGAACGGGAACGGAGGGCGCTGTCGGTGAGGGCGAACATGATAGCTCGCAGGTTTGCCCGTAGCTCCAAGGAAGTCAAAGTCACCTTGTTTCGAGCATACTGTACTACGTTTTATACGGGCAGCCTGTGGGTGTCATACACGCAGAAAGCCTACGGTGCCCTCCGAGTGCAATATAATAACGCGTTGAGGGCATTGTTGCGGCTGCCTCGCTACTGCAGCGCGTCGGGGATGTTCGCCAATGTGCGCGTAGACTGTTTTTATGCCACGATGCGCAGGAGGGCAACCTCGATAGCGGGCAGAGTGAGGGACAGCGGCAACAGTCTCCTCGCCGTCGTCGCTGACAGGTTAGACGGGCCATTCATGCGGCATGGGTTGGCCCTACATGCGCCCTTTTTTAAGGCATGGGGGAGATAAGCTGTTTATTTATTAGCCTTGTTTATTTTTGTCTTTATTATTTAATTTATTATGTTATTATTCATTAGATTAATCAGTTATTTATATGAAATCTAATCGACTATGTTATTTTAAATTATTATGTTCAAAAATTATATTCCTTATTTGGTTATTTTAAATTTTAATTTTTTATTATAAATTATTATTTTAATTGTTAAGTATGTATTTTGACTTTGTTTGAATTTTATGTTATTTTTATTTATTTTTGTTGAATTTGTGAATATGGATATTTTTTGTCTGACTTAATAAATGAATTGAATTGAATTGAAAGTCGAAAATCTATTAAAGAAATCTGACAGATTGTAGTAGCTCGATGTGCTGGCGTCTGTACATAATCAATATTATTTAAAGGCGTTCTACACGATCCAGACCGACCGCCGACAGAGGTGACCTTGGTTCAGTTGGTGTGAAAATCTACCGTGTAGACGTTGATCGGCCGACCAGATATGGGCGGGGTCAAACGACCTTTGGACGACCTTGGTCGAGAGCGCATCCATCGCGACAGGCTGCGTCTGTGGTCGGCCCCAACCGTCTGGAACGCTGTCGGCCGACGGGAGAGCTTCAGTGT
This sequence comes from Oligia latruncula, assembly GCA_948474745.1. Classification (NCBI taxonomy): domain Eukaryota; kingdom Metazoa; phylum Arthropoda; class Insecta; order Lepidoptera; family Noctuidae; genus Oligia; species Oligia latruncula. The sequence goes on from OX419687.1 coordinate 21,534,033, forward strand.
GCGTTTGTCAGTCAATGTGGGCGCACGTCATCGCGTGTCACAGCGATGGATTCACAAAAAGAAAAGTGTCTTGATCCATTCTTATACCGTATTTACACAATCGTGCTCGCTATTTCGCCTCGTGCCTCGACGAACGATTCGACGAACTATGGGCCTTCGCGAACTACTGTTCACACATTCGCGGGGTGAAGTATTTTCACAACGCGAGGCACAACGCGAGCACTCGAATAGCGAGGCGAGCCACGAGGCGAATAGCGAGCCTACTGTTTATACATGCGGGTTCGTTATTCGGCTCGTGGTTCGCCTCGCGGTTCGCGCGATTGTGTAAATGCGGCATTTAAAATATTAAGGTGGTTCAACGTAATTCGCTCTTTGGGCCACTGTTTCATCCACTTTCTTTTTTTTTCTTTGTTTTTCTTCTTCACTCAAGCATAAAAAAGTTATTGCCAAACCGACCTTCTGTTGCTTTGAAAGGCAAGGAGCCATATTGATACGTCTTTACGCTGTGAACACCGGACGGAACTGACAAGTCTGTTGTGTCAACCATCGACCGTGTAGAACGAATACAAAAGTTGGTTGACGCGACCAAGGTCACCTCTGTTGGCGGTTGGTCTGGATCGTGTAGAACGCCTTTTATTTAGTATGTTAAAAATAAGAATAATTGACAAATTCTTAGAAATATTCTTACAAAAAATATTCTTACAATAATTATTTATCGTTTTCAATTTCTCTGTCTTCGATATTTTCTGCCTCGTTTTTTAGGGTTCCGTAGTTCCTACAAGGAACCCTAATGTCTCGGCCACGAAAATAACGCCACGCTTGACGCGTCAATACGCTACAAGCGTCATTTCTAAGCGTCAAAAGCAAGGCCACGAACTTCAAATATTCGCCTGTAGCATGTACGTCGATGGGGGAATGCATCAGCTACAGCAAGCGACCGCTACCGCCGGGTACCGCTTCTATCGGAGCGCGTGGAGCGACTGTTTCGTGCACACTGTGGAATTTTCTCATACAATTGTTTTCGACGCTCATAAAAAACGCCCGAAAAAATTTCGCTGCTGCTTGCAGCGCTACTTTGTGGCCTTGTAGATAATAGACTATTAAGTACATTTGTTTTTGACGCTCGACGCTCAAGCTTGCAGCGCAAGGCGAATTCGCTTGGAGCGTCGGATTTCGTGGCCCTCGGGTTATATTTTCGTCATGTCCGTCTGTCTGTCTGCCCGAGGTTTTGCTAAGAGACCGTTAGTACTAGAAAGCTGTAAGTTTGTGGGAGCGCGTATATCAATTACGCCGACAAAGTGGTAAAATAAAATTGTGAAAAATATTTTTTTTTACGGTAGCTCCCCTACATGTGAAGTGGGGATGAATATTGTTTTCGTCGTCTACCCCATCGTGTGGGGTATCGTTGAATAGGTCTTCTAAAATGACTAAGGGGTTGCTAAATTATTTTTCGATTTAATGCTCCATTTACGAAATATTAAAGTTTAAATTGCAAACTTTTGTTCCAGTAGGGCGTCCCCCCTCCCTCTAAAACCTAAACTGCTGGCTTGAAAAATCTGGAAAAATTCACGATGATAGTGCATTTCATGAACTTTAAAGGAAAACTATAGCAGTGAAGATAACTTTATTAGTTTAGCAGCAATAGTCGTTGAACTTGGATGTTGGATAATTTTGTACAAAATACAAAATCTTTAGCATTAATCCTTTAAAGTGACTAAGATGAAGTAGTTGCTTGTTTATAACGGGTAAAGACTTGCATTGAAAAACAAAATATGAAAAAAAAAATAGGTTTAGTCAGAATAAAGAACAGAATCGTACTACATTGTGATAACGGGCTACTACGGAACCCTACACTGTGCGTGGCCCGACACGCACTTGGCCGGTTTTTTTTTATTAAAATCATACATACTTTTATTATATTTCTTCATAATGAGAGGTTTTCTTTTTTAATAAAAAAAAAAAAAGTTTCCAAGAACTCGTTAGATGGCGTTGTACTGACTACGTTACTAGGTGCCAAAGCCAAAACGCTTGGAAAAAAAACATTGCGTCACGTCACATACGCTCGTTGACTGACAATGTTTCGTTTGCTTTCGTTTTACGATCTCAAAATGAAATCCAAGTGAAATAAAACATGATATTGTGGCGAACCAAAGTAATTGTCTGTGGTTCCCACTACTAGCAATTACAAAGACAACACTACCTATCTAGAACATGGTGTCTATGGTACAGAGGTAGTTAGCAAGAAGTCTGATTTTGAATCGGAATGTAAGAAACCTTTCTAATCCGCTCCATGTAAATAATTATTATCACGATTGTTATTATCTTGTTCGATTATACGGTATTCCTCTGCTGTCGCGTGTATACCGCGCTGTGACCTGTGAATGTGATGCAAATACACATCTGTTGAGTACAATTGGATCGAGTTTCATTTATGTAAACAGGGCGCTTTTAACGCGCCTAAATTGGTGACCCCGACGATAGAAGAACGAAGATCATATTAGTGTTTTTACACAGAAGAACTCGATCCAGTATTGTGAAGCGCAACGAGCTCACACTCATCCCGGGCAGCGGGTTTCTTCGTGAGCAAAACCTACTCGCCGTTATTACGCGTGTTAATAGACTTTCGTGATATTAGTGCATTGACGTTCGGCTGTGCGTATTAATTGTGCCTAATTACACCGTGCTTGAACTTTATCGACCCTGAAACAAGAAAAATCATATAATTCCGCGATAGCAGCGCCATTTTTTCTTGTACGGATTTTTTAAGGAAACTTCAAAGTTAGCGCGCGAAGTTTGACATAGCCTGACACTGACACATGTGCCTGTCATCACTATCTGCAAACGTCAAACGTAAACCGGCTGCGTTCCAGAGAAACTCGAAATGTAAAGGTGTGTTCCATATTCAATAGTGCGATGTGACAACAGAAGCCTGTAAGTTACTTTTTATTTTTCCTAAACTCTGCATGGATGGACATTCCTACAACCTACCTCAAATACAACGGTGTTTCCTTAAGAACAATAAGTGCTTAATTTTAAACTAAATGCCTAAACATAACAACTTTTAATTGTATTTCTTTTCTTTGTTTTGTGCATTCTGCATGTTTTGACTATAGTAATTATTCCGGTTTAATTGTTAATACTCTAATGCTAATAACATAAAAAGAGGTTTTTGGAGAACATTTTATTTTTACTGTTTACATTTTTTTTTACATTTTGCTTTTATTTGCCTGTGTGCTGCATGTATATTCATTTTTATTTAGTTTTGTGTGTCCTATTTGTTATGAATCTGCTTTCTCATGGTGACTATCCAACTCTTTGATTCCACCTCCGCGCTACTATTGTATAAGTTATACTGTGTCTCTCTTAGGGTTGTGTGTTTTTGTTTGTAAGATAAATATAATTTGTATAGTAACGCAATGACTACCGAAGGAAAGGAAGTTTTCCTGGATCCTGAACCTGGAACTGGTGGTGAACAGTCCGCTGACCCATCCCCACCTAGATCTCAACCGATATTAGTCAATCGAGTTTCCATCCGCGTTCCTCCTTTCTGGCCAGACCGACCAGCTCTCTGGTTTGCAAGTCTGGAAGCACAATTTCATATTAATAGCATTACACAAGAGTTGACTAAATATTACTATGCTGTAAGTCAGCTGGACACCAAATCCGCGACTGAAGTCGAAGACATAATTATTGAGCCACCTAAGAGTCAACCGTACAGTTGCCTTAAAAAGGCCCTTATCTCCCGTTTCTCTGAATCTTATGAAGAGAAAATTAGAAGGCTCCTTGAGAAAGAGGAGATCGGGGATAGGAAGCCATCATCATTCTTCCGCCACCTCAGGACTCTTGCTGGTCCATCTTTCCCGGAGCAGCTCCTTCAAAATATTTGGACAAATAGGTTACCTCATTACATGCAAGGTATTTTAGTTGCCCAAAAACATTCATCCCTTGAGGACTTGGGTGAGCTGGCTGATAAGCTGCAAGAAATCAGTCCACCAATGAATGTCCATGCAGCAGGTAGGGCATCATCATCATCATCCTGTGATGACACCAAGGAACAAATTAAGATGCTCCAACAACAAGTGGCGGATCTGACACGGCTTGTGACCGGCCTCACCACAAGTAATGACAGAAATAACCGCAGTCGCTCAAGCTCACGCTCACGCACTCCTAACGGCCAATGCTGGTATCACAGGCGTTTCGCGGCGAAAGCTTCCAGGTGTTTACAACCGTGCACTTGGTCTGGCCCCGTACCACAGGGAAACTCCAGCAGCAGTCAGTAGTGGCGACCACTGACTGCTCCCTAGCAAGTCGCCGTCTATTTGTCACCGATCGGTATTCGGGCCGACGATTTTTAATTGACACCGGTTCCGATCTTTCGTGCCTACCTAGACGTTACTCCCAGGGAAAAAAGCAGCCACTCCCGTACGAACTTTTAGCAGCCAACGGCACTAAAATAAATACTTTTGGTCTAGTCGAACTTAAATTGAACTTAGGTTTAAGACGTGACTTTGCATGGAAGTTCATAGTCGCAGAAGTAGGAACTCCAATAATCGGTTCAGATTTCCTGGCTCATTACCACCTTTTACCAGACTGTGCTCATGGAAGGTTGCGAGACGATAAAACAGGGTTGTCAGCGGAAACCGAATTCTCCTCAATTGACCAACCCAGTGTTAAACTTATTCAAGCACCTGACTCACCATACTCGCACATTTTGACCGAGTTCCCGAGCATATCACGTCCCCCTGGCGCGCCTAAAGAGGTGAAACACTCTACGGTGCACTTTATCAAAACCACCGATGGCCCACCCGTGACAGCCCGACCACGTCGTCTTGCCCCACTAAAGCTTCGAGCTGCTCAGACAGAATTCGAGGAGATGATTCGCGTAGGCACCGCTCGACCTTCTAGCAGCTCATGGTCCTCCCCGTTACACCTCGCACTTAAAAAAGACGAGACTTATCGTCCGTGCGGCGACTACCGCGCTTTAAACGCCCGCACAATTCCGGACTGCTACCCTGTCCGCCATATAGGGGATTTCGGCCACAACTTGTCCGGATGCTCAGTTTTCAGCACCCTTGATTTAGTTAAAGCATATCAACAAATTCCTGTAAATTCTGATGATATTTGTAAAACAGCCATAATTACACCTTTTGGACTCTATGAATTTCCCTATATGACCTTTGGTCTTAGAAATGCCGGACAGACGTTTCAAAGGTTCATAGACGAAGTTGTGCGAGGATTTAATTTCTGTTTCGCCTATGTCGACGATATCCTCGTGTACTCGAGAGACCCCCAACAACATGCTGAACACCTCAGACTCTTGTTTCACCGACTGCACCAGTATGGAGTGGTCATCAATCCGGCGAAGTGCGTACTTGGAGCAGCCGAGGTAACGTTTTTGGGTTACCGTATTAATGCTGCAGGCACCTTTCCTCCCGAAGACCGTATCCGTGCTTTAGTGGATTTCGCTCCTCCTAAGACCGTACAAGGCGTACGTAGGTTCTTGGGCATGGTTAACTATTACCGTAGATTTTTGCCCAACGCCGCTAAGTATCAGGCTCCTTTAATCGACGCAGTCGCTGCAACTAACAGCAAAGGCGCAAAACCATTTCCATGGACGCCCGAGCTCGAACAATGTTTTGATAACTGCAAGAAGAGCCTAGCTAACGTTACTACTCTATCGCACCCAAATTGTGAGGCCCCTTTAGGTCTTTTTACCGATGCGTCGAGCATGCACGTAGGCGCATGTTTACAGCAGAAGGTCGATGATAACTGGCAACCCCTAGCATATTTCAGCAAAAAGCTCACCGAGAAACAATCTCAGTGGCCCGCTTATTATAGGGAACTTCTAGCTGTGTACGAGAGCGTTCAACACTTTCGGCACATACTAGAAGTACAAAACGCAGCAGTTTTTACTGACCATAAGCCCCTCGTGTATGCCTTCACGCAGCGTCGCGACAAGCTTCCACCCACTCAACTCAACCAATTAACTTTCATCAGTCAATTTACCACCGACATAAGATATATTAAGGGTACCGACAACGTAGTCGCAGATGCTATGTCGAGGGTTGAATCCATTTCATTAGAGGAGGACTACCAAGCCCTTGCAGAGTCGCAAGAGAGAGACGAGGAACTCAAAGAGGCGGGCTCGTTCACTTCTCTAAAATTGAAAAAAATCGTTGTTCCAGGAACTGATACTTCCATAATCTGCGACACGTCGACAGGTAGACCTCGCCCATACCTCACCTTACCTTTCCGTCGAGCAGCATTCGATCGACTGCATGGTCTTAGTCACCCAGGCGTGAGAGCAACCTTACGATTGGTGGCTGAGCGATACGTATGGCCGCATATTAACACCGACTGCCGACAATGGGCGAAGTCATGTTTACAATGTCAACGCAGTAAGGTGACCAGGCACACATCTGCACCGTTGATGTCTTTTCCGATCGCATCAAAAAGATTCTGTCATGTCCACATTGATATCATAGGACCACTACCGCCTTCAGACAATTTCACATATTGTCTTACCGCGGTTGACAGATTTACGCGATGGCCCGAAGCGTGGCCTATGACATCTATCACGGCGGAAGAAGTGGCAGACACGCTGGTGACTGGTTGGATATCCCGTTTCGGGGTGCCAAGTACCGTGACGACCGACCAGGGTCGCCAGTTTGAATCTGCCTTGTTTCGGCGCCTCATGAATGTATGCGCAACAAAGCGGATTCGCACAACCAGTTACCACCCGTGCGCAAATGGCATGGTAGAACGCATGCACCGCCAACTGAAAGCTTCTTTAATGTGCCATCCCCAGACGTGGAGCAAGGCACTTCCACTGGTACTCCTTGGCATGAGGACTGCCCTCAAAGAGGACCTGAACACCTCGTCCGCTGAGTTAGTCTATGGAGAACCTCTTCGACTTCCTGGAGAACTTATCATGCCAGCGGAAGAACCCAGGAGCCCAAACGATATCGCTGATTTCGTCACGGAGTTGAGGAGCCGGATGGAAATTTTACGTCCAATACCAGCCTCACGACACGCTCGACCGTCAACCTTCGTATTCAAAGATTTGGCGACGTCGACCCATGTCTTACTCCGCGACGACACTGTTCGACGGCCTCTGCAACCTCCATACACTGGGCCATACCGTATCCTAAGGAGAAGGGACAAAACCCTTACCTTGGAGATGAACGGAAGAGAGGCTACGGTCAGCATAGACCGTGTTAAGCCAGCATACCTGGACTCTGAACTAATTTCCTCACCACCTGCTCCAGTTCCCGTTCCAGATTCTCCTTCCACACACCCAACTCCCTTCATGCCAACTACTCCATTCCCCTCAGACACTGTCACCACCAGAGCTGGCAGACGGGTTAAATTTAGGGACATTCTAGATTTATAGTTTTTATCTTATATTGTTTTGTATTTTCTGTGTGTATACCTTGTATTTCTCCGTGGGGGGGTGGTGTGGCGAACCAAAGTAATTGTCTGTGGTTCCCACTACTAGCAATTACAAAGACAACACTACCTATCTAGAACATGGTGTCTATGGTACAGAGGTAGTTAGCAAGAAGTCTGATTTTGAATCGGAATGTAAGAAACCTTTCTAATCCGCTCCATGTAAATAATTATTATCACGATTGTTATTATCTTGTTCGATTATACGGTATTCCTCTGCTGTCGCGTGTATACCGCGCTGTGACCTGTGAATGTGATGCAAATACACATCTGTTGAGTACAATTGGATCGAGTTTCATTTATGTAAACAGGGCGCTTTTAACGCGCCTAAAATATGAAATTCCGTTCCTTGCAGTAACTTACCAAGGTCAGCGCCATCTATCCAGCGACTAGGGAAGAGTTAAAAAACACACAAGAGTTAGAAAACGCATAAAGCGGGCGCGGCGCGGCGGGACGGGACGGCGACGCGACGCTGCCGCTGCCGCCGCGGCGAGCGCAAATACAACTCAGAGGCGGGGCGTGGCGGGACGCCGCCGACGCTTTGTGTTGTATGGTTTACGTAGGTACACAGAGTACTTTGATAAGGGTATGTGGTAGTCACACTGCCGATGGATGTCTTTCTGATTATGAATATTTTGTTGTGTGCGTGTTCGGAACAATGTATGATAATATCACCGTATCAGCGGTCAGTCGCGCATCATATTCATCACTGGTCTCTAGAGATCTGGATGTAGATGCGTAAATACGCTGAGAACGCAGGCGTGCTTCGCGATCCGAAGAGGTTTCCACGGAGCGAGTTGCAGCCTGATGTTCTCAAACAGCATCAAGTCTCTCCTGACGCTCTTCGGTAGATTCTTGGGATCTTATGATCCTCAATCTTTTAGCTCCTTTGGAACATTGGGAAAGATTTGACCTCTTTCTAGGCATGGTTATAGTTTTATTATGAAGATACCTGATCAATTAAAATCTAAGTGACTGCTCCCCTACCAAGGGTGCCCAGACACGGGATCGTCTGGCCCATGTGCTGGTTTGGTCCCTGGGGTGGTCACGGCGTGCTATGTGTTCTGGTGCGCCGGTGATGGGGAGTACTCCCCAGCGGAGGGTCCGGTGACGGACAGCCGCGGTGGGTTCACGGATGAGTGCTAACGCGTGCCCATGTTCCCGCCGTAAGCGGCAGAGGAGGACACAGTGGAGTTTTAGTGGGTTAGAGTCCCACATAACTGCACTATCTCCCCGTGGTAGTGCAGAATGCATGAGCATTTCTTCACGTTAAAAAAAAATAAATGGGAGTTTTGGCCAGTAGAGTCAAATTTTCAATGATATACCATCGTCATCGAAAATCAGTCCTAAACTGTTACCGCCTTCACCGCGTGGAGGTGAAATTAGTGATAGCTTAGATTTCCACATCAGATGTTTCTGATCTTCGATTTTTATAAGTCAGCAGGAAATGCCCATCAGACCGAATAACTTTTACTAAGACGTCATTCCTATATGTGTTATGGTGTAGCTGGGCTCTTGGAGTTCCCCATCAGGTGTTCCAGATCTTCAAATTTATTCTCTCAGCAGAAAATCCTCATCACGTGGAACAATTTTTGCTATGGTACCATTTTTGTATCTCTTATAGTTAAGCTGGTCTGTTTCGGTTCTGCATCAGGTGTTCAAGTTTCCAAGAAACATTATAGCCTGAATGTTGTCCAGCCATAATAACTATACAACAAAAAAAAAAATCATTCAAATCCGTCCAGTAGTTCCGAAGATCGGACGCGCAGGCCCGAGGCGTGTACGTACTCTGATACCTTAACAAATGTTCGCCGTGATTCTTTAAATTGACATAACTTTTTTATTTATGAACCGATTGACATGAAAGTGAAGCCTACTACAATATATTAGTGAAAACCGCATCTAAATCGAATAAGCCGTTTCTGATATTAGCGTGCACAAACAAACAGACAAACAGACAAAAAAAAAAATTAATTACAATTTCGGGTTCGGCATCGATATAATAACAACCCCTGCTACTTTTTTTTTATATATTTCCATTGTACAGACACCACTTTTCTACAAATTTATTATATGTATATAGATTATGCTGAATTTTTAAGAAAGTTTTATCTGCTTTAATTTTTTAACCTGTATTATTTATTTTCAAAAAGTTACATCTATTATTTGAGTTATTAACTGATATTTTCTATGCTTTGTCTGTATATAACATTTATATATTAAAAGCATAGCTTTACGTTTCTTTATTTCTTTTAATTACTGTTGTGGCTATTGCTATTGCGTATTCTAATAAGATTTTTCTAAATTTTTCGTTTATCATAATTATTTTGCTGATGTTATTTCTGTTTATCTCTACCTCCAATTCCGTCTCCGCATGTAATCGCTGTATTCCAAACGCAGGACATTCTGTCAAGATGTGTGGGACCGTTTCCAGCGCATCTGGCTCACATATGCACGATGGGCTTCCTTTCCGCTTGAAGCGATGCAGGTACTCGGAGAACCCACCGTGTCCAGTCAGGATCTGTGTTATCACTCCGGTCGGCTTCACTTTGTTTATAATCTTGAAGGCATCTATTGCGTCCGGGAGGAACATTTTTGTTACCAAGGCTGTTTCGCCATTTTTGTATCTCCGGTTCCATTCGTCGAGCGACCCCATACGGATCTGCCGCTTGACGAATGAAACCGGGCAGCGGTCATAGTCTTCTTTTTAGACTTGAGCGCAGCCTCTTTCGCAAGGTAGTCTGCGCGTTCGTTGCCTTGCAACCCTGCGTGAGCCTTTACCCAGAACAAGGAAACATCTTTGCTCTGGGATAAAGCCGCGCCCACATTTGCCCTTGCTTCCACCGCCAAGGCGTGGAGGAAACCCTGGTTTGTGACTGTTTGAAGTGCAGCCTTTGAGTCACTATAGATTCCGCATATGGCCAGGAGTTCCGCCTGGTAGACCGTGCAGCATGACGGCAAGCTAAGCTTCAAGGACTTGATCTCGGCGTCACCGTCCCACAGTGACAGTGCCGCCCCGACCTTGCCCTCAAGCTTGCTGCCGTCTGTGAAGAATCGTACCTCCTGGTGATTGTGGGTGTCCACCAGGGTCCTCCAGACTCACGAACCCCATGGCCATATGTTTCGCCGGATGTGGAGTCTCTGCAAATGCCACCACGGTTCGCTCAGGTTAGGTTCGCTCAGGTTAGGTTCGCTCAGGTTAGGTTCGCTCAGGTTAGGTTCGCTCAGGTTAGGTTCGCTCAGGTTAGGTTCGCTCAGGTTAGGTTAGGTTAGGTTAGGTTAGGTTAGGTTAGGTTAGGTTAGGTTAGGTTAGGTTCGGCGGAAAGGGAGAGAGAAGCTGTTACCTCTCTCCCGGCCCGCAGCAGACGCACCGGGCGTCGCAGGGTGGCGGACGACCTCCGGCCACCATAGGGCGCGGCCTGCGGGCGACAGACTAGGGGCGTCTGTCGCCCGATCAGAAACAGGCCTCGAGGCGGCGGCGTAGTGTTCCGCGCGCGCCTCTCAGTTGGAGTACCTGCGGCCGCTGGGTGACGGCCGCAGAGGGTGACGGGGCCCGCCTACGAACATCTGGCGGGCCAATACCTGCCGGGGGCGCGGATGAATGCGCAAGCGATACCCGTACCCCCGGCAATAGGTACAGGAAGGGAACACCGGGGTGGTTTTTAGTCAGTAAGAGTCTGACAGACCCCGCCGCCCACCCCAGGGCGGCGGACATCCATGAGGATTTTCCCCCCGCAAAAAAAAAAAAAAAAAAAAAAAAAGGTTAGGTTAGGTTAGGTTAGGTTAGGTTAGGTTAGGTTAGGTTAGGTTAGGTTAGGTTAGGTTGGGGGACCACCCCACAGTGCTTACGTCCTCGTCGTGTCCCCTGGAAACGGCCCAGTTCTGACCACCGTAACGGAGTGGCAGACTGGGTACGGCCAAAGTGCACTGTGCATCGTTGCTATTTTATTTTATTCTGACTTGCGAGTATTACGATCTGCTGGGAAGAATGTCGAGCCCTATGCGGGATGCCTGCGGGCGCTTTTCGAAGCAACCAAAAGGCCCTTCTCAGGGCCAATCAAAAGGCCCTTCTCAGGGCCAACCAAAAGGCCCTTCTCAGGGCCAACCAAAAGGCCCTTCTCAGGGCCAAACCAAAGGCCCTTTTCAGGGCCAACCCTCAGACGCTTCGGCGTCAGAGGCTAGCCGCGCGCCTTCTGCGGCGAGCCTTTTTGGAACGGCGGAAGATTCGTCCGATAACGAATCACTAATAAGTGTGTCGGACTTGGACGACTCCCGATCGCGAAAGCGAACCCACCTCAGCGGTGGGTCCGAGGGCTCCTCGGCCTCGGGGTCGACGCGGTTGCCGAAGGCTAAAAAGCCGACGGTGGCCGCGGAGACCCATGTCGTTGGGCTGGCGAACGCCCAACGCCAACTGGATCTGGCTCGGCGGGCTCAGCTCCAGCAGGAGCTGGAGGAGCGGGTCGCCGCCGCGGAAAAGCGGGCGCACGTCGCCCGGGCCAAGTCCGGGTACGGCGCGTCCCGCGTTGTGTACGCGGAGCAGTCTCTGGCGGAGCTGCAAAGAATGGCGGAGGAGGACGAGGAGGAGATCGTGGAGGTCGCCTCTAAGTCCTCAAACCTCAAGGGGACCCTGCAGAAGGCCCTAAAATGCAGGGCCGCCAGCATGCGCGGTGTGGTCGCGGAGCTGGTACTGCGCAAGTCCACCGACGAGACGCGGCAACTGCAGGCGAAGGTGGATCGCCTGCAGTCGGAGGTCAGCCAGCTTCATCAGAAGCTGGCTGAGGCCACGGCCCGGCCCCAACAGGCCAAGACGAGCCCTGCAGCAGAGGGCCCCTCCCCCAACCTTGAGGAAATTATCCGCAAGGTAGTACGGGAGGAGAGGGCCTTCACAAGAGCCTGCATTGCAGGTATCGAGGACCGGCTCCTACCGGAGAAGCGCCTCCGGCCGCCGCTTGCGGCGGATGCGACGCAGCGCGAGCCGGAACCGTCCACCTCCGCCCAGGCGGAAGACGCCCTCCTCCTCCCCTCGACGACCCCGTCCAACGAGTGGACGGAGGTAGTCCGTAAGGGGAAGGGGAAAGGAAAGAAGTCGGCGACGGCCGTCCCTGCCGTCCGCGCCGCCACCGTTCCCACCCAGTCGCAGACGACCGGCAAGGGAAAGGGGACGGCGAAAGGGAAAGGGAGGGGAAAGGGGCGCCTCGTCCCCCCGAAAACCGCAGCCGTCGTGGTGACGCTCACCGCAGAGGCTGCGGAACGGGGGGAGACGTACGCGTCCATCTTGGTGCGGGCGCGTACCAATGCCGATCCTGCTCAACTGGGGATCGGCAGCGTCACTTGCCGCAAGACGCAAGCCGGGGCTCGAATTTTCGAGTTCCCGGGGGCGGAGGGGAGTGCCCATGCCGACCTCTTCGCAGCCAAGCTGCAGGAGGCGATCGCCGATTCGGCTAAGGTGGCCCGGCCGGTCAAGTCGGCGGCCATAGAGGTGGCCGACTTGGACGACTCCGTCACCAAGGAGGAGGTGGTGGCGGCGGTCGCAGCGGTAGGGGGCTGCGGCATCGCGGCGGTCCAGGGCAGGGCCATAAGGCCCGGCCGCGGCGGCATGGGCACCATACGCCTCGAGTGCCCAATCGCCGCCGCCAAAGCCGTCCTTGCGAAAGGACGGATCACGGTCGGGTTCAGCTCGGGTGCCGTCCGGGCACTCGAGGAGCAGCCTCTGCGGTGTTTCCGGTGCCTCGGCATCGGACACACCCGGCCCCTGTGTCCGTCCGCGGTGGACAGGACGGACACTTGCTTCCGCTGCGGCAAGGAGGGCCACAAAGCCGCCTCCTGCAAGGCCGCCACGCCGCACTGCGCGGTGTGTGCCGCCAGTGGCTGCCCGGCAGACCACACGATGAGGGGGAGGAACTGCAATCCTCCCCCTAAGCGGGGCAAAGCGCAGGCGCCGACCGGTCCTGCTGCGGCTGCCAAGAGCACCGTCGTTCCTGCGACGGTGGCTGCGGAGGGGGGTGCGATGACCATCGATGGATAGGGTCGAACATCGCATCCTCCAGGCGAACGCCAACCACTGCAGGGCAGCCCAGGATCTGCTGATGCAGACCATGGCTGAGTGGTTGGTGGACTTGGCGGTGGTCGCCGAGCCTTACTCGGTCCCCGGCCGTTGGCTAGGCGACCGGGACGGCTTGGTGGCGTTGGTGTCGCGGTCTTCCACGGACTCCCCTCCCCTCTCGCTTTTAGAGAGGGGACCGGGATACGTGGCCGCCGCGTGGGGAGACATGGCCCTGGTAGGGGTCTACTTCTCCCCAAACCGCCCTCTCTCGGACTTTGAGGATTTCCTCGAGGTCCTCACCGCAGTCGTAGGGAGGGCGGCGCCACGCCAGGTCGTGGTGCTGGGCGACCTGAACGCCAAGTCGGCGGCCTGGGGCAACCCGGCCGCGGGTTGCAACGTCCGGGGACGTGCCGTCGAGTTTTGGGCGGCCTCGTGCGGTGTGTCCCTCCTCAACAGGGGGGCGGTCCACACGTGTGTGCGGCAACACGGCGGGTCGGTGGTGGACGTCTCGTTTGCCACCCCCGCGCTAGCCGCCCGCGTCGTCAACTGGCGGGTGGAGATGGTGGAGACGTTGTCGGACCACCGATATGTGCGGTTCGACATCTCCACCCAGGGGGGGGGGACGGCCCGCGCCGGGCAATCTCCCTTCCCGCGGTGGGCACTCACCCGCCTGGACCGGGAGGCAGCCGAGGAGGCGGCCTTCCTCCAGGACTGGCTGTCGCCCCCTGTCGAGGTCCTGGACGTGGACGCCGCAGCGGTCCGACTCAGGGGGTCCTTGACCGAGGTGTGTGACTCCAGCATGCCTCGGTCTCGCCGCCCGCCTCCCCGTCGTGCCGTCTATTGGTGGACGGAGGAGCTGTCGGGTCTCCGGAGCGCCTGCGTGGCGGCCAGAAGGGCCTACACGCGGAGCCGACGCCGCAGCGCCCGAAACCGAATCCCCGCGGAAGAGGACCGCCTTTACGCTTCTTACCGGGAGGCGAAGACGGTCCTCAAGGCGGCGATGGGCGCTGCAGAAGACTCGGCGAGGGCCGAGATGCTGGAGGGTCTCGACAGGGACCCTTACGGGAGACCATACAAGGCGGCGCGGAACCAGCTCCGCCCCTATGGTCCCCCCCTGACGGAGACCCTCGAGCCAGCGTTGCTGGATGGGGTGGTCCGGTCCCTGTTTCCGCGCAGGACCGACTTCGCCCCACCAACGATGGCTCCCCCGCAAGGGGCGGCTCCACCGGAGGAGGAGGTACCCCCGGTGACGGCGTCGGAATTCCGCGAGGGGGTCCTCAGCCTCCGCGCCAAGAAGACGGCCCCCGGACCAGACGGCGTCCCGGCACGGGTGGTGGCGATCGCCGCCTCCCAAATGGAGGAAAGGTTTCGGGACCTCTTCAGCGCTTGCTTTACGGCTGGGAGGTTCCCGAAACTGTGGAAGGAGGGGCAGCTCTGCCTCCTCCGAAAGGAGGGACGCCCGGTGGACTCCCCATCGGCATACCGGCCCATCGTCCTGCTCGATGAGGTCGGTAAGATGTTCGAGGGGATCGTCGCGTCCCGGCTCGCTGGTCTTTTGCGGGGAGTGGGGCCGGATCTGTCGGACGCCCAATTCGGCTTCCGTCGAGGGCGTTCGACGATCGACGCGCTGGCCCTGCTCAAAGGCCAGGTGAAGGAGGCGGTGGAGGCGGGGGACGGAGTGCTGGCGGTGTCGTTCGACATTGCAAATGCTTTCAACTCCGTCCCCCACTCGACGATATTGGAGGCGCTCCGATATCACGGAGTGCCGCAATACCTGCAGAGCCTCCTGGCCAGCTACTTGGAGGGCCGAGAGGTCCTCCTTGTGGACAAGACGGCCACGGTGAGGCGGTACGGCGCAGAGTCCGGTGTTCCGCAGGGGTCAGTGCTGGGGCCCCCCCTGTGGAACATCGGGTTCGACTGGCTCTTGAGGGGGGCCCTCCTTGAGGGTACGAGTGTCATCTGCTACGCGGATGACACTCTCCTCACTGCCCGGGGGAGGAGCTTTGCGGAGGCGGCCTGTCTGGCCTCGGCTGGCGGATCCTTGGTCGCAGAGAGGATCCGCCGCCTGGGATTGAAGGTGGCGCTGCACAAGACCGAGGCCGTGTTCTTTCGCGGGCCTCGGCAGCGCTGCCCTCCAGACGCCCACATCGTCGTAGAGGGCGTCAGGGTAGAGGTCCAGCCCCAGATGAAGTATCTGGGTCTGGTGCTGGACGACAGGTGGCGCTTCGGCCCGCATTTCAGCGGGCTGTCGACGCGCCTCCTGAAAGCCGCTGACGCCCTCTCGTGGCTCCTCCCGAACCTGGGGGGGCCCAAGGAGAAGTGCCGGCGCCTGTATGCCGGCATCCTCAAGAGCATGGCCCTGTATGGGGCCCCAATCTGGGCGGACTCCCTGCACAGGAGGGAGAACGCGACCGCCATCCGCAAGCCCCAAAGGGCCATTGCACTGCGGGTGGCGAGGGCCTACCGCTCGGTGGGCTTTTCGGCGGCGTGCGCTCTGGCCGGCACCCCTCCTTGGGAGTTGGAGGCTTGGGTGCTGGCCAGAGTGTACGAGTGGTCTGCGCAGCGGAGGGCGCTCGGGGAGCGCCCCGTCGCCGAGGAGCGGGAAGCCGTGCGGCGGGAGGCGAGGGACGCCATCGTCCTCCACTGGACGGAGGACCTCGCCACCGCCGCCTTCGGCCGCCGCACGTTGGACGCGCTCGGTCCGGTCCTGCAGGGCTGGCTCGAGCGGTCCCACGGTTTCCTCTCGTTCCGCCTGGTGCAGGTGTTGTCCGGCCACGGCTGTTTCGGAACGCACCTGCACCGGATTGGAAGGGAGGAGACCCCGGCCTGCCACGACTGCGGCGCGGCGGAGGACACGGCGCAGCACACGCTGGAGGTGTGCCCAGCGTGGTCCGAGCTGCGCCGCGGTCTGACCGCAGTGGTCGGACAGGACCTCTCGCTCCCCAGCGTGATCAACGCCATGCTGGAGAGCGAGGAGTCCTGGTCAGCGGTAGCCTCCTTTTGCGAGGACGTGATCTCGCAAAAGGAGGAGGCGGAGCGCGCGCGGGAGGATGACCCTCTCGCTGCGCCGCTCCGCAGACGAAGGGGTCGGAGAAGGCGCCGTCCTCTCCTTCCTCATGGTGGCGATGGGCGGGCGACAGGCACGGGGGTGCCTCCGCCCGCATTGCACCCATCACCACCTTCGTCTGTCACTCCCGGGCCCTTCCCCCTCCCCACGGGGGGGGCGTGAGGGGTCCGCCTTGGAGGGCCATCGTCGGCGGAGGACTGGATGTCAAGGCTTTGCCGGTTTCCCAGTCCCCCGCCACTCTGACGAAGCGGGAGTGTCGCTGGGTTGTTTTAGTGGGTATACCGGGTTCGCCCGGGGAGTCCCACATAACCCCCCATCCCCCGATGGGAGGGTATGCGTAATGCATTTTTTCCCAGCGCAAACAAAAAAAAAAAAAAAAAAAAAAAGGTTAGGTTAGGTTAGGTTAGGTTAGGTTAGGTTAGGTTAGGTTAGGTTAGGTTAGGTTAGGTTAGGTTAGGTTAGGTTTTTTTTTTTTTTTTTTTTTTTTTTTTTGGCAGGAGTGGGAAATCCTCATGGACACCCAGACTGTCCCACTGGTGATGCAGTCTGGGTAGTGCCGGACTCTTACCGGCTAAAACCACACTCCTGCCCAAGGACCCGGTTTTCTCCGATATTGCGGTCGGAGGCTTTTATGTCTTGTTTCCTTTAGGGAGCGATCAATTTTTATTTTTCATATTGTCAGGTGGTGGCATGTTTTTTCCCTTTCTATGTTTGTTCCAGGTAGGTCTGCAGAGGTTTGAGGCAATACTATTTCATAAACTAATTTAAGTTATTCCTAATGTTTATTTCTATTTAACTATTCTAAGTTATTCCTAATGTTTATTACTTTCCTAATTTTTATTTTATTACTATTTAACTATTTTTCCTATTTGAGGCAGTACTATCTCTTTACTATTGTATGTTATTCCTAACATGTTGCTTATCCTAATGATATTCCTATTAATTATTTTCCTATATGTACTTAGATTTTTTTTTTTTTTTTTTTTTTTTTTTTTTTTTTTAATTACTTAACTTAGTTATACTTTAACACTTAGTATAATATACTTTACTATATTTACCGTGTTAATTTATTTAGTCTATTTTTATTTCTGTCTATTACTATTTTCATTATTTTTAGGCAAAAGTCTAAGAATCTATTTCTGTTGTCTTTGTTTTTCATAATTGTATATTTATTTTCTTTACATAATATATTAACATCAATTTTCTTTTGCAGGTTTAATCTGTCGTGCTGAAACTCTGGACACTCAACTGTCAGGTGCATGATCGATTCCTTCGCGGCTGGGACACAAACACAAACAGGTGAATCTTTTTGCTTAGGTCGGTTTCGGTACTGGGAGAAGCCCCCATGCCCTGTGGAGAGTTGTGTGCGCAGGTTTGTGAGGTGACTGTTCTTGCTTATTATGTAGGCGTTTGCGGCTGAGGGGAAGAACATCTCAGTGACACCAGGCTGGCTCTCTTTTTGACATCTCTCCTCCCATCTGTCAATCGAGCCACTTCTTATGGTTCGCTTGACCGATGAGACAGGACATTTGTCAAGATCAGGTGTCTTTTTACTTTTCAGTAATTCCATGGCTCTGTGTGCCGCGTACAGCTCCGCCTGAAGGACGGTACAGTTCTCCTCGAGCTTGAATTTCTTTATTTTAGTTTCGTCTGTCCCTTTCCTCCAGGAAAGAGCAGCACCAACTTTTCCTTCTATTCTGCTCCCATCTGTGGAGATTTGTGCTGTACCCTCCCTCATGCGCAGCTGCACCTCCGGGTCGCTTTCCAAGCATTGGAGTCCAAGTTCCTCCTCCCCAGCTGGATGAGGCCTCGCTAAGAAACCCGCATTCTCCTCGACAGAACGGTCCCTAAGAATTGGCTGAGGCTTCCCTCTCTTCGCCTCGTAGAGGGATGCTGCTTCCTTGACGCTCAGGTCAAGTGGCAACAATCCTGTCAATATTAAGGCCGAATTCAAAGACACCGCTCCGTGCGACTTGCATTTTCTCTGGGTGAAGCCCCTCATAACAGTGTCCGCAACCACCTTAGCAGTACGCTATTGCCGACCTGGCCAGTGCATCCCACTTTTTCCTTGTGGGGCACTCGTTATCGAAGGCGTTGTGTGCTGCGTCCTTTTTGTTCTGGCTGCAATTTCTGCACTTAGGTTGTTCATTGAGGGTGAACCCAGGACACTCTGCTCTTGTATGCGGTTCACCACAGTGGCTGCAGAGGACGGCCGGTTCTATGCAGTATTTTCTGCTGTGCCCGTATCCGAGGCACTTTGTGCACTGGATCAGCGGGCTCTGGTCTCTTACGACCACCCTCTGCAGGTCCACATGGATTCGACCCGCCGACGTCAGCCGCTGCCAAATAACTGGCTTGACGCGCAGCACCACGTGACTCGTCAGCGGGTTTCTCGCCCTTCGCTTGTACATGACCCGGATGTCACCCTCGCGGATTTCGGCGCCCTCCAGGAGGTGTCCGTTCTGGGATCCTATTGCCGTCACCAAGTCGTCGTCAGTTATGTAGTTCATTACATCCCTGACGACCACGAGCGGGTTTTTGTTGATGGCCTCCTCAACTTTTAGGTCCCCCCTGGAGTTCTTGAGCTTTGCCGATACTTTCCCTATTTCGTCTTTTTCCGAACAGCTAATAATTACGGACTGGTTCTTTGCTCTGCGCAGATGGTCTATTCTAATTCCTGTGCTTTTTGCATCGACAGTCGCTCGAATTTTATCGACTACGGTGTCTGACGTGTCACTCTCGTGTGACGATGACACGATGATCGAGTGCATATTTTTCCTGGTCGATAGCTGGGGCGGCATCGCTGCGACTTGCGCGTACGTTCCGATGCTTCCCATTTGAGCTTCTACCTTCTCGGCTTGTATCTTTGACGCCTCCTTTAGTTCCTTGATTTCTACCATCTGCGCATCGATTCTGTCCCTTAGCTCCACTTTTGATCTGTCTATTCTGGCCGGGAGTTCTTCCTTTTCATTTCTAATTAAAATTTCTTTAACTTCTAAAATTTCGTTCAGTATTTTTAAGCTATGATCTTCTAATTCTCCTGACTGCTTAATTTCTCTCTCGCCCCTGCTCTCCTCTTCTTTTGCCTCCGGTTTATCTATTCTCTTTACAATTTCGTAGAGAGCCTTTATACACTCCGACACCGTCTGTTTTATGGTGGACTTTATGTTCCCTGACATGTCCAACTGTGCCTTTGCTTTGAGCATGAGAGCGCGCGCCTCGGCAACAGGTGCTGAGAATTTCAGCCTGAGTATTGGAGGTGATCTCCCTTTTGCCTCAGTGTCGCTTATATTCTTCCGCACCTGTGTGATTTTCGAGGGGCCCGCTCTCATACCGTCCTCTCCTGTTGGCGATGTGCCAGGCTGTTGCGGCTTCTTCGGTGGTGTCGGAGTTTTGGACGGCTGCCCATACCTCAGTCCATCAGCCTCCAACTCCCCGACACCACGCCTGTCAGACGGGCCAGCCTGTGTGTGTTGAGGTCCCCCCGCGCCTGAGCTCTCTTCCGAGACCCTCTGCTTACTCACCGGAGTCCTACCGATCATCTTGATTGATTTGGTCGGTTTGCACTTGAGTTACTGGATCCCTGTACAGGGGGGATCAGTAGCAAGTGAATTTATATGTAAAAGCGAGTCCTGTAAATACGGACTCGGTCAGGTATATTAAGTAGTCAATAAAATAAAATTTAAATAAAAGTAAAAAGCCTTCAAGAGGCGGTAATAGTCAAAAAATCCGTTTACTTCCCCAGCGTCTTAATATAGAAGGTAATAAAGTACCCGGGAGAATAAAAGCACAAATTAATTTTTCCGTCAAAACTGAAAAGTTTACCTCCCTAGACACGAATGGGTGGGTGGGAGGGCAAATTTTTGAACTTCTATGTGAGCTAGGCGGGCGTGCGAGGTGTCAAAAGACGTGTCTCGGCGCGGGCCAGCAAACTATGGGGTTTTTGGAATTTACGCTGAACAAAAATTTTGAAAAAAGCTGAAAATACGTGTTTTACGACCAAAAAGTATGAAGAAATTTGGAATAACACCGCCAAACGGGACTCGAGCTCGCGGGGCGCGCGCCGGAGTGCAGGTAAGGCAGGTAAGTGTCTGTTAAAATTATAAGAAACGTAGATTTAGCTGTAAATTTTGAGATAAAAATGTTTTAAAGAGGTTTTTTACTGAAATTTTTCTATGTCAATAACCGGGAAATGTTTTTCGCGGATTTGTCAGTTTTTACGAGCGGGATAGTCAAACGGAGCCTAAAAACGATTAGTTTTGCTGAAAACAGCTTGTAAATGCGTCACCGGGATGCAAAGTTATTGAGGTATGTGTATTTTGTACTATCCCTTAGGTAGATTTTGTCTTATAGTGAAAAACCTAATGCCAAAAAATTTTTGAACTTCTATGTGAGCTAGGCGGGCGTGCGAGGTGTCAAAAGACGTGTCTCGGCGCGGGCCAGCAAACTATGGGGTTTTTGGAATTTACGCTGAACAAAAATTTTGAAAAAAGCTGAAAATACGTGTTTTACGACCAAAAAGTATGAAGAAATTTGGAATAACACCGCCAAACGGGACTCGAGCTCGCGGGGCGCGCGCCGGAGTGCAGGTAAGGCAGGTAAGTGTCTGTTAAAATTATAAGAAACGTAGATTTAGCTGTAAATTTTGAGATAAAAATGTTTTAAAGAGGTTTTTTACTGAAATTTTTCTATGTCAATAA
Source organism: Oligia latruncula (assembly GCA_948474745.1). Taxonomy (NCBI): domain Eukaryota; kingdom Metazoa; phylum Arthropoda; class Insecta; order Lepidoptera; family Noctuidae; genus Oligia; species Oligia latruncula. The sequence continues at coordinate 21,555,292 of OX419687.1, forward strand.
CCGGGAAATGTTTTTCGCGGATTTGTCAGTTTTTACGAGCGGGATAGTCAAACGGAGCCTAAAAACGATTAGTTTTGCTGAAAACAGCTTGTAAATGCGTCACCGGGATGCAAAGTTATTGAGGTATGTGTATTTTGTACTATCCCTTAGGTAGATTTTGTCTTATAGTGAAAAACCTAATGCCAAAAAATTTTTGAACTTCTATGTGAGCTAGGCGGGCGTGCGAGGTGTCAAAAGACGTGTCTCGGCGCGGGCCAGCAAACTATGGGGTTTTTGGAATTTACGCTGAACAAAAATTTTGAAAAAAGCTGAAAATACGTGTTTTACGACCAAAAAGTATGAAGAAATTTGGAATAACACCGCCAAACGGGACTCGAGCTCGCGGGGCGCGCGCCGGAGTGCAGGTAAGGCAGGTAAGTGTCTGTTAAAATTATAAGAAACGTAGATTTAGCTGTAAATTTTGAGATAAAAATGTTTTAAAGAGGTTTTTTACTGAAATTTTTCTATGTCAATAACCGGGAAATGTTTTTCGCGGATTTGTCAGTTTTTACGAGCGGGATAGTCAAACGGAGCCTAAAAACGATTAGTTTTGCTGAAAACAGCTTGTAAATGCGTCACCGGGATGCAAAGTTATTGAGGTATGTGTATTTTGTACTATCCCTTAGGTAGATTTTGTCTTATAGTGAAAAACCTAATGCCAAAAAATTTTTGAACTTCTATGTGAGCTAGGCGGGCGTGCGAGGTGTCAAAAGACGTGTCTCGGCGCGGGCCAGCAAACTATGGGGTTTTTGGAATTTACGCTGAACAAAAATTTTGAAAAAAGCTGAAAATACGTGTTTTACGACCAAAAAGTATGAAGAAATTTGGAATAACACCGCCAAACGGGACTCGAGCTCGCGGGGCGCGCGCCGGAGTGCAGGTAAGGCAGGTAAGTGTCTGTTAAAATTATAAGAAACGTAGATTTAGCTGTAAATTTTGAGATAAAAATGTTTTAAAGAGGTTTTTTACTGAAATTTTTCTATGTCAATAACCGGGAAATGTTTTTCGCGGATTTGTCAGTTTTTACGAGCGGGATAGTCAAACGGAGCCTAAAAACGATTAGTTTTGCTGAAAACAGCTTGTAAATGCGTCACCGGGATGCAAAGTTATTGAGGTATGTGTATTTTGTACTATCCCTTAGGTAGATTTTGTCTTATAGTGAAAAACCTAATGCCAAAAAATTTTTGAACTTCTATGTGAGCTAGGCGGGCGTGCGAGGTGTCAAAAGACGTGTCTCGGCGCGGGCCAGCAAACTATGGGGTTTTTGGAATTTACGCTGAACAAAAATTTTGAAAAAAGCTGAAAATACGTGTTTTACGACCAAAAAGTATGAAGAAATTTGGAATAACACCGCCAAACGGGACTCGAGCTCGCGGGGCGCGCGCCGGAGTGCAGGTAAGGCAGGTAAGTGTCTGTTAAAATTATAAGAAACGTAGATTTAGCTGTAAATTTTGAGATAAAAATGTTTTAAAGAGGTTTTTTACTGAAATTTTTCTATGTCAATAACCGGGAAATGTTTTTCGCGGATTTGTCAGTTTTTACGAGCGGGATAGTCAAACGGAGCCTAAAAACGATTAGTTTTGCTGAAAACAGCTTGTAAATGCGTCACCGGGATGCAAAGTTATTGAGGTATGTGTATTTTGTACTATCCCTTAGGTAGATTTTGTCTTATAGTGAAAAACCTAATGCCAAAAAATTTTTGAACTTCTATGTGAGCTAGGCGGGCGTGCGAGGTGTCAAAAGACGTGTCTCGGCGCGGGCCAGCAAACTATGGGGTTTTTGGAATTTACGCTGAACAAAAATTTTGAAAAAAGCTGAAAATACGTGTTTTACGACCAAAAAGTATGAAGAAATTTGGAATAACACCGCCAAACGGGACTCGAGCTCGCGGGGCGCGCGCCGGAGTGCAGGTAAGGCAGGTAAGTGTCTGTTAAAATTATAAGAAACGTAGATTTAGCTGTAAATTTTGAGATAAAAATGTTTTAAAGAGGTTTTTTACTGAAATTTTTCTATGTCAATAACCGGGAAATGTTTTTCGCGGATTTGTCAGTTTTTACGAGCGGGATAGTCAAACGGAGCCTAAAAACGATTAGTTTTGCTGAAAACAGCTTGTAAATGCGTCACCGGGATGCAAAGTTATTGAGGTATGTGTATTTTGTACTATCCCTTAGGTAGATTTTGTCTTATAGTGAAAAACCTAATGCCAAAAAATTTTTGAACTTCTATGTGAGCTAGGCGGGCGTGCGAGGTGTCAAAAGACGTGTCTCGGCGCGGGCCAGCAAACTATGGGGTTTTTGGAATTTACGCTGAACAAAAATTTTGAAAAAAGCTGAAAATACGTGTTTTACGACCAAAAAGTATGAAGAAATTTGGAATAACACCGCCAAACGGGACTCGAGCTCGCGGGGCGCGCGCCGGAGTGCAGGTAAGGCAGGTAAGTGTCTGTTAAAATTATAAGAAACGTAGATTTAGCTGTAAATTTTGAGATAAAAATGTTTTAAAGAGGTTTTTTACTGAAATTTTTCTATGTCAATAACCGGGAAATGTTTTTCGCGGATTTGTCAGTTTTTACGAGCGGGATAGTCAAACGGAGCCTAAAAACGATTAGTTTTGCTGAAAACAGCTTGTAAATGCGTCACCGGGATGCAAAGTTATTGAGGTATGTGTATTTTGTACTATCCCTTAGGTAGATTTTGTCTTATAGTGAAAAACCTAATGCCAAAAAATTTTTGAACTTCTATGTGAGCTAGGCGGGCGTGCGAGGTGTCAAAAGACGTGTCTCGGCGCGGGCCAGCAAACTATGGGGTTTTTGGAATTTACGCTGAACAAAAATTTTGAAAAAAGCTGAAAATACGTGTTTTACGACCAAAAAGTATGAAGAAATTTGGAATAACACCGCCAAACGGGACTCGAGCTCGCGGGGCGCGCGCCGGAGTGCAGGTAAGGCAGGTAAGTGTCTGTTAAAATTATAAGAAACGTAGATTTAGCTGTAAATTTTGAGATAAAAATGTTTTAAAGAGGTTTTTTACTGAAATTTTTCTATGTCAATAACCGGGAAATGTTTTTCGCGGATTTGTCAGTTTTTACGAGCGGGATAGTCAAACGGAGCCTAAAAACGATTAGTTTTGCTGAAAACAGCTTGTAAATGCGTCACCGGGATGCAAAGTTATTGAGGTATGTGTATTTTGTACTATCCCTTAGGTAGATTTTGTCTTATAGTGAAAAACCTAATGCCAAAAAATTTTTGAACTTCTATGTGAGCTAGGCGGGCGTGCGAGGTGTCAAAAGACGTGTCTCGGCGCGGGCCAGCAAACTATGGGGTTTTTGGAATTTACGCTGAACAAAAATTTTGAAAAAAGCTGAAAATACGTGTTTTACGACCAAAAAGTATGAAGAAATTTGGAATAACACCGCCAAACGGGACTCGAGCTCGCGGGGCGCGCGCCGGAGTGCAGGTAAGGCAGGTAAGTGTCTGTTAAAATTATAAGAAACGTAGATTTAGCTGTAAATTTTGAGATAAAAATGTTTTAAAGAGGTTTTTTACTGAAATTTTTCTATGTCAATAACCGGGAAATGTTTTTCGCGGATTTGTCAGTTTTTACGAGCGGGATAGTCAAACGGAGCCTAAAAACGATTAGTTTTGCTGAAAACAGCTTGTAAATGCGTCACCGGGATGCAAAGTTATTGAGGTATGTGTATTTTGTACTATCCCTTAGGTAGATTTTGTCTTATAGTGAAAAACCTAATGCCAAAAAATTTTTGAACTTCTATGTGAGCTAGGCGGGCGTGCGAGGTGTCAAAAGACGTGTCTCGGCGCGGGCCAGCAAACTATGGGGTTTTTGGAATTTACGCTGAACAAAAATTTTGAAAAAAGCTGAAAATACGTGTTTTACGACCAAAAAGTATGAAGAAATTTGGAATAACACCGCCAAACGGGACTCGAGCTCGCGGGGCGCGCGCCGGAGTGCAGGTAAGGCAGGTAAGTGTCTGTTAAAATTATAAGAAACGTAGATTTAGCTGTAAATTTTGAGATAAAAATGTTTTAAAGAGGTTTTTTACTGAAATTTTTCTATGTCAATAACCGGGAAATGTTTTTCGCGGATTTGTCAGTTTTTACGAGCGGGATAGTCAAACGGAGCCTAAAAACGATTAGTTTTGCTGAAAACAGCTTGTAAATGCGTCACCGGGATGCAAAGTTATTGAGGTATGTGTATTTTGTACTATCCCTTAGGTAGATTTTGTCTTATAGTGAAAAACCTAATGCCAAAAAATTTTTGAACTTCTATGTGAGCTAGGCGGGCGTGCGAGGTGTCAAAAGACGTGTCTCGGCGCGGGCCAGCAAACTATGGGGTTTTTGGAATTTACGCTGAACAAAAATTTTGAAAAAAGCTGAAAATACGTGTTTTACGACCAAAAAGTATGAAGAAATTTGGAATAACACCGCCAAACGGGACTCGAGCTCGCGGGGCGCGCGCCGGAGTGCAGGTAAGGCAGGTAAGTGTCTGTTAAAATTATAAGAAACGTAGATTTAGCTGTAAATTTTGAGATAAAAATGTTTTAAAGAGGTTTTTTACTGAAATTTTTCTATGTCAATAACCGGGAAATGTTTTTCGCGGATTTGTCAGTTTTTACGAGCGGGATAGTCAAACGGAGCCTAAAAACGATTAGTTTTGCTGAAAACAGCTTGTAAATGCGTCACCGGGATGCAAAGTTATTGAGGTATGTGTATTTTGTACTATCCCTTAGGTAGATTTTGTCTTATAGTGAAAAACCTAATGCCAAAAAATTTTTGAACTTCTATGTGAGCTAGGCGGGCGTGCGAGGTGTCAAAAGACGTGTCTCGGCGCGGGCCAGCAAACTATGGGGTTTTTGGAATTTACGCTGAACAAAAATTTTGAAAAAAGCTGAAAATACGTGTTTTACGACCAAAAAGTATGAAGAAATTTGGAATAACACCGCCAAACGGGACTCGAGCTCGCGGGGCGCGCGCCGGAGTGCAGGTAAGGCAGGTAAGTGTCTGTTAAAATTATAAGAAACGTAGATTTAGCTGTAAATTTTGAGATAAAAATGTTTTAAAGAGGTTTTTTACTGAAATTTTTCTATGTCAATAACCGGGAAATGTTTTTCGCGGATTTGTCAGTTTTTACGAGCGGGATAGTCAAACGGAGCCTAAAAACGATTAGTTTTGCTGAAAACAGCTTGTAAATGCGTCACCGGGATGCAAAGTTATTGAGGTATGTGTATTTTGTACTATCCCTTAGGTAGATTTTGTCTTATAGTGAAAAACCTAATGCCAAAAAATTTTTGAACTTCTATGTGAGCTAGGCGGGCGTGCGAGGTGTCAAAAGACGTGTCTCGGCGCGGGCCAGCAAACTATGGGGTTTTTGGAATTTACGCTGAACAAAAATTTTGAAAAAAGCTGAAAATACGTGTTTTACGACCAAAAAGTATGAAGAAATTTGGAATAACACCGCCAAACGGGACTCGAGCTCGCGGGGCGCGCGCCGGAGTGCAGGTAAGGCAGGTAAGTGTCTGTTAAAATTATAAGAAACGTAGATTTAGCTGTAAATTTTGAGATAAAAATGTTTTAAAGAGGTTTTTTACTGAAATTTTTCTATGTCAATAACCGGGAAATGTTTTTCGCGGATTTGTCAGTTTTTACGAGCGGGATAGTCAAACGGAGCCTAAAAACGATTAGTTTTGCTGAAAACAGCTTGTAAATGCGTCACCGGGATGCAAAGTTATTGAGGTATGTGTATTTTGTACTATCCCTTAGGTAGATTTTGTCTTATAGTGAAAAACCTAATGCCAAAAAATTTTTGAACTTCTATGTGAGCTAGGCGGGCGTGCGAGGTGTCAAAAGACGTGTCTCGGCGCGGGCCAGCAAACTATGGGGTTTTTGGAATTTACGCTGAACAAAAATTTTGAAAAAAGCTGAAAATACGTGTTTTACGACCAAAAAGTATGAAGAAATTTGGAATAACACCGCCAAACGGGACTCGAGCTCGCGGGGCGCGCGCCGGAGTGCAGGTAAGGCAGGTAAGTGTCTGTTAAAATTATAAGAAACGTAGATTTAGCTGTAAATTTTGAGATAAAAATGTTTTAAAGAGGTTTTTTACTGAAATTTTTCTATGTCAATAACCGGGAAATGTTTTTCGCGGATTTGTCAGTTTTTACGAGCGGGATAGTCAAACGGAGCCTAAAAACGATTAGTTTTGCTGAAAACAGCTTGTAAATGCGTCACCGGGATGCAAAGTTATTGAGGTATGTGTATTTTGTACTATCCCTTAGGTAGATTTTGTCTTATAGTGAAAAACCTAATGCCAAAAAATTTTTGAACTTCTATGTGAGCTAGGCGGGCGTGCGAGGTGTCAAAAGACGTGTCTCGGCGCGGGCCAGCAAACTATGGGGTTTTTGGAATTTACGCTGAACAAAAATTTTGAAAAAAGCTGAAAATACGTGTTTTACGACCAAAAAGTATGAAGAAATTTGGAATAACACCGCCAAACGGGACTCGAGCTCGCGGGGCGCGCGCCGGAGTGCAGGTAAGGCAGGTAAGTGTCTGTTAAAATTATAAGAAACGTAGATTTAGCTGTAAATTTTGAGATAAAAATGTTTTAAAGAGGTTTTTTACTGAAATTTTTCTATGTCAATAACCGGGAAATGTTTTTCGCGGATTTGTCAGTTTTTACGAGCGGGATAGTCAAACGGAGCCTAAAAACGATTAGTTTTGCTGAAAACAGCTTGTAAATGCGTCACCGGGATGCAAAGTTATTGAGGTATGTGTATTTTGTACTATCCCTTAGGTAGATTTTGTCTTATAGTGAAAAACCTAATGCCAAAAAATTTTTGAACTTCTATGTGAGCTAGGCGGGCGTGCGAGGTGTCAAAAGACGTGTCTCGGCGCGGGCCAGCAAACTATGGGGTTTTTGGAATTTACGCTGAACAAAAATTTTGAAAAAAGCTGAAAATACGTGTTTTACGACCAAAAAGTATGAAGAAATTTGGAATAACACCGCCAAACGGGACTCGAGCTCGCGGGGCGCGCGCCGGAGTGCAGGTAAGGCAGGTAAGTGTCTGTTAAAATTATAAGAAACGTAGATTTAGCTGTAAATTTTGAGATAAAAATGTTTTAAAGAGGTTTTTTACTGAAATTTTTCTATGTCAATAACCGGGAAATGTTTTTCGCGGATTTGTCAGTTTTTACGAGCGGGATAGTCAAACGGAGCCTAAAAACGATTAGTTTTGCTGAAAACAGCTTGTAAATGCGTCACCGGGATGCAAAGTTATTGAGGTATGTGTATTTTGTACTATCCCTTAGGTAGATTTTGTCTTATAGTGAAAAACCTAATGCCAAAAAATTTTTGAACTTCTATGTGAGCTAGGCGGGCGTGCGAGGTGTCAAAAGACGTGTCTCGGCGCGGGCCAGCAAACTATGGGGTTTTTGGAATTTACGCTGAACAAAAATTTTGAAAAAAGCTGAAAATACGTGTTTTACGACCAAAAAGTATGAAGAAATTTGGAATAACACCGCCAAACGGGACTCGAGCTCGCGGGGCGCGCGCCGGAGTGCAGGTAAGGCAGGTAAGTGTCTGTTAAAATTATAAGAAACGTAGATTTAGCTGTAAATTTTGAGATAAAAATGTTTTAAAGAGGTTTTTTACTGAAATTTTTCTATGTCAATAACCGGGAAATGTTTTTCGCGGATTTGTCAGTTTTTACGAGCGGGATAGTCAAACGGAGCCTAAAAACGATTAGTTTTGCTGAAAACAGCTTGTAAATGCGTCACCGGGATGCAAAGTTATTGAGGTATGTGTATTTTGTACTATCCCTTAGGTAGATTTTGTCTTATAGTGAAAAACCTAATGCCAAAAAATTTTTGAACTTCTATGTGAGCTAGGCGGGCGTGCGAGGTGTCAAAAGACGTGTCTCGGCGCGGGCCAGCAAACTATGGGGTTTTTGGAATTTACGCTGAACAAAAATTTTGAAAAAAGCTGAAAATACGTGTTTTACGACCAAAAAGTATGAAGAAATTTGGAATAACACCGCCAAACGGGACTCGAGCTCGCGGGGCGCGCGCCGGAGTGCAGGTAAGGCAGGTAAGTGTCTGTTAAAATTATAAGAAACGTAGATTTAGCTGTAAATTTTGAGATAAAAATGTTTTAAAGAGGTTTTTTACTGAAATTTTTCTATGTCAATAACCGGGAAATGTTTTTCGCGGATTTGTCAGTTTTTACGAGCGGGATAGTCAAACGGAGCCTAAAAACGATTAGTTTTGCTGAAAACAGCTTGTAAATGCGTCACCGGGATGCAAAGTTATTGAGGTATGTGTATTTTGTACTATCCCTTAGGTAGATTTTGTCTTATAGTGAAAAACCTAATGCCAAAAAATTTTTGAACTTCTATGTGAGCTAGGCGGGCGTGCGAGGTGTCAAAAGACGTGTCTCGGCGCGGGCCAGCAAACTATGGGGTTTTTGGAATTTACGCTGAACAAAAATTTTGAAAAAAGCTGAAAATACGTGTTTTACGACCAAAAAGTATGAAGAAATTTGGAATAACACCGCCAAACGGGACTCGAGCTCGCGGGGCGCGCGCCGGAGTGCAGGTAAGGCAGGTAAGTGTCTGTTAAAATTATAAGAAACGTAGATTTAGCTGTAAATTTTGAGATAAAAATGTTTTAAAGAGGTTTTTTACTGAAATTTTTCTATGTCAATAACCGGGAAATGTTTTTCGCGGATTTGTCAGTTTTTACGAGCGGGATAGTCAAACGGAGCCTAAAAACGATTAGTTTTGCTGAAAACAGCTTGTAAATGCGTCACCGGGATGCAAAGTTATTGAGGTATGTGTATTTTGTACTATCCCTTAGGTAGATTTTGTCTTATAGTGAAAAACCTAATGCCAAAAAATTTTTGAACTTCTATGTGAGCTAGGCGGGCGTGCGAGGTGTCAAAAGACGTGTCTCGGCGCGGGCCAGCAAACTATGGGGTTTTTGGAATTTACGCTGAACAAAAATTTTGAAAAAAGCTGAAAATACGTGTTTTACGACCAAAAAGTATGAAGAAATTTGGAATAACACCGCCAAACGGGACTCGAGCTCGCGGGGCGCGCGCCGGAGTGCAGGTAAGGCAGGTAAGTGTCTGTTAAAATTATAAGAAACGTAGATTTAGCTGTAAATTTTGAGATAAAAATGTTTTAAAGAGGTTTTTTACTGAAATTTTTCTATGTCAATAACCGGGAAATGTTTTTCGCGGATTTGTCAGTTTTTACGAGCGGGATAGTCAAACGGAGCCTAAAAACGATTAGTTTTGCTGAAAACAGCTTGTAAATGCGTCACCGGGATGCAAAGTTATTGAGGTATGTGTATTTTGTACTATCCCTTAGGTAGATTTTGTCTTATAGTGAAAAACCTAATGCCAAAAAATTTTTGAACTTCTATGTGAGCTAGGCGGGCGTGCGAGGTGTCAAAAGACGTGTCTCGGCGCGGGCCAGCAAACTATGGGGTTTTTGGAATTTACGCTGAACAAAAATTTTGAAAAAAGCTGAAAATACGTGTTTTACGACCAAAAAGTATGAAGAAATTTGGAATAACACCGCCAAACGGGACTCGAGCTCGCGGGGCGCGCGCCGGAGTGCAGGTAAGGCAGGTAAGTGTCTGTTAAAATTATAAGAAACGTAGATTTAGCTGTAAATTTTGAGATAAAAATGTTTTAAAGAGGTTTTTTACTGAAATTTTTCTATGTCAATAACCGGGAAATGTTTTTCGCGGATTTGTCAGTTTTTACGAGCGGGATAGTCAAACGGAGCCTAAAAACGATTAGTTTTGCTGAAAACAGCTTGTAAATGCGTCACCGGGATGCAAAGTTATTGAGGTATGTGTATTTTGTACTATCCCTTAGGTAGATTTTGTCTTATAGTGAAAAACCTAATGCCAAAAAATTTTTGAACTTCTATGTGAGCTAGGCGGGCGTGCGAGGTGTCAAAAGACGTGTCTCGGCGCGGGCCAGCAAACTATGGGGTTTTTGGAATTTACGCTGAACAAAAATTTTGAAAAAAGCTGAAAATACGTGTTTTACGACCAAAAAGTATGAAGAAATTTGGAATAACACCGCCAAACGGGACTCGAGCTCGCGGGGCGCGCGCCGGAGTGCAGGTAAGGCAGGTAAGTGTCTGTTAAAATTATAAGAAACGTAGATTTAGCTGTAAATTTTGAGATAAAAATGTTTTAAAGAGGTTTTTTACTGAAATTTTTCTATGTCAATAACCGGGAAATGTTTTTCGCGGATTTGTCAGTTTTTACGAGCGGGATAGTCAAACGGAGCCTAAAAACGATTAGTTTTGCTGAAAACAGCTTGTAAATGCGTCACCGGGATGCAAAGTTATTGAGGTATGTGTATTTTGTACTATCCCTTAGGTAGATTTTGTCTTATAGTGAAAAACCTAATGCCAAAAAATTTTTGAACTTCTATGTGAGCTAGGCGGGCGTGCGAGGTGTCAAAAGACGTGTCTCGGCGCGGGCCAGCAAACTATGGGGTTTTTGGAATTTACGCTGAACAAAAATTTTGAAAAAAGCTGAAAATACGTGTTTTACGACCAAAAAGTATGAAGAAATTTGGAATAACACCGCCAAACGGGACTCGAGCTCGCGGGGCGCGCGCCGGAGTGCAGGTAAGGCAGGTAAGTGTCTGTTAAAATTATAAGAAACGTAGATTTAGCTGTAAATTTTGAGATAAAAATGTTTTAAAGAGGTTTTTTACTGAAATTTTTCTATGTCAATAACCGGGAAATGTTTTTCGCGGATTTGTCAGTTTTTACGAGCGGGATAGTCAAACGGAGCCTAAAAACGATTAGTTTTGCTGAAAACAGCTTGTAAATGCGTCACCGGGATGCAAAGTTATTGAGGTATGTGTATTTTGTACTATCCCTTAGGTAGATTTTGTCTTATAGTGAAAAACCTAATGCCAAAAAATTTTTGAACTTCTATGTGAGCTAGGCGGGCGTGCGAGGTGTCAAAAGACGTGTCTCGGCGCGGGCCAGCAAACTATGGGGTTTTTGGAATTTACGCTGAACAAAAATTTTGAAAAAAGCTGAAAATACGTGTTTTACGACCAAAAAGTATGAAGAAATTTGGAATAACACCGCCAAACGGGACTCGAGCTCGCGGGGCGCGCGCCGGAGTGCAGGTAAGGCAGGTAAGTGTCTGTTAAAATTATAAGAAACGTAGATTTAGCTGTAAATTTTGAGATAAAAATGTTTTAAAGAGGTTTTTTACTGAAATTTTTCTATGTCAATAACCGGGAAATGTTTTTCGCGGATTTGTCAGTTTTTACGAGCGGGATAGTCAAACGGAGCCTAAAAACGATTAGTTTTGCTGAAAACAGCTTGTAAATGCGTCACCGGGATGCAAAGTTATTGAGGTATGTGTATTTTGTACTATCCCTTAGGTAGATTTTGTCTTATAGTGAAAAACCTAATGCCAAAAAATTTTTGAACTTCTATGTGAGCTAGGCGGGCGTGCGAGGTGTCAAAAGACGTGTCTCGGCGCGGGCCAGCAAACTATGGGGTTTTTGGAATTTACGCTGAACAAAAATTTTGAAAAAAGCTGAAAATACGTGTTTTACGACCAAAAAGTATGAAGAAATTTGGAATAACACCGCCAAACGGGACTCGAGCTCGCGGGGCGCGCGCCGGAGTGCAGGTAAGGCAGGTAAGTGTCTGTTAAAATTATAAGAAACGTAGATTTAGCTGTAAATTTTGAGATAAAAATGTTTTAAAGAGGTTTTTTACTGAAATTTTTCTATGTCAATAACCGGGAAATGTTTTTCGCGGATTTGTCAGTTTTTACGAGCGGGATAGTCAAACGGAGCCTAAAAACGATTAGTTTTGCTGAAAACAGCTTGTAAATGCGTCACCGGGATGCAAAGTTATTGAGGTATGTGTATTTTGTACTATCCCTTAGGTAGATTTTGTCTTATAGTGAAAAACCTAATGCCAAAAAATTTTTGAACTTCTATGTGAGCTAGGCGGGCGTGCGAGGTGTCAAAAGACGTGTCTCGGCGCGGGCCAGCAAACTATGGGGTTTTTGGAATTTACGCTGAACAAAAATTTTGAAAAAAGCTGAAAATACGTGTTTTACGACCAAAAAGGCCCCTCCTCGATGCTGACATCTCTTTGAGGCGCGCGTGGAACACGTACGCGCCGTCCGGCACGGGCCTGGTCCTGATCGGACGGTGAGCTACCCATTACTCTCCGCCCGCAGGCCCGCGCCTACGGTGGCCGGGAGTCGTCGCGCGGCTCCCGACGCCCGGAGCGTCTCCCGCGGCGGCTGGGACGGGAGGCTCTCTCCCTGAGCCGTCCCGCCACCTCCTTCGCTAGCATGACTGCTTCGCAGAAGGAGGTGACTGCCTCCCACTCCCTCTCGCCCCGGACCATGGCTTGCACCAGGGCCGGGCGCGAGAGGTCGCCGCCGCTGCCGATCGCCTCTACGAGGACACGGCGGTGCTCCGCCCAAGCGGGGCAGACCTCCACCGTGTGCTCCACCGTGTCCTCTGGGCGATCCTGGCAATGGTGACACCCGGGCGTTTCCTCCCGCCTGATGATGTGCAGGAACCTCCCGAAACTTCCGTGTCCGGTGAGGACCTGCGTCAGGCGGTAGGTGAGGGCGCCGTGGCGCCTCCCTAGCCACTCCTCAAAGAGGGGTCTTATCGCCGCTATCGCGGCGTGCCCTGCGCTGGGTTGCGACAGTCGTTCCTTCCATGTCGCCATGAGATCGCGCCGGAGCTCAGTCCGCTCCGCAGCGATTTGCCGCGGAAGCGGAACTTCCCCCCGGCTTAGTGCCTCCGCGCGCCACTCATAGACGCGCGCGAGGACTATCGCCTCCAGATCCCATGGCGGCAGTCCGGCAATGAGGCTTGCCGCCTCGCCAGAGATCGTGCGGTAGCCCCGGATAAGCCTTATGGCTACCACCTTCTGGGGCGCGTTTAGGTAGTGGGCGGCTCGCCGCCGCAGTGAACGCGCCCACACCGGGGCCCCGTATAGGGCCATGGACCGCACGACCCCCGCGTAAAGCCTCCGGCAGGAGGCGTTTGGCCCCCTCAGGTTGGGCAAGAGCCGCTTGAAGGCGGCCCCGGCCCGTTCCAGTTTGGGGGCCAAACGTCGGAAATGCTCGACGAAGTTCCACCGGCTGTCGAGGACGAGACCCAGGTACCTCATCGTTGTCTCGACGCCGATGTGAACCCCTCCTACCGTTAGTTGGGATCCCGGTGGTGGCGCGTTCCGGGGCCCATGAAACGACATGGCCTCGGACTTGTGCAATGCCACCTCGAGACCCAACTGCCGGATCCTCTCCACGACTATCGCAACCCCGCGTGTCATCGCGTCGGCCGCCGCCTGATGCGACCTCCCCTGCGCCAGGACCAGCGTGTCGTCAGCGTAGCAAACCACGCTGACGCCCTCAGGGAGGTCGGCCCGCAGCACCCAGTCGTAGCCGATGTCCCACAGGAACGGCCCCACGACCGATCCCTGTGGGACACCGCACGACATCTCTCGCCGGTTCCACTCCCCATCGCGACCGGGGTAGCTGACGGCTCTGTCCGTCAGATACGCCTCGACTATTCGACGGAGGTAGGGCGGCACCCGGTGATACCGGAGTGCCTCCACAATGCAGCTCCAGGGCAGGGTGTTGAACGCGTTGGCGATGTCGAGTGACACCGCCACGACGACCCCACCCTGGGACACCGCGTCCCCCGTCGTGAGGGCTCTCACGCGCATGATGGCGTCCACCGTCGAGCGCCCCTTGCGGAAACCAAACTGGCTGTCCGCAAGATCCGGCCCCGTCCTCACCAGGTGCCCGACGAGGCGGCCCACAATCACTCTCTCAAAGAGCTTGCCGACCTCGTCGAGCAGCACGATGGGCCGGTATGCGGACGGAGAGTCCGCAGGGCGCCCTGGCTTCCGAATGAGGACCAGCTTCCCCGTCTTCCAACGGAGTGGAAACCGGCCTCTCTCCAAACATGCGCTTAAGAGCGCCTCCAGTCGAGGCCCGAGAGCCCTCGAGGCCAGGACCCAGGCTTTACCCGGCAAGCCGTCGAGTCCTGGGGCGGTATTTTTGGCCTTCAGCCTTCCTACCGCCGCTCTCAGTTCTACCCCGGTCACTTCAGGGATGTCGTCGTCGTCGTCCGCGTGGTCCGCTTCGGGCACCGCAATTGGCGGAGCCATGGGCGGGGGGGTGTGCACCCCCCGTGAAGGGAACAGAGCGCTCACCACCTCCTCCACCAGCTGGGGGCGGAGACTCTGCGTCAGCGGGGGGGCCCAGGTGCGGAGTTTATTCCGCACCATTTTATAAGGGCGCCCCCACGGATCTCTGTTCAGAGTCTCCAGCATCTCCTCGCGGGCCATATCCTTGGCCCGCTGGACAGCCTCTTGGAGGGCGGTCTTCGCTGCTCTGTACCCCTCGTACAGCTCCGCCTCCGTGGCTTCCGCATCCGGAGGACGAATGCGGAGCCTGCGGTGCCTGGTGTACCGGTGTCGCGCATCGACGCACGCCTTGCGTAGCGCGTCCAGCTCCTGCGACCACCAGTACACCTGACGTCGGGCGCGTCCTGGCCGGACTCGGGGCATTGCCACGTCGCAAATCTCGGACATGGCCTCCCGGAACCACTCCGCCTCCTCGTCGATATCGGCAGGCCTGTCCGGTGATGACACCCAGGCCTGCACGATCGAGGCTTCCAGGAGGAGCTCCCGGTCCAGCTGCTTCAGCGCCCACCGCGGACCACTCGGGGCCTGTTGGACCAGCGCGCTAGAGGTCTGGGCGGAGACGTCGAACCGGATATACCGGTGATCGGAGTAGGTCTCCACCTCCTCCATGACGCGCCAGTCAATGACACGCTGTGACAGAGCGGGGCTGGCAAACGAGATGTCCACCACTGACTCACCCCGCATCCGCACACACGTGGGAACAGAACCCCGATTTAGGACGACCAGGCCTGTTTCCAGAGCCCAGTCCTCCACCATCCTACCCCGCACATCTGTGCAACGGGAACCCCAGGCCAAATTCTTGGCATTGAAGTCCCCGAGCACTAGCACGGGGAAGGGATGGCTTCCGGCGACGACGACACTCAACTCTGTTAAAGAGTTGTGGAACTCGGCGAGAGTTCGGCTCGGAGAGAAGTATACTCCCACGACTACAACCTCTCCGAACCGTGCTGCTACACACCCCTGTCCCTTCGTGACGCATTCCAGGGACGGGGTGCCGGCGGCGACCGACGAAACTATGGCCACTGAGCCGCTCAGGTCCTCCACCCAGTCATCCCTGGGCGGGACAAAGTACGGCTCAGCGACCACGGCGATGTTGATCGACCACTGCGCCACGCTCTGGAGCAACAGATCCTGAGCGCATGCGCAGTGGTTGATGTTCGCCTGGAGGAGGCGCAATGGAGCCATTACTCCTCCATTTCAGCCCCCTCCTGGGCCCCCTGCGAGGGCTCCACGACGGCAGCGGCGGCGGCGGCGGTGGCGGCGGTAGTGGCGGCGGCAACGGCGACGGCGGTGGCGGCGGTTGTGGCGGCGGCAGCGGCGGCGGCGGTGGCGGCGGCAGCGGCGGCGGCGACGGTGGGAGTGTCGGCGGCGGCGGAGGGCCTGCCTTTCCTCCTGGTTCCGGTGGGTGGGGCGCAGGACTTGCTCCCCGCCCGGTGATCGGCCGGCTTGCCAGCAGCCGCACATGTGATGCAGTGCGGCGCGGCGTTGCACGAGCCGGCCTTGTGTCCGGGCTGACCGCAGCGGAAGCACAGTGTGCTGCGGTCTACCTCGGAGGTGCACTGGATGCCAACGTGGTGCCCCACATGGCATCGGTAGCACCTCAGAGGCTTGGGTTCCAGGAGTTTGACCTGCGCTGAAACCCAGCCCACCAGGAGCCTTCGGCCCTCCACAATCGTCCTGGCCGCCGTCACGGGGCAGCTAACCGTAACGGTTCGCATCCCCGCGAAGTCAGGACGTAAGGTGCCCGCCTTGACCTGGTCGGCCAGACACCCGCCCGTCCTGACAACGGCGGCCACCACATCTCCCTCCGTCACGGAGTCATCCAGGCCCAGTATGCGCATGTCTGCGCACTTGACGGGCCTGGTGACTCGAGCTTCGTCCGCTAGGGACGCCCTTATCCTCTCAGCTAGGGCGTCAGCGGTGGGGCCACTTGTAGCACCGGGGATCTCCAGCATGCGGGCGCCAGTGGCGGTCACCCTGTGCCGGAGGCCCCCGGTGATCCCCAGCTCACGGAGGTCCACCGTCTCTCTCGCCTTTGAGAGCACGTCACGGTACGTCACGCCCCTCTTAACCGCGTCCGGCTGTAGCGTTATCACTACAGCCGCGGTCTTCGGGGCGCGAAGCCTAGCCGCAACGGCTCTCTCCTTGCGGCGCCGCCTTTGCTCCTTCTTCCTGGCCGCCTTGGCCGCCCTTCTCTTCTCCCCGGCCACCTGCCAGTCGGCGTCGGTCGCGGGAGAAGTGTGGGAGTTTTGGGGGCGGGGCGTGGGCTCTGGGGCCTTCGCCTCCCGCGCCGCTCTGCCCTTCTTCTTTCGGCCCTGCGCCGGGGGGTTGCCCATAGGCGCCGGGGCCCCGCCAGCTGGCGCCGGCGCCGCGGCTCCTCCAGCCGATGCCGGTTGGGCCGACGCCGGTTTGGCCGGCGCCGGTTTAGCCGACGCCGGCCTGGCCGACGCCGGCTTGGCCGGCGCCTGGGCCCGGCCCGACGGTCCGGATTTAGGGCCGGCAGCTGCCGCAGCGGCGGCGTACGAGGCCGCCTTCGGCCCCGGGGTCGCTCCGCCCGCCAGGGGGGGGCGCAGGACTATGCCCTCCAGGACGGAAAACCGCGCCTGGAAGGCCGCCAGCTCCTGCCGAACCAGGCTGAGGACCTGGTTCTCCACCGGGACGGGCTGGCTCGGTGGTTGCGCTCCCCCGGTGGCCCGCAGGCCGGCCAGGTCTGCCCGGAGCCTCCCGTTCTCCTTTTGGAGAAGCTCCGTGGCTGCCGTCAGGCGGGCGACCTCCGCCCGCAATTCGGCCACTTCGCCGGCCGAAGGGCCGGTGTAGTTGGCCGCCTCCGCCGCCGCCATGATGGAGGCCGTCGCCGAGACTATGGCCCTGTTCTTAGAAGTCTGTAGCTTCTTCAAGGACACGTCCCGGATGGCGGCCTCCACTACCGCCGCGAACCTTCGCATGGAGTCCGCCTCGGGGTCAGGGGCGTCAGCCGCACCCGCCTCGTCGCTCGAGGGTCCCGAAGCGGCCGTACGACCGGTCCCCCCCTCCTTTGCGGACTCCTCCGCTCTCTCCTTCGCCTCACGGGCATTGAGCCCCCTCCCCTTGCCTCGTTCTCGGACCCCACCCCGCCTACTTGTGGGGATTTTTCGGGCCGAGGCCTGCTCTCCGTCTGAGGACAGTCCCTGGCTATCCCCAGACCTTGGCCGCTTGCCTATCTTCGCAGCCACCTCCCCGGCACGGCAGGGGCTCTCTGAGCCTCCCATGCTCGTGCCTCCAGATGCGGCGTCGGACTCCGACCCCGCATCACTTCTCGCCTCTTCTTGGTCCCCTGAGGGACAGGAGCCTCCTCGGCTCTTGTTGCCAATGGCAAGCGGACGACATACTTTGCCCCCCCCAGAATACGATTGGGGGCTTGACGTTCCCAAAGGGAACGTGGCGGATTCTCCGACTGCTGAGCAGCCGGTACCGCCCTGGGGTAGTTTATTTCGGTCTGTCGATTCCATTATTGTGTTCCTTTTAAGGGTGAGGTCCCTTTTTTGCGCTAACGACCGGATCCCCTCCGGCCATTCATCCCCTCGGCACGCTAGACCTTAGGATTGGGGTAATTTTTTATAGAGGTTTTCTACCTCGCGGCCCGGGCCTCAGTGGCCTGGACCCCCGGTCCTGTCAGTTCAGGATTACGGGGTGGCCGACGACTGGGCAGAACCAACCGCCGCCCCGGCGTCCCCACGCTGCCGCCGGATGCCGGACAGACGCAGCGCGGGCATGGGACACCCTCCACCACCCACACTCTTGTGGGTACCGCGGTGTGAACCGCCCCGCGACGATCTACGCCCACTCACCTCCCTCTGTAAGCAGAGGGGGAGTAGCCGCGTGACCGCCTGTAGCCCGGTTCCCTTCACCGACCATCGAGGATGATCGGTGACTGGAACCATGACCTTCTCCTCCTGTCGAAGATTTGCCGCCCCCCCCAATTGTCCACCCAAACCTGGTGGGCAATTGGAGCCGACGTTGCCCAGGGTGCGCCACGTGGAGGCTCTTCAACGTGCACCCCTTGTACTATCCCTTAGGTAGATTTTGTCTTATAGTGAAAAACCTAATGCCAAAAAATTTTTGAACTTCTATGTGAGCTAGGCGGGCGTGCGAGGTGTCAAAAGACGTGTCTCGGCGCGGGCCAGCAAACTATGGGGTTTTTGGAATTTACGCTGAACAAAAATTTTGAAAAAAGCTGAAAATACGTGTTTTACGACCAAAAAGTATGAAGAAATTTGGAATAACACCGCCAAACGGGACTCGAGCTCGCGGGGCGCGCGCCGGAGTGCAGGTAAGGCAGGTAAGTGTCTGTTAAAATTATAAGAAACGTAGATTTAGCTGTAAATTTTGAGATAAAAATGTTTTAAAGAGGTTTTTTACTGAAATTTTTCTATGTCAATAACCGGGAAATGTTTTTCGCGGATTTGTCAGTTTTTACGAGCGGGATAGTCAAACGGAGCCTAAAAACGATTAGTTTTGCTGAAAACAGCTTGTAAATGCGTCACCGGGATGCAAAGTTATTGAGGTATGTGTATTTTGTACTATCCCTTAGGTAGATTTTGTCTTATAGTGAAAAACCTAATGCCAAAAAATTTTTGAACTTCTATGTGAGCTAGGCGGGCGTGCGAGGTGTCAAAAGACGTGTCTCGGCGCGGGCCAGCAAACTATGGGGTTTTTGGAATTTACGCTGAACAAAAATTTTGAAAAAAGCTGAAAATACGTGTTTTACGACCAAAAAGTATGAAGAAATTTGGAATAACACCGCCAAACGGGACTCGAGCTCGCGGGGCGCGCGCCGGAGTGCAGGTAAGGCAGGTAAGTGTCTGTTAAAATTATAAGAAACGTAGATTTAGCTGTAAATTTTGAGATAAAAATGTTTTAAAGAGGTTTTTTACTGAAATTTTTCTATGTCAATAACCGGGAAATGTTTTTCGCGGATTTGTCAGTTTTTACGAGCGGGATAGTCAAACGGAGCCTAAAAACGATTAGTTTTGCTGAAAACAGCTTGTAAATGCGTCACCGGGATGCAAAGTTATTGAGGTATGTGTATTTTGTACTATCCCTTAGGTAGATTTTGTCTTATAGTGAAAAACCTAATGCCAAAAAATTTTTGAACTTCTATGTGAGCTAGGCGGGCGTGCGAGGTGTCAAAAGACGTGTCTCGGCGCGGGCCAGCAAACTATGGGGTTTTTGGAATTTACGCTGAACAAAAATTTTGAAAAAAGCTGAAAATACGTGTTTTACGACCAAAAAGTATGAAGAAATTTGGAATAACACCGCCAAACGGGACTCGAGCTCGCGGGGCGCGCGCCGGAGTGCAGGTAAGGCAGGTAAGTGTCTGTTAAAATTATAAGAAACGTAGATTTAGCTGTAAATTTTGAGATAAAAATGTTTTAAAGAGGTTTTTTACTGAAATTTTTCTATGTCAATAACCGGGAAATGTTTTTCGCGGATTTGTCAGTTTTTACGAGCGGGATAGTCAAACGGAGCCTAAAAACGATTAGTTTTGCTGAAAACAGCTTGTAAATGCGTCACCGGGATGCAAAGTTATTGAGGTATGTGTATTTTGTACTATCCCTTAGGTAGATTTTGTCTTATAGTGAAAAACCTAATGCCAAAAAATTTTTGAACTTCTATGTGAGCTAGGCGGGCGTGCGAGGTGTCAAAAGACGTGTCTCGGCGCGGGCCAGCAAACTATGGGGTTTTTGGAATTTACGCTGAACAAAAATTTTGAAAAAAGCTGAAAATACGTGTTTTACGACCAAAAAGTATGAAGAAATTTGGAATAACACCGCCAAACGGGACTCGAGCTCGCGGGGCGCGCGCCGGAGTGCAGGTAAGGCAGGTAAGTGTCTGTTAAAATTATAAGAAACGTAGATTTAGCTGTAAATTTTGAGATAAAAATGTTTTAAAGAGGTTTTTTACTGAAATTTTTCTATGTCAATAACCGGGAAATGTTTTTCGCGGATTTGTCAGTTTTTACGAGCGGGATAGTCAAACGGAGCCTAAAAACGATTAGTTTTGCTGAAAACAGCTTGTAAATGCGTCACCGGGATGCAAAGTTATTGAGGTATGTGTATTTTGTACTATCCCTTAGGTAGATTTTGTCTTATAGTGAAAAACCTAATGCCAAAAAATTTTTGAACTTCTATGTGAGCTAGGCGGGCGTGCGAGGTGTCAAAAGACGTGTCTCGGCGCGGGCCAGCAAACTATGGGGTTTTTGGAATTTACGCTGAACAAAAATTTTGAAAAAAGCTGAAAATACGTGTTTTACGACCAAAAAGTATGAAGAAATTTGGAATAACACCGCCAAACGGGACTCGAGCTCGCGGGGCGCGCGCCGGAGTGCAGGTAAGGCAGGTAAGTGTCTGTTAAAATTATAAGAAACGTAGATTTAGCTGTAAATTTTGAGATAAAAATGTTTTAAAGAGGTTTTTTACTGAAATTTTTCTATGTCAATAACCGGGAAATGTTTTTCGCGGATTTGTCAGTTTTTACGAGCGGGATAGTCAAACGGAGCCTAAAAACGATTAGTTTTGCTGAAAACAGCTTGTAAATGCGTCACCGGGATGCAAAGTTATTGAGGTATGTGTATTTTGTACTATCCCTTAGGTAGATTTTGTCTTATAGTGAAAAACCTAATGCCAAAAAATTTTTGAACTTCTATGTGAGCTAGGCGGGCGTGCGAGGTGTCAAAAGACGTGTCTCGGCGCGGGCCAGCAAACTATGGGGTTTTTGGAATTTACGCTGAACAAAAATTTTGAAAAAAGCTGAAAATACGTGTTTTACGACCAAAAAGTATGAAGAAATTTGGAATAACACCGCCAAACGGGACTCGAGCTCGCGGGGCGCGCGCCGGAGTGCAGGTAAGGCAGGTAAGTGTCTGTTAAAATTATAAGAAACGTAGATTTAGCTGTAAATTTTGAGATAAAAATGTTTTAAAGAGGTTTTTTACTGAAATTTTTCTATGTCAATAACCGGGAAATGTTTTTCGCGGATTTGTCAGTTTTTACGAGCGGGATAGTCAAACGGAGCCTAAAAACGATTAGTTTTGCTGAAAACAGCTTGTAAATGCGTCACCGGGATGCAAAGTTATTGAGGTATGTGTATTTTGTACTATCCCTTAGGTAGATTTTGTCTTATAGTGAAAAACCTAATGCCAAAAAATTTTTGAACTTCTATGTGAGCTAGGCGGGCGTGCGAGGTGTCAAAAGACGTGTCTCGGCGCGGGCCAGCAAACTATGGGGTTTTTGGAATTTACGCTGAACAAAAATTTTGAAAAAAGCTGAAAATACGTGTTTTACGACCAAAAAGTATGAAGAAATTTGGAATAACACCGCCAAACGGGACTCGAGCTCGCGGGGCGCGCGCCGGAGTGCAGGTAAGGCAGGTAAGTGTCTGTTAAAATTATAAGAAACGTAGATTTAGCTGTAAATTTTGAGATAAAAATGTTTTAAAGAGGTTTTTTACTGAAATTTTTCTATGTCAATAACCGGGAAATGTTTTTCGCGGATTTGTCAGTTTTTACGAGCGGGATAGTCAAACGGAGCCTAAAAACGATTAGTTTTGCTGAAAACAGCTTGTAAATGCGTCACCGGGATGCAAAGTTATTGAGGTATGTGTATTTTGTACTATCCCTTAGGTAGATTTTGTCTTATAGTGAAAAACCTAATGCCAAAAAATTTTTGAACTTCTATGTGAGCTAGGCGGGCGTGCGAGGTGTCAAAAGACGTGTCTCGGCGCGGGCCAGCAAACTATGGGGTTTTTGGAATTTACGCTGAACAAAAATTTTGAAAAAAGCTGAAAATACGTGTTTTACGACCAAAAAGTATGAAGAAATTTGGAATAACACCGCCAAACGGGACTCGAGCTCGCGGGGCGCGCGCCGGAGTGCAGGTAAGGCAGGTAAGTGTCTGTTAAAATTATAAGAAACGTAGATTTAGCTGTAAATTTTGAGATAAAAATGTTTTAAAGAGGTTTTTTACTGAAATTTTTCTATGTCAATAACCGGGAAATGTTTTTCGCGGATTTGTCAGTTTTTACGAGCGGGATAGTCAAACGGAGCCTAAAAACGATTAGTTTTGCTGAAAACAGCTTGTAAATGCGTCACCGGGATGCAAAGTTATTGAGGTATGTGTATTTTGTACTATCCCTTAGGTAGATTTTGTCTTATAGTGAAAAACCTAATGCCAAAAAATTTTTGAACTTCTATGTGAGCTAGGCGGGCGTGCGAGGTGTCAAAAGACGTGTCTCGGCGCGGGCCAGCAAACTATGGGGTTTTTGGAATTTACGCTGAACAAAAATTTTGAAAAAAGCTGAAAATACGTGTTTTACGACCAAAAAGTATGAAGAAATTTGGAATAACACCGCCAAACGGGACTCGAGCTCGCGGGGCGCGCGCCGGAGTGCAGGTAAGGCAGGTAAGTGTCTGTTAAAATTATAAGAAACGTAGATTTAGCTGTAAATTTTGAGATAAAAATGTTTTAAAGAGGTTTTTTACTGAAATTTTTCTATGTCAATAACCGGGAAATGTTTTTCGCGGATTTGTCAGTTTTTACGAGCGGGATAGTCAAACGGAGCCTAAAAACGATTAGTTTTGCTGAAAACAGCTTGTAAATGCGTCACCGGGATGCAAAGTTATTGAGGTATGTGTATTTTGTACTATCCCTTAGGTAGATTTTGTCTTATAGTGAAAAACCTAATGCCAAAAAATTTTTGAACTTCTATGTGAGCTAGGCGGGCGTGCGAGGTGTCAAAAGACGTGTCTCGGCGCGGGCCAGCAAACTATGGGGTTTTTGGAATTTACGCTGAACAAAAATTTTGAAAAAAGCTGAAAATACGTGTTTTACGACCAAAAAGTATGAAGAAATTTGGAATAACACCGCCAAACGGGACTCGAGCTCGCGGGGCGCGCGCCGGAGTGCAGGTAAGGCAGGTAAGTGTCTGTTAAAATTATAAGAAACGTAGATTTAGCTGTAAATTTTGAGATAAAAATGTTTTAAAGAGGTTTTTTACTGAAATTTTTCTATGTCAATAACCGGGAAATGTTTTTCGCGGATTTGTCAGTTTTTACGAGCGGGATAGTCAAACGGAGCCTAAAAACGATTAGTTTTGCTGAAAACAGCTTGTAAATGCGTCACCGGGATGCAAAGTTATTGAGGGGTTAGGTTAGGTTAGGTTAGGTTAGGTTAGGTTGGGGGACCACCCCACAGTGCTTACGTCCTCGTCGTGTCCCCTGGAAACGGCCCAGCTCTGACCACCGTAACGGAGTGGCAGACTGGGTACGGCCAAAGTGCACTGTGCATTCGTAGCGATTTTATCTTGTCTTGTGCGTTTACGAACCTGTCGGAATTTTATATTTTATTTTATTTTATTATGTCTAGCCCTATGCGGGATGCCTTCGGGCGATTTTTAAAGAAAAAAGGCCCTTCTCAGGGCCAAACCAAAGGCCCTTCTCAGGGCCAACCCTCAGACGCTTCGGCGTCAGAGGCTAGCCGCGCGCCTTCTGCGGCGAGCTTATTTGGAACGGCGGAGGACTCGTCGGACAACGACTCGCTGATAAGCGTGTCGGAAGCGGAAGACTCGCGATCGCGAAAGCGAGTCCACTTGAGCGGTGGGTCCGAGGGCTCCTCGGCCTCGGGGTCGACGCGGGTGCCGAAGGCGAAAAAGCCGACGGTGGCCGCGGAGACCCATGTCGTTGGGCTCGCGAACGCCCAACGTCAGCTGGACCTGGCTCGGCGGGCTCAGCTCCAGCAGGAGCTGGAAGAGCGGGTCGCTGCCGCGGAAAAGCGGGCTCACGTAGCCCGGGCCAAGTCCGGGTACGGCGCGTCCCGCGTTATATATGCGGACCTGTCTCTGGCGGAGCTACAGAGAATGGCGGAGGAGGACGAGGAGGAGATTGTTGAGGTCGCCTCTAAGTCCTCAAATCTCAAGGGGACCTTACAAAAGGCCCTGAAGTGCAGGGCCGCCAGCATGCGCGGTGTCGTCGCGGAGCTGGTCCAGCGTAAGGCCTCCGACGAGACGCGGCAACTGCAGGCGAAGGTGGATCGCCTGCAGTCGGAGGTCAGCCAGCTTCACCAGAAGCTGGCTGAAGCCACGGCCCGGCCACAACAGGCCAAGACGAGCCCTGCGGCAGAGGGCCCCTCCTCCAACCTTGAGGAAATTATCCGCAAGGTAGTACGGGAGGAGAGGGCCTTCACAAGAGCCTGCATCGCAGGCATAGAGGACCGGCTCCTGCCGGAGAAGAGCCTCCGACCACCGCTTGCGGCGGATGCTACGCGGTGCGAGCCGGTACCGTCCACCTCCGCCCAGGCGGAAGACGCCCTCCTCCTCCCCTCGACGACCCCGTCCAACGCGTGGACGGAAGTGGTCCGCAAGGGTAAGGGGAAGGGCAAGAAGTCGGCGACGGCCGTCCCTGCCGTCCGCGCCGCCGCCGTTCCCACCCAGTCGCAGACGACCGGCAAGGGAAAGGGGACGGCGAAAGGCAAAGGGAGGGGAAAGGGGCGCCTGGTCCCCCCGAAAACCGCGGCCGTCGTGGTGACGCTCACCGCAGAGGCTGCGGAACGGGGGGAGACGTACGCGTCCGTCTTGGTGCGGGCGCGTGCCAATGCCGACCCCGCCCAATTGGGGATCGGCAGCGTCACCTGCCGCAAGACGCAGGCCGGGGCTCGAATATTCGAGTTCCCGGGGGCGGAGGGGAGTGCCCATGCCGACCTCTTCGCAGCCAAGCTCGCGGAGGTCGTGTCGGATTCGGCCAAGGTGGCCCGGCCGGTCAAGTCGGCGGCCATTGAGGTGGCCGACTTGGACGACTCCGTCACCAAGGAGGAGGTGGTGGCGGCGGTCGCAGCCATAGGGGGCTGCGGCATCGCGGCGGTGCAAGGCAGGGCCATAAGGCCCGGCCGCGGCGGCATGGGCACCATACGCCTCGAGTGCCCAATCACCGCCGCCAAAGCCGTCCTGGCCAAGGGACGGATCACGGTCGGGTTCAGCTCGGGTGCAGTCCGGGCACTCGAGGAGCAGCCTCTGAGGTGTTTCCGGTGTCTGGGCATCGGACACACCCGGCCCCTGTGTCCGTCCGCGGTGGACAGGACGGACACGTGCTACCGCTGCGGCAAGGAGGGCCACAAGGCCGCCGCCTGCGAGGCCGCCACGCCGCACTGCGCGGTGTGTGCCGCCAGTGGCTGCCCGGCAGGCCACATAATGAAGGGGAGGAACTGCAATCCTCCCCCTAAGCGGGGCAAAGCGCAGGCGCCGACTGGTCCTGCTGCGGCTGCCAAGAGCACCGTCGTTCCTGCGACGGTGGCTGCGGAGGGGGGTGCGATGACCATCGATGGATAGGGTCGAACATCGCATCCTCCAGGCGAACGCCAACCACTGCAGGGCAGCCCAGGATCTGCTGATGCAGACCATGGCTGAGTGGTTGGTGGACTTGGCGGTGGTCGCCGAGCCTTACTCGGTCCCCGGCCGTTGGCTAGGCGACCGGGACGGCTTGGTGGCGTTGGTGTCGCGGTCTTCCACGGACTCCCCTCCCCTCTCGCTCTTAGAGAGGGGACCGGGATACGTGGCCGCCGCGTGGGGAGACATGGCCCTGGTAGGGGTCTACTTCTCCCCAAACCGCCCTCTCTCGGACTTTGAGGATTTCCTCGAGGTCCTCACCGCAGTCGTAGGGAGGGCGGCGCCACGCCAGGTCGTGGTGCTGGGCGACCTGAACGCCAAGTCGGCGGCCTGGGGCAACCCGGCCGCGGGTTGCAACGTCCGGGGACGTGCCGTCGAGTTTTGGGCGGCCTCGTGCGGTGTGTCCCTCCTCAACAGGGGGGCGGTCCACACGTGTGTGCGGCAACACGGCGGGTCGGTGGTGGACGTCTCGTTTGCCACCCCCGCGCTAGCCGCCCGCGTCGTCAACTGGCGGGTGGAGATGGTGGAGACGTTGTCGGACCACCGATATGTGCGGTTCGACATCTCCACCCAGGGGGGGGGGACGGCCCGCGCCGGGCAATCTCCCTTCCCGCGGTGGGCACTCACCCGCCTGGACCGGGAGGCAGCCGAGGAGGCGGCCTTCCTCCAGGACTGGCTGTCGCCCCCTGTCGAGGTCCTGGACGTGGACGCCGCAGCGGTCCGACTGAGGGGGTCCTTGACCGAGGTGTGCGACTCCAGCATGCCTCGGTCTCGCCGCCCGCCTCCCCGTCGTGCCGTCTATTGGTGGACGGAGGAGCTGTCTGGTCTCCGGAGCGCCTGCGTGGCGGCCAGAAGGGCCTACACGCGGAGCCGACGCCGCAGCGCCCGAAACCGAGTCCCCGCGGAAGAGGACCGCCTTTACGCCTCTTACCGAGAGGCGAAGACGGTCCTCAAGTCGGCGATGGGCGCTGCAGAGGACTCGGCGAGGGCCGAGATGCTGGAGGGTCTCGACAGGGACCCTTATGGGAGACCGTACAAGGCGGCGCGGAACCAGCTCCGCCCCTACGGTCCCCCCCTGACGGAGACCCTCGAGCCAGCGTTGCTGGATGGGGTGGTCCGGTCCCTGTTTCCGCGCAGGACCGACTTCGCCCCACCAACGATGGCTCCCCCGCAAGGGGCGGCTCCACCGGAGGAGGAGGTCCCTCCGGTGACGGCGTCGGAATTCCGCGAGGGGGTCCTCAGCCTCCGCGCGAAGAAGACGGCCCCCGGACCAGACGGCGTCCCGGCACGGGTGGTGGCGATCGCCGCCACCCAAATGGAGGACAGGTTTCGGGACCTCTTCAGCGCGTGCTTTACGGCTGGGAGGTTCCCGAAACTATGGAAGGAGGGGCAGCTGTGCCTCCTCCGAAAGGAGGGACGCCCGGTGGACTCCCCATCGGCATACCGGCCCATCGTCCTGCTCGATGAGGTCGGTAAGATGTTCGAGGGGATCGTCGCGTCCCGGCTCGCTGGTCTTTTGCAGGGAGTGGGGCCGGACCTGTCGGACGCCCAATTCGGCTTCCGCCGAGGGCGTTCGACGATCGACGCGCTGGCCCTGCTCAAAGGCCAGGTGAAGGAGGCGGTGGAGGCGGGGGACGGAGTGCTGGCGGTGTCGTTCGACATTGCAAATGCCTTCAACTCCGTCCCCCACTCGACGATATTGGAGGCGCTCCGGTATCACGGAGTGCCCCAATACCTGCGGAACCTCCTGGCCAGCTACTTGGAGGGCCGAGAGGTCCTCCTCGTGGACAGGACGGCCACGGTGAGGCGGTACGGCGCAGAGTCCGGTGTTCCGCAGGGGTCAGTGCTGGGGCCACCCCTGTGGAACATCGGATTCGACTGGCTCCTGAGGGGGGCCCTCCTTGAGGGTACGAGTGTCATCTGCTACGCGGATGACACTCTCCTCACTGCCCGGGGGAGGAGCTTTGCGGAGGCGGCCTGTCTGGCCTCGGCTGGCGGATCCTTGGTCGCAGAGAGGATCCGCCGGCTGGGATTGAAGGTGGCGCTGCACAAGACCGAGGCCGTGTTCTTTCGCGGGCCTCGGCAGCGCTGCCCGCCAGACGCCCACATTGTCGTGGAGGGCGTCAGGATAGCGGTCCAGCCCCAGATGAAATATCTGGGTCTGGTGCTGGACGACAGGTGGCGCTTCGGCCCGCATTTCAGCGGGCTGTCAACGCGCCTCCTGAAAGCTGCTGACGCCCTCTCGTGGCTCCTCCCGAACCTGGGGGGGCCCAAGGAGAAATGCCGGCGGCTCTATGCCGGCATCCTCAGGAGCATGGCCCTTTACGGGGCCCCCATCTGGGCGGACTCCCTCCACAGGAGGGAGAATGCGACCGCCCTCCGCAAGCCCCAAAGGGCCATTGCACTGCGGGTGGCGAGGGCCTACCGCTCCGTGGGCTTTTCGGCGGCGTGCGCCCTGGCCGGCACCCCTCCTTGGGAGTTGGAGGCTTGGGTGCTGGCCAGAGTCTATGAGTGGACTGCGCAGAGGAGGGCGCTCGGGGAGCGCCCCGTCGCCGAAGAGCGGGAGGCCGTGCGGCGGGAGGCGAGGGACGCCATCGTCCTCCACTGGACGGAGGACCTCGCCGCCGCCGCCTTCGGCCGCCGCACGTTGGACGCGCTCGGTCCGGTCCTGCAGGGCTGGCTCGAGCGGTCCCACGGTTTCCTCTCGTTCCGCCTGGTGCAGGTGTTGTCCGGCCACGGCTGTTTCGGAACGCACCTGCACCGGATTGGAAGGGAGGAGACCCCGGCCTGCCACGACTGCGGCGCGGCGGAGGACACGGCACAGCACACGCTGGAGGTGTGCCCAGCGTGGTACGAGCTGCGCCGCGGTCTGACCGCGGTGGTCGGACAGGACCTCTCGCTCCCCAGCGTGATCAACGCCATGCTGGAGAGCGAGGGGGCCTGGTCAGCGGTAGCCTCCTTTTGCGAGGATGTAATCTCGCAAAAGGAGGAGGCGGAGCGCGCGCGGGAGGATGACCCTCTCGCTGCGCCGCTCCGCAGACGGAGGGGTCGGAGAAGGCGCCGTCCTCTCCCTCCTCATGGTGGCGATGGGCGGGCGACAGGCACGGGGGTGCCTTCGCCCGCATTGCACCCATCACCACCTACGTCTGTCACTCCCGGGCCCTTCCCCCTCCCCACGGGGGGGGCGTGAGGGGTCCGCCTTGGAGGGCCATCGTCGGCGGAGGACTGGATGTCAAGGCTTTGCCGGTTTCCCAGTCCCCCGCCACTCTGACGAAGCGGGAGTGTCGCTGGGTTATTTTAGTGGGTATACCGGGTCAGCCCGGGGAGTCCCACATAGCCCCCCATCCCCCGATGGGAGGGTATGCGTAATGCATTTTTTCCCAGCGCAAACAAAAAAAAAAAAAAAAAAAAAAAAGGTTAGGTTAGGTTGGGGGACCACCCCACAGTGCTTACGTCCTCGTCGTGTCCCCTGGAAACGGCCCAGCTCTGACCACCGTAACGGAGTGGCAGACTGGGTACGGCCAAAGTGCACTGTGCCTTCGTTGCGATTTTATTTTATTCCATTGTCTTGTGCGTATACGAACCTGTCGGATATGTCGAACCCTATGCGTGATGCCTGCGGGCGATTTTTAAAGAAAAAAGGCCCTTCTCAGGGCCAAACCAAAGGCCCTTCTCAGGGCCAACCCTCCGATGCTTCGGCGTCAGAGGCTAGCCGCGCGCCGTCTGCGGCGAGCTTATTTGGAACGGCGGAGGACTCGTCGGACAACGACTCGCTAATAAGCGTGTCGGAAGCGGAAGACTCACGGTCGAGAAAGCGAGTCCACTTGAGCGGTGGGTCCGAGGGCTCCTCGGCCTCGGGGTCGACGCGGGTGCCGAAGGCTAAAAAGCCGACGGTGGCCGCGGAGACCCATGTCGTTGGGCTCGCGAACGCCCAACGTCAGCTGGACCTGGCTCGGCGGGCTCAGCTCCAGCAGGAGCTGGAGGAGCGGGTCGCTGCCGCGGAAAAGCGGGCGCACGTCGCCCGGGCCAAGTCCGGGTACGGTGCGTCCCGCGTTATATACGCGGACCTGTCTCTGGCGGAGCTACAGAGAATGGCGGAGGAGGACGAGGAGGAGATTGTTGAGGTCGCCTCTAAGTCCTCAAATCTCAAGGGGACCTTACAAAAGGCCCTGAAGTGCAGGGCCGCCAGCATGCGCGGTGTCGTCGCGGAGCTGGTCCAGCGTAAGGCCTCCGACGAGACGCGGCAACTGCAGGCGAAGGTGGATCGCCTGCAGTCGGAGGTCAGCCAGCTTCATCAGAAGCTGGCGGAAGCCACGGCCCGGCCACAACAGGCCAAGACGAGCCCTGCGGCAGAGGGCCCCTCCTCCAACCTTGAGGAAATTATCCGCAAGGTAGTACGAGAGGAGAGGGCCTTCACGAGAGCCTGCATTGCAGGAATAGAAGACCGGCTCCTGCCGGAGAAGCGCCTTCGGCCGCCGCTTGCGGCGGATGCGACGCCTTGCGAGCCGGGACCGTCCACCTCCGCCCAGGTGGAAGACGCCCTCCTCCTCCCCTCGACGACCCCGTCCAACGCGTGGACGGAAGTGGTCCGAAAGGGGAAGGGGAAGGGAAAGAAGTCGGCGACGGCCGTCCCTGCCGTCCGCGCCGCCACCGTTCCCAGCCAGTCGCAGACGACTGGCAAGGGAAAGGGGACGGGGAAAGGAAAAGGGAGGGGTAAGGCTCGCCTGGTCCCCCCGAAAACCGCAGCCGTCGTGGTGACGCTCACCGCAGAGGCTGCGGAACGGGGGGAGACGTACGCGTCCATCTTGGTGCGGGCGCGTACCAATGCCGATCCTGCTCAACTGGGGATCGGCAGCGTCACTTGCCGCAAGACGCAAGCCGGGGCTCGAATATTCGAGTTCCCGGGGGCGGAGGGGAGTGCCCATGCCGACCTCTTCGCAGCCAAGCTCGCGGAGGTCGTGTCGGATTCGGCCAAGGTGGCCCGGCCGGTCAAGTCGGCGGCCATAGAGGTGGCCGACTTGGACGACTCCGTCACGAAGGAGGAGGTGGTGGCGGCGGTCGCGGCGGTAGGGGGCTGCGGCATCGCGGCGGTCCAAGGCAGGGCCATAAGGCCCGGCCGCGGCGGCATGGGCACCATACGCCTCGAGTGCCCAATCGCCGCCGCCAAAGCCGTCCTTGCCAAAGGACGGCTCATGGTCGGGTTCAGCTCTGGTGCAGTCCGGGCGCTGGAGGAGCAGCCCCTGCGGTGTTTCCGGTGCCTCGGCATCGGACACACCCGGCCCCTGTGTCCGTCCGCGGTGGACAGGACGGACACTTGCTTCCGCTGCGGCAAGGAGGGCCACAAAGCCGCCTCCTGCAAGGCCGCCACGCCGCACTGCGCGGTGTGTGCCGCCAGTGGCTGCCCGGCAGACCACACGATGAGGGGGAGGAACTGCAATCCTCCCCCTAAGCGGGGCAAAGCGCAGGCGCCGACCGGTCCTGCTGCGGCTGCCAGGAGCACCGTCGTTCCTGCGACGGTGGCTGCGGAGGGGGGTGCGATGTCCATCGATGGATAGGGTCGAACATCGCATCCTCCAGGCGAACGCCAACCACTGCAGGGCAGCCCAGGATCTGCTGATGCAGACCATGGCTGAGTGGTTGGTGGACTTGGCGGTGGTCGCCGAGCCTTACTCGGTCCCCGGCCGTTGGCTGGGCGACCGGGACGGCTTGGTGGCGTTGGTGTCGCGGTCTTCCACGGACTCCCCTCCCCTCTCGCTCTTAGAGAGGGGACCGGGATACGTGGCCGCCGCGTGGGGAGACATGGCCCTGGTAGGGGTCTACTTCTCCCCAAACCGCCCTCTCTCGGACTTTGAGGATTTCCTCGAGGTCCTCACCGCAGTCGTAGGGAGGGCGGCGCCACGCCAGGTCGTGGTGCTGGGCGACCTGAACGCCAAGTCGGCGGCCTGGGGCAACCCGGCCGCGGGCTGCAACGTCCGGGGACGTGCCGTCGAGTTTTGGGCGGCCTCGTGCGGTGTGTCCCTCCTCAACAGGGGGGCGGTCCACACGTGTGTGCGGCAGCACGGCGGGTCGGTGGTGGACGTCTCGTTTGCCACCCCCGCGCTAGCCGCCCGCGTCGTCAACTGGCGGGTGGAGATGGTGGAGACGTTGTCGGACCACCGATATGTGCGGTTCGACATCTCCACCCAGGGGGGGGGGACGGCCCGCGCCGGGCAATCTCCCTTCCCGCGGTGGGCACTCACCCGCCTGGACCGAGAGGCAGCCGAGGAGGCGGCCTTTCTCCAGGACTGGCTGTCGCCCCCTGTCGAGGTCCTGGACGTGGACGCCGCAGCGGTCCGGCTCAGGGGGTCCCTGACCGAGGTGTGCGACTCCAGCATGCCTCGGTCTCGCCGCCCGCCTCCACGTCGTGCCGTCTACTGGTGGACGGAGGAGCTGTCGGGTCTCCGGAGCGCCTGCGTGGCGGCCAGAAGGGCCTACACGCGGAGCCGACGACGCAGCGCCCGAAACCGAGTCCCCGCGGAAGAGGACCGCCTTTACGCCTCTTACCGAGAGGCGAAGACGGTCCTGAAGGCTGCAATGGGCGCTGCAGAGGACTCGGCGAGGGCCGAGATGCTGGAGGGTCTCGACAGGGACCCGTATGGGAGACCGTACAAGGCGGCGCGGAACCAGCTCCGCCCCTATGGTCCCCCCCTGACGGAGACCCTCGAGCCAGCGTTGCTGGATGGGGTGGTCCGGTCCCTGTTTCCGCGCAGGACCGACTTCGCCCCACCAACGATGGCTCCCCCGCAAGGGGCGGCTCCACCGGAGGAGGAGGTACCCCCGGTGACGGCGTCGGAATTCCGCGAGGGGGTCCTCAGCCTCCGCGCCAAGAAGACGGCCCCCGGACCAGATGGCGTCCCGGCACGGGTGGTGGCGATCGCCGCCTCCCAAATGGAGGAAAGGTTTCGGGACCTCTTCAGCGCGTGCTTTACGGCTGGGAGGTTCCCGAAGCTTTGGAAGGAGGGGCAGCTGTGCCTCCTCCGAAAAGAGGGACGCCCGGTGGACTCCCCATCGGCATACCGGCCCATCGTCCTGCTCGATGAGGTCGGTAAGTTGTTCGAGGGGATCGTCGCGTCCCGGCTCGCTGGTCTTTTGCGGGGAGTGGGGCCGGATCTGTCGGACGCCCAATTCGGCTTCCGTCGAGGGCGTTCGACGATCGACGCGCTGGCCCTGCTCAAAGGCCAGGTGAAGGAGGCGGTGGAGGCGGGGGACGGAGTGCTGGCGGTGTCGTTCGACATTGCGAACGCCTTCAACTCCGTCCCCCACTCGACGATATTGGAGGCGCTCCGATATCACGGAGTGCCCCAATACCTGCGGAACCTCCTGGCCAGCTACTTGGAGGGCCGAGAGGTCCTCCTCGTGGACAGGACGGCCACGGTGAGGCGGTACGGCGCAGAGTCCGGTGTTCCGCAGGGGTCAGTGCTGGGGCCCCCCCTATGGAACATCGGGTTCGACTGGCTCCTGCGGGGAGCCCTCCTTCCGGGCACGAGTGTCATCTGTTACGCGGATGACACTCTCCTCACTGCCCGGGGGAGGAACTTTGGAGACGCGGCCTGTCTGGCCTCGGCTGGCGGATCCTTGGTCGCAGAGAGGATCCGCCGGCTGGGATTGAAGGTGGCGCTGCACAAGACCGAGGCCGTGTTCTTTCGCGGGCCTCGGCAGCGCTGCCCGCCAGACGCCCACATTGTCGTGGAGGGCGTCAGGATAGCGGTCCAGCCCCAGATGAAGTATCTGGGTCTGGTGCTGGACGACAGGTGGCGCTTCGGCCCGCATTTCAGCGGGCTGTCGACGCGCCTGTTGAAAGCTGCTGACGCCCTCTCGTGGCTCCTCCCGAACCTGGGGGGGCCCAAGGAGAAGTGCCGGCGCCTCTATGCCGGCATCCTGAAAAGCATGGCCCTATATGGGGCCCCCATCTGGGCGGACTCCCTCCACAGGAGGGAGAATGCGACCGCCCTCCGCAAGCCCCAAAGGGCCATTGCACTGCGGGTGGCGAGGGCCTACCGCTCGGTGGGCTTTTCGGCGGCGTGCGCTCTGGCCGGCACCCCTCCTTGGGAGTTGGAGGCTTGGGTGCTGGCCAGAGTCTATGAGTGGACTGCGCAGCGGAGGGCGCTCGGGGAGCGTCCCGTCGCCGAAGAACGGGAAGCCGTGCGGCGGGAGGCGAGGGACGCCATCGTCCTCCACTGGACGGAGGACCTCGCCACCGCCGCCTTTGGCCGCCGCACGCTGGACGCGCTCGGTCCGGTCCTGCAGGGCTGGCTCGAGCGGTCCCACGGTTTCCTCTCGTTCCGTCTGGTGCAGGTGTTGTCCGGACACGGCTGTTTCGGAACGCACCTGCACCGGATCGGGAGGGAGGAGACCCCGGCCTGCCACGACTGCGGCGCGGCGGAGGATACGGCACAGCACACGCTGGAGGTGTGCCCAGCGTGGTCCGAGCTGCGCCGCGGTCTGACAGCAGTGGTCGGACAGGACCTCTCGCTCCCCAGCGTGATCAACGCCATGCTGGAGAGCGAGGAGTCCTGGTCAGCGGTAGCCTCCTTTTGCGAGGACGTAATCTCGCAAAAGGAGGAGGCGGAGCGCGCGCGGGAGGATGACCCTCTCGCTGCGCCGCTCCGCAGACGAAGGGGTCGGAGAAGGCGCCGTCCTCTCCCTCCTCATGGTGGCGATGGGCGGGCGACAGGCACGGGGGTGCCTTCGCCCGCATTGCACCCATCACCACCTTCGTCTGTCACTCCCGGGCCCTTCCCCCTCCCCACGGGGGGGGCGTGAGGGGCCCGCCTTGGAGGGCCATCGTCGGCGGAGGACTGGATGTCAAGGCTTAGCCGGTTTCCCAGTCCCCCGCCACTCTGACGAAGCGGGAGTGTCGCTGGGTTATTTTAGTGGGTATACCGGGTCAGCCCGGGGAGTCCCACATAGCCCCCCCATCCCCCGATGGGAGGGTATGCGTAATGCATTTTTTCCCAGCGCAAACAAAAAAAAAAAAAAAGGTTAGGTTAGGTTAGGTTAGGTTCCCCCCCGGTGGGTTCCCGCATTGTCGAGGCGGGGGGGCTCAGTAGCCGTGGCTTGGACACCCACGGTGAAGCGAAGAGGAACCCGAGGAGGGGCCGCTCGTCAGGGCTTTTGCCGACAAGCCGACGACGTAGCGGCCAACATGTAGGTTGCGGTGCCGCTTGGGCGACATCGCAACTGAGGCGGGCCGCGATGTCGTACCGGAGGCATCGCGGCTGAGGGTTGGAGGCCGCGGCGGGAGAGGAGTGCCGGTATTACGGTGCGCCGCTCTCCCTACCTTCCGCGGCCTTGACGGGGTCGCCACCGTTAGATGGCGGACGCGGTGGGGCCGCAGGGGAAGAGGAGTGTTGGTATGACGTTGGCCACTCTCCCTATCCTCTGCGGCCGAAAATTGGCAGGCGGCGGGGCCAATGACCTGACCCGTCGCAGGGGGACCAAGGGTGGCAGAGACGGGGTCGTCTGGCGCCCATGTGCTGGTTTGGTCCCTGGGGTGGTCACGGCGTGCTATGTGTTCTGGTGCGCCGGTGATGGGGAGTACTCCCCGGAGGAGGGTCCGGTAACGGACAGCCGCGGCGGGTTCACGGATGAGTGCTAACGCGTGCCCGTGTTCCCGCCATAAGCGGCAGAGGAGGACACCGTGGAGTTTTAGTGGGTTAGAGTCCCACATAACTGCACTATCTCCCCGTGGTAGTGCAGAATGCATGAGCATTTCTCCACGTAAAAAAAAAAAAAAAAAAAAAAGGTTAGGTTAGGTTAGGTTGGGGGACCACCCCACAGTGCTTACGTCCTCGTCGTGTCCCCTGGAAACGGCCCAGCTCTGACCACCGTAACGGAGTGGCAGACTGGGTACGGCCAAAGTGCACTGTGCATTCGCAGCTTATTTTATCCTCTCTTTGCCTTGTCGAGTTTGCGAACTGTCTGAATTTTATTATGTCGAGCCCTATGCGGGATGCCTGCGGGCGCTTTTCGAAGCAACCAAAAGGCCCTTCTCAGGGCCAACCAAAAGGCCCTTCTCAGGGCCAACCAAAAGGCCCTTCTCAGGGCCAACCAAAAGGCCCTTCTCAGGGCCAAACCGACGCTTCGGCGTCAGAGGCTGGCCGCGCGACTTCTGCGGCCAGCTTCTTCGCAACGGCGGACGAGTCGTTGTCAGACGACTCGCTACTGACAGTGTCAGACGCGGACGACTCCATCGAGCGATCGCGGAAGCGCATCCACCGGAGTGGCGGGTCCGAGGGCTCCTCGGGCTCGGGGTCGACGCGGTTGCCGAAGGCTGGAAGGCCGACGGTGGCCGCGGAGACCCATGTCGTTGGGCTGGCGAACGCCCAACGCCAACTGGATCTGGCTCGGCGGGCTCAGCTGCAGCAGGAGCTGGAGGAGCGGGTCGCCGCCGCGGAAAAGCGGGCGCACGTCGCCCGGGCCAAGTCCGGGTACGGCGCGTCCCGTGTTGTTTATGCGGACCGGTCTCTGGCGGAGCTCCAGAGAATGGCGGAGGAGGACGAGGAGGAGATCGTGGAGGTCGCCTCTAAGTCCTCCAACCTGAAGGGCACGTTGCAGAAGGCCCTGAAATGTAGGGCCGCCAGCATGCGAGGTGTCGTCGCGGAGCTGGTGCAGCGGAAGACCAGCGACGAGACGCGCCAATTGCAGGCGAGGGTGGATCGCCTGCAGTCGGAGGTCAGCCAGCTTCATCAGAAGCTGGCTGAGGTCACGGCCCGGCCACAACAGGCCGAGACGAGCCATGCGGCAGAGGGCCCTCCCTCCAACCTTGAGGACATCATCCGCAAGGTGGTGCGGGAGGAGAGGGCCTTCACAAGAGCCTGCATTGCAGGGATAGAGGACCGGCTCCTGCCGGAGAAGCGCCTCCGGCCGCCGCTGGCGGCGGATGCGACGCAAAGCGAGCCGGGACCGTCCACCTCCGCCCAGGCGGAAGACGCCCTCCTCCTCCCCTCGACGACCCCGTCCAACGAGTGGACGGAGGTGGTCCGTAAGGGGAAGGCCAAGAAGTCGGCGACGGCCGTCCCCGCCGTCCGCGCCCCCACCGCTCCCAGCCAGTCGCAGCAGACGACCGGCAAGGGAAAGGCGACGGCGAAAGGGAGGGGAAAGAGGCGGCTGGTCCCCCCGAAAACCGCGGCCGTCGTGGTGACTCTCACCGCGGAGGCTGCGGACCGAGGGGAGACCTACATGTCCGTCCTGGTGCGGGCGCGTGCGAATGCCGATCCCACCCAACTGGGGATCGGCAGCGTCACTTGCCGCAAGACGCAAGCCGGGGCTCGCATATTCGAGTTCCCGGGGAAGGAGGGGAGTGCCCATGCGGACCTCTTTGCCGCCAAGCTCAAGGAGGCAATCGCTGATTCGGCCAAGGTGGCCCGACCGGTCAAGTCGGTGGCCATAGAGGTGGCCGACTTGGATGACTCCGTCACCAAAGAGGAGGTGGTGGCGGCGGTCGCAGCGATAGGGGGCTGTGACATCGCGGCGGTCCGAGGCAGGGACATAAGGCCCGGCCGCGGCGGCATGGGCACCATCCGCCTCGAGTGCCCAATCGCCGCTGCCAAAGCCGTCCTTGCCAAGGGACGGCTCACAGTCGGCTACAGCTCGGGTGCAGTCCGGGCTCTTGAGGAGCAGCCACTGCGGTGTTTCCGGTGCCTCGGCATCGGACACACCCGGCCCCTGTGTCCGTCCACGGTCGACAGGACCGAAACGTGCTTCCGCTGCGGCAAGGGGGGCCACAAGGCCGCCTCCTGCGAGGCCGCCACGCCGCACTGCGCGGTGTGTGCCGCCAGTGGCTGCCCGGCAGACCACATGATGAGGGGGAGGAACTGCAATCCTCCCCCTACGCGGGGCAAAGCACAGGCGCCGAGCGGTCCTGTTGCTGCCACGAAAAGCACCGTCGCTCCTGCGACGGTGGCTGCGGAGGGGGGTGCGATGTCCGACTGATGGGCAGGGTCGAACATCGCATCCTTGTGTCGCGGTCTTCCGCGGACTCCCCTCCCCTCTCGCTAGAGAGGGGACCGGGATACGTGGCCGCCGCGTGGGGAGAGTTGGCCCTGGTGGGGGTCCACTTCTCCCCAAACCGCCCTGGTCCGGTGATCGGACAGGACTTCTCGCTTCCCGGCGTGGGCAACGCCATGCCGGGGAGCGAGGGGGCCTGGGCAGCAGCAGTAGCCTCCTTTTGCGAGGACGCAATCTCGCAAAAGGAGGAGGCGGAGCGCGCGCCGCTGCGCCGCTCCGCAGACGAAGGGGTCGGAGAAGGCGCCGCCCTCTCCCTCCTCATGGTGGCGATGGGCGGGCGACAGGCACGGGGGTGCCTTCGCCCGCATTGCACCCATCACCACCTTCGTCTGTAACTCCCGGGCCCCTCCCCCCCTCCCCACGGGGGGGGCGTGAGGGGTCCGCCTTGCAGGGCAATCGTCGGCGGAGGACTGGACGTCAAGGCTTTGCCGGTTTCCCAGTCCCCCGCCACCAGGACGAAGCGGGAGTATCGCTGGGTTATTTTAGTGGGTATACCGGGTCAGCCCGGGGAGTCCCACATAGCCCCCCATCCCCCGATGGGAGGGTATGCGTAATGCATTTTTTCCCAGCGCAAACAAAAAAAAAAAAAAAAAAAAAAAAGGTTAGGTTAGGTTAGGTTAGGTTAGGTTAGGTTAGGTTAGGTTAGGTTAGGTTTTTTTTTTTTTTTTTTTTTTTTTTTTTTTGTTTTGGCAGGAGTGGGAAATCCTCATGGACACCCAGACTGTCCCACTGGTGATGCAGTCTGGGTAGTGCCGGACTCTTACCGGCTAAAACCACACTCCTGCCCATGCTCAGTGACCCTCTGACATGATCAGAGCCATTTTATACTTTTTCTGGTTGTCTACTTTCTGATTGATTTCTTCCAGCACTCATGATCGAGAACTCGACAGACCATACTTAATTCCATAAACAGTGATACATAAAAAATTTATACATGACTTTTGCATACCTATTTGCTACCTGAACTAGTTTTTTTTTTTTTTTTTTTTTTTTTTTTTTTTTTTTTTTCCTTTTTGGTTTTAGAATATATCCTTTCTCTATATCTTATTGTACTAGGTACTTAACTGTATATACTATTATATATGTAAGTATCCTATTTTCCTTATGCTACCTTATTTCTATTATTTACTATCAAAACTATTTTACTACAATACTCTAAAAATTTATCTCTATTTTTGCCGTTCAATATGCTAGGTAAACTATTTACATTTAATCCCTGTTCGAGATTTTGCTCGAACTCGTACCGGGCTTTCCCTGTGATCGGGCACTCCAGCAGGACATGCAGGACCGTTTCCTCCTTGCCCGGCTCACAGGCGCACGATGCGTTCTCTTTACACTTGAAGCGTTTCAAGTATGCAGAGAACCCACCGTGCCCTGTGAGAATTTGTGTGGTGAGGCTTGTGGGGTTTATTTTACGCACCACTTTGTACGCCGCGACTGCGTCTGGGAAGAAGATTTTTGTGCCGGAGGCTGTTGTCCCGGACTTATATCTCCTGTTCCACTCGTCAAGCGACCCCATACGGATCTGCCGCTTGACGAATGAAACAGGGCAGAGGTCGTAGTCCGGCTTCTTCTTCAACCCCAGGGCGGCTTCCTTTGCGAGTTGGTCGGCTCGCTCGTTTCCCTCCAATCCTGCGTGGGCCTTGATCCAGAACAAGGACACCCTCTTGTTCTGTTGCTCGCAACGGCGAAGGGTGTGCCTTGTTTTCACTGCCAGGGGATGGGGGGAACTCGCACTGACCACCGACTGGAGGGCCGCCATGGAGTCGCTGAAGATGCCGAACGTATCTTCTCTTCGCTTTAGCGCTTCGCCAGCCGCTCTTTGTAGGGCCAAAAGTTCCGCCTGATAGACGGTGCAGAAAGACGGCAGGACAAGTTTGAGGGCCTTTACTTCGGTGGCGCTGTTCCACAGAGACAGCGCCGCTCCGACTTTGCCCTCAATCTTGCTGCCGTCTGTGAAGATACGCACAGCGAAATCGCTGTGGTTCTGGTATTGTTCCTCGTCTATCAGGCTGCCGAACTGCAGTGTGGTCTGCTCCGCGGGGTGCGGGGATTTCAACGCTGGAGCCATCCGCTCAATCTCCCTGTCTCCTAGCACTGACTGGGACACCCCCCTTTTGGCCTCGTACAGTGCTGCCGCTTCACGAATGCGCAGGTCGATTGGGAGTATCCCGGCCAGCACCAGTGCCGAGTTTAGGGAGACTGTGCGGTAGGCTCTACACAGCTTTTGTGCAAACCCTCTTTGGACCACGTTTAGCTGCTTTATTACCCCCAACTTATTAGCGGCTGGCGCCCACGCACTCGCGGCGTACAAAAGCGTCGGCTCAACCGCTGCGTTGTAAATGACCCGGATAACTTCCGGGCTTAAACCCCAGCTCACCCGGGCAGCTCTAGCCAGCTGTTTATATATACCTATCGCCTTTTTACAGGCGATAGTTACGTGCTTGTTGAACGTCAGCTTGCTGTCGATGGTGACGCCCAGGATTTTTATATCTTGAGACATACCGATGTCGATCCCCCCCATGGTCAAGCGCGGAGTGTCGTACTTCAGCCTCCGCGTCAGCACCATCGCACAGGTTTTGTGCGGCGCGAATTTGAGCTTATTTCTGACACCCCACGCTCGAACATGTTCGAGAGCGGCACCGGCCTGTCTCTCGATTTCCAGTGCCGATTCGCCGACAAACACCATAACGACGTCGTCGGCGAATGCCTGGCAGTAGTGGCCTCTATCCTCTAGCTGCTTTAAAAGTGGGTCCAGCAGCAGGTTCCAGAAGATAGGACCACCTATGGAACCCTGGACGCACCCTTTGCTGGTCGTCTTTCGGGTCTCTTCCCCCGCGTATCTCACGCTGACCTCCCTGTCACTGAGATAACTGTCGACTACCCGTCTCAAGTTAACAGGACACTTTTCCTCAGCCAATCGTACTTTAATGGCGGGCCACCACGCACTGTCGAAGGCTCCCTCTATATCCAGCGACACGAGCGTCACGATCTTTTTCTGTGCCAGCTGTGTGCGGATGTACTGCACGAGAGTATAGAGGGAGTCTTCGGTGCTCTTTTGGGGCATAAAGCCGTATTGGCGAGTACTAAACCTGGGAAGCAAGTAAAACTTGAGACGAGCAACCAGCATCCTCTCGTACACCTTCCCTAGTACAGGCAATAGCCCAATCGGCCTGTAGGATTTCGGGACGGTGTACGAGTCTTTGCCCGGCTTCCTGAGCACAACCACCGTTGCTTCCTTCCAGGACTTCGGGAAGTGGTGGTGTGCCAGGCATTTGTTAAGCAGTGACAGGAAGAAATCCGGGTTACAGGAGATGGCCTGAGAGCAGATGTCGGCGGTGAGGCCGTCGGCTCCCGGGGCCTTTCTTGGGTTGAACGACCCAATGGACCTGTCCAACTCACTCTGGGTAAACGGTGGGTCATGTTGTTCATCATGGCTCCACTCGTTTACCCTTTCTGCCAGTAGCCGGGTTTGGCGGTGGTCCAAAGTGTCGTCCCCCTCACGGTCCTCAGGGTAGAACGTGTCGGCCAACAACCTCACCGAACCCTTCGCATCCAGCATTGCATCTCCCGACCACAGCGGCGGATCCTCTTCTCTTTTTGAGACCCTTCCCATGACTCTGTATATCCCTTCCCAGACGCCCTCCTTGTCCTGCTTCCCGCAAAACCGTCTCCAACTCTCCTCGATCGCTTTTCTTACGGCCTCCTCATATCTTTCCTTTTCTTCCAGATACAGCCTAACCACCATCTCTCTTCGGACCGGCGCTGCGTTCCTGACTCTGCGTTTCCTGGTGGCGACCAACGCCTTCATCCCCGCGAGCTCCTCGGACCACCACGGCAAGGTAAGTGTTTCGTGTTTCTTTTTTGTTTTTAAGGTGTGTGTACATGTGTCAGTTACGGCTTGTGTGTATGTGTTTATTGTGTGTTCCAGTTGTACTATAGTGTTTATGTTAGTGACTTCCGTAACTGTTAGGTTTTTCTCCAGCATAATTTGAGACAGTTTCTCATGAAACTGTCTCCAATTCGCGTCCTTTGTGTTGTATTTTCGTGTTGTTCGTTCAATTTTATGTCCTGTTGATTTCTTAAGGTGTATGCCGAAAAAAACGCCGTTGTGGTCAGAGCTCGTGAGTCCCTCCACGATTCGCCAGTCGTCCACCAGGTCCAGCATGTCCGCCGAACAGGCCGTTACATCCACGTGGCTGCTGTACCTGATACCTCCTCTAATGGTATCAAAGGTTGGGAGGTCGCCCGTGTTTAAGATCTGCAACCCCATTTCCCATACCATTCCGCACACTTGCTCCCCTCTCGAGTCCTCGTTGCCGCTACCCCACCAAGTACTTTTCGCATTCGCGTCTCCTCCGATGACCAACCTGCTAGGGCCCACCACTTGCTCCACTCGTTTTAGCTGCTCCAGGTATGGCTCTATGGGCTTGTCGGGTTCGAAGTAGAAGGACACCAGCGTGATCGTCCAGGCTCTGGTTCGGACTCCCACCACAACGATGTTGTTTGTGGTGAGTTGCGGGTACTGTATTATGTCCAGGCTTTGGTCAAAGACAGCTACCGCTGCCTTTACAGTCCCTTCTCCTCCCTCAGAGCTCTGGAAGACCCTTACGCCCCGGTAGCCCTTCATCCTTCTCACCCCACCCACATAGGGCTCCTGGAGCAGCGCTACGGCCAGCTTGCGCTTTTCTGCCTCCAGCAACAGCTCGTTGGTGGCCAGCTGACTCCGTTGCAGGTTGGCCTGGACCATCTTGTACTGGTGGGTATCCGCGGCAACTTTAGCAATACGCTATCGAGGCTCGAGCGAGGGCATCCCACTTTCGCCTCACAGGGCATTCAGTGCTGAAGGCATTGTGCTCAGTGTTTCCCTGTTTTTCCCTGGTGCAGTTTACGCACACCGCTGCTTCGCCGGTTTGCCTGTCCGGGCAGTCCGCTCGAAGGTGCGGGCCGCCGCAATGGCTGCACAAATCGGCTGGGTTCTTACAGAACCGCTTGCCGTGCCCGTAGCCCAAGCAGCGGGTGCACTGCACCAGTGGCGTCTGGTCTTCGACGCGCACAATCTGGAGGTCAATTCGAAGCTTGCCACCTTCGATGGCCCTCCTCCAGATTATCGGGGACACACTGAGCACAATGTGGTTGAGATGGGGGTTGCGAGTCTTCCTCCGATATTTTATTTCCGTCCTTTGGTCCTCGTCGCCGAGGCCGTGGAAGAGTTCGCGATTCTGATTCCTGAGGGCTTTCATTACTTCTTCGTCGCTGTGGACAAGAAGAACGTCCCTCAGTATCAGAAGCGGGTCCCGATTCGTCACTTCCTCGACGACGAGGCCCTGTCCAGCAGCCTCGATCCTCTCCTTTACCTTGGTCCTCTCCTCCTTTGACACACACCCCATTATAATCTTCCTGTCCTTGGCTTTCCTCACCCTCTCCACCTTCACCCAGCCCTCCTTCGCGTCAACCGCCTTCCTTACCCTTTCCAAAACCTCTTCCCCCGTTTCCGTTTCCTTTGTTGAGGAGACGACTACGGAGTGCAGCGTTGCCCGCCCCAGGGCCTGAGCCCCGGTCTGGCTGTTTTGCGCAGCAGCCACAGTCGCGTATGTCCTCTCCCCAACAAAGTCCCTCGTCGCCAAGGCATCTCGCAGCGCCTCCATTTTGCTGAGGTTCTCTCGCAGGAGAGCGCTGCTTTCCTCCAGCTTTTTCGCGAGATCCTTGCCGACTCCGGTTTCCTCGTTTGAGGAGGGCAGGCTGTTTTGGATGACAGTCGAAACGGGGGCGGCGGTGACAGGGGCTTTCGCCTTCTCCGACTCCTTCACAATCTCGTAGAGCCGAGTGATGGCCCCCAAAACCTCCGTCTTAATTTCGGTCTTCAGGTTGCGAGAGTTGCCCAGGTGCAGTTTCGCTCGACTTAGGCAAGCTCTCGCCTCCGCCGTCAGGTTTGGGAACCTCGACTCCGGCTTATTGCTGGGTCCCGCCGGTCCCGCGGCATCTGCGGAGGCCCGCCGCGTCCCCAGAGAGCCTGGGATTTTTTGTGCAGGTGGCGGAGTCACAGCAGGTTTCGGGTTTGCCGGGGACTTTGCCTTGGGCTCGACTTTCCCGGCCTCCCATTCCCCTATGCTGCGTCTCACGCTCGACTGCGAGGTCCCAGCCTCCTCTGTAGACGGCGGCGAGCCCCCGAAGATGAGCGAGCTCGCGGTTTTCTTGTTTTCGGTCTTCTTTGGCGTGTGGAACATGGTGGCTTTTGTGAAGGTGAGGTTCATATAGAGGTCACCGGCCACTAACTCTTCTGTGTCCCTGTAAAGGGGGGATCAGCAGAAGAATTGTATAATACGAGCCCTCTAAACTAGGACTCGGTCAGTTTTTTAAAATATTTAAGTCAATAACTGCCTTCAGAGGCGTTAATAGTCACAGAAATCGTCTTCTTACCCCGCGTCGTAATAAAAGAGTTACTACTGTAACCGGAAGAGTAAAAAAGCAGAAACTAATTTTTTGTCAAAACTGTAAAGTTTACCTGCCCAGACACGAATGGGTGGGTGGGAGGGCAAATTTTTGAACTTCTATGTGAGCTAGGCGGGCGTGCGAGGTGTCAAAAGACGTGTCTCGGCGCGGGCCAGCAAACTATGGGGTTTTTGGAATTTACGGTGAACAAAAATTTTGAAAAAGCTGAAAAAACGTGTTTTACGACCAAAAAGTATGAAGAAATTTGGAATAACACCGCCAAACGGGACTCGAGCTCGCGGGGCGCGCGCCGGAGTGCAGGTAAGGCAGGTAAGTATCTGTTAAAATTATAAGAAACGTAATTTTTGCTGTAAATTTTGAGATAAAAATGTTTTAAAGAGGTTTTTTTTACTGAAATTTTTCTATGTCAATAACCGGGAAATGTTTTTCGCGGATTTGTCAGTTTTTACGAGCGGGATAGTCAGACGGAGCCTAAAAACGATTAGTTTTGCTGAAAACAGCTTGTAAATGCGTCACCGGGATGCAAAGTTATTGAGGTATGTGTATTTTGTACTATCCCTTAGGTAGATTTTGTCTTATAGTGAAAAACCTAATACCAAAAAATTTTTGAACTTCTATGTGAGCTAGGCGGGCGTGCGAGGTGTCAAAAGACGTGTCTCGGCGCGGGCCAGCAAACTATGGGGTTTTTGGAATTTACGGTGAACAAAAATTTTGAAAAAGC
Source organism: Oligia latruncula (assembly GCA_948474745.1). Classification (NCBI taxonomy): domain Eukaryota; kingdom Metazoa; phylum Arthropoda; class Insecta; order Lepidoptera; family Noctuidae; genus Oligia; species Oligia latruncula. Next base: position 21,600,218 of record OX419687.1, read on the forward strand.
TGAAAAAACGTGTTTTACGACCAAAAAGTATGAAGAAATTTGGAATAACACCGCCAAACGGGACTCGAGCTCGCGGGGCGCGCGCCGGAGTGCAGGTAAGGCAGGTAAGTATCTGTTAAAATTATAAGAAACGTAATTTTTGCTGTAAATTTTGAGATAAAAATGTTTTAAAGAGGTTTTTTTACTGAAATTTTTCTATGTCAATAACCGGGAAATGTTTTTCGCGGATTTGTCAGTTTTTACGAGCGGGATAGTCAGACGGAGCCTAAAAACGATTAGTTTTGCTGAAAACAGCTTGTAAATGCGTCACCGGGATGCAAAGTTATTGAGGTATGTGTATTTTGTACTATCCCTTAGGTAGATTTTGTCTTATAGTGAAAAACCTAATACCAAAAAATTTTTGAACTTCTATGTGAGCTAGGCGGGCGTGCGAGGTGTCAAAAGACGTGTCTCGGCGCGGGCCAGCAAACTATGGGGTTTTTGGAATTTACGGTGAACAAAAATTTTGAAAAAGCTGAAAAAACGTGTTTTACGACCAAAAAGTATGAAGAAATTTGGAATAACACCGCCAAACGGGACTCGAGCTCGCGGGGCGCGCGCCGGAGTGCAGGTAAGGCAGGTAAGTATCTGTTAAAATTATAAGAAACGTAATTTTTGCTGTAAATTTTGAGATAAAAATGTTTTAAAGAGGTTTTTTTTACTGAAATTTTTCTATGTCAATAACCGGGAAATGTTTTTCGCGGATTTGTCAGTTTTTACGAGCGGGATAGTCAGACGGAGCCTAAAAACGATTAGTTTTGCTGAAAACAGCTTGTAAATGCGTCACCGGGATGCAAAGTTATTGAGGTATGTGTATTTTGTACTATCCCTTAGGTAGATTTTGTCTTATAGTGAAAAACCTAATACCAAAAAATTTTTGAACTTCTATGTGAGCTAGGCGGGCGTGCGAGGTGTCAAAAGACGTGTCTCGGCGCGGGCCAGCAAACTATGGGGTTTTTGGAATTTACGGTGAACAAAAATTTTGAAAAAGCTGAAAAAACGTGTTTTACGACCAAAAAGTATGAAGAAATTTGGAATAACACCGCCAAACGGGACTCGAGCTCGCGGGGCGCGCGCCGGAGTGCAGGTAAGGCAGGTAAGTATCTGTTAAAATTATAAGAAACGTAATTTTTGCTGTAAATTTTGAGATAAAAATGTTTTAAAGAGGTTTTTTTACTGAAATTTTTCTATGTCAATAACCGGGAAATGTTTTTCGCGGATTTGTCAGTTTTTACGAGCGGGATAGTCAGACGGAGCCTAAAAACGATTAGTTTTGCTGAAAACAGCTTGTAAATGCGTCACCGGGATGCAAAGTTATTGAGGTATGTGTATTTTGTACTATCCCTTAGGTAGATTTTGTCTTATAGTGAAAAACCTAATACCAAAAAATTTTTGAACTTCTATGTGAGCTAGGCGGGCGTGCGAGGTGTCAAAAGACGTGTCTCGGCGCGGGCCAGCAAACTATGGGGTTTTTGGAATTTACGGTGAACAAAAATTTTGAAAAAGCTGAAAAAACGTGTTTTACGACCAAAAAGTATGAAGAAATTTGGAATAACACCGCCAAACGGGACTCGAGCTCGCGGGGCGCGCGCCGGAGTGCAGGTAAGGCAGGTAAGTATCTGTTAAAATTATAAGAAACGTAATTTTTGCTGTAAATTTTGAGATAAAAATGTTTTAAAGAGGTTTTTTTACTGAAATTTTTCTATGTCAATAACCGGGAAATGTTTTTCGCGGATTTGTCAGTTTTTACGAGCGGGATAGTCAGACGGAGCCTAAAAACGATTAGTTTTGCTGAAAACAGCTTGTAAATGCGTCACCGGGATGCAAAGTTATTGAGGTATGTGTATTTTGTACTATCCCTTAGGTAGATTTTGTCTTATAGTGAAAAACCTAATACCAAAAAATTTTTGAACTTCTATGTGAGCTAGGCGGGCGTGCGAGGTGTCAAAAGACGTGTCTCGGCGCGGGCCAGCAAACTATGGGGTTTTTGGAATTTACGGTGAACAAAAATTTTGAAAAAGCTGAAAAAACGTGTTTTACGACCAAAAAGTATGAAGAAATTTGGAATAACACCGCCAAACGGGACTCGAGCTCGCGGGGCGCGCGCCGGAGTGCAGGTAAGGCAGGTAAGTATCTGTTAAAATTATAAGAAACGTAATTTTTGCTGTAAATTTTGAGATAAAAATGTTTTAAAGAGGTTTTTTTACTGAAATTTTTCTATGTCAATAACCGGGAAATGTTTTT
>OX419687.1:21607500-21611584 GCA_948474745.1 Oligia latruncula
AAGACGGTACAGTACTCCTCGAGCTTGAATTTCCTGCTTTTAGTTTCGTCTGCCTCATTCCACCAGGAAAGAGCAGCACCAACTTTTCCTTCAATTCTGCTCCCATCTGTGAAGATTTGTACTGTACCCTCCCTCATGCGCAGCTGCACTTCCGCGTCACTCTCCAAGCATTGGAATTCAAGATCTTCTTCCTCAGCTGGATGAGGCCTCGCCAAGAAGCTCGCTTTCTCCTCGACAGAACGGTCCCTAAGAATTGGCTGAGGCTTTCCTCTCTTCGCCTCGTAGAGGGATGCTGCTTCCTTGACTCTCAGGTCAAGCGGCAGCAGTCCTGTCAGAATTAGGGCCGAATTCAAAGACACCGTCCTGTATGACTTGCATATTTTCTGGGCGAAGCCCCTCATAACAGTATTGAGCTGGTTTTGAATGTAGATCTTGTCGGCCGCTCTGGCCCATACACTAGCTGCGTAAAGGATAACCGGCTCCACAACCGCAGTGTAGATAATCCTTATCACTTCCGGATTTAGTCCCCAGGTTACCTTTGCCGCGCTGGACAGCTGCCTGAAGATGTTGATGGCTTTTTTGCAGACGTATGTGACGTGGCTCCGGAAGGTCATCTTCCGGTCAATTATTAGTCCCAGCAGCTTGATTTCTTCGACTAGCTCAATGTCAACCCCGCCCATGTGCAGCCGTGGTGTGTCGAATTTTAACTTTCTAGTAAGCAGCATGGCGTGAGTTTTGTGCGGCGCGAACTTTAGTTTGTTTCGAACACCCCACTGCTGCACATGTGCCAGGCTGGCATTGGCTTCGGTCTCCAGACTCAGAGCTGTTTTCCCGGAAAAAATAAGAACCACGTCGTCTGCAAACGCCTGGCAGTAAGTGTTTCTCTCCTCTAATTCGTCCAGCAGCGGGTTCAGGAGGAGGTTCCAGAACGTAGGCCCTGTGATTGATCCCTGTACGCATCCTTTTGTTGTACTTTTCTTATGTTCGGCTCCAGCGTATCTCACCGCAACTTTTCTATTTTGTAAGTAGTTGCCCACCAGTTTTCGGAGGTTAAGTGGACAGTGTTTCTCCGCCAGGCGACTTTTTATTGCTGGCCACCACGCACTGTCAAACGCCCCTTCTATGTCCAGCGAGACAACTACGACCAGGTTCTTTTCCTTCAGCTTTTGGTCCACATGTTGTACCATGTCGTACAGAGCGTCCTCCGTACTTCGCTGTGGCACAAAACCATACTGCCGTGGGTTCATCCGGGGTAGTATGTGCCACCTGAGTCTCCGCACCATCATCTTCTCCAGGATCTTTCCGAGAATAGGTAAGAGTCCGATCGGTCGGTAGGATTTTGGATGGGTATAGTTATCCTTCCCAGGTTTCCTTAGTACGACGACCGCCGCCTCCTTCCACTTTTCCGGGAAGCAGGACAGCTCGAGGCATTTGTTAGTTATGGCTAGGAACACTTGTTCATTGCTGTTTATGGCGGCTTGGCAGATATCAGCAGTGAATCCGTCAGGGCCTGGCGCCTTCTTTGGGTTAAAGCTCCTTGATGCATACCTGAGCTCAGCAAGAGTGAATGGTGGATCCATTTTGTCCTCTGGTATACCTTCTTCGGAGCGCACCGCTGCTTCTCTTATTTTAGCATGTTCAGGATTTTCCTCCTTTGCATCATCCTCTGGGAAGAAAGTTTCCGCCAGGACCCTGGCAGATTCACCTGCGTCTAGTGCCTCACCATTTTGAACAATTGGCTGATCTTCGTGCCTCTTCTTTGTCCTTAATATTACCCTATATATGCCATCCCAAACACTCTCCCTGTCCTGCCTCCCGCAAAAGGTTTTCCAACTTTCAGTTTGTGCCTTGCTTGCTTGAGACTCATACTCTTCCTTCGCCCTCAGGTACTCCCTCACGACCCATTCCCGACGACGTGGTGCTGCGCAACGGATTCTTCGCTTCTTCGTGTACATGGAGTTTCTCAGCTGATCGAGCTCTTCGTTCCACCATGGTAAGTACGTTTTATCTATTTTATTTATTTTAGGTACTGTCCTATCGCATGTGTCTGTAATAAATTTTGTTAAGTCCTCTGTACATTTTTCTAATTCTTCTAAACTATTTATATTGTCTATATATGTTTTATCGATTTTATTTTCCAGCAATGCTTTTACCAATTCTTCCCGAAAACGTTTCCAGTCTGCTTTTTTAGTATTATATATTCTAGTGTTACTGTACTTTATTTTATTCCCGATTCCTTTTTTAGTTGTCATTCTGAGTACTACCGCGTTGTGGTCTGAGCTCGTCATTTCCGTCTCTACTCTCCATTCTTCCACGTGTTTAAGCATGTTGTCCGAACAGGCCGTGATGTCCACACTGCTCTTGTACCGTTTACCCCCTCGGATGGTATCAAATGTTGGGATGTTTCCGCAGTTTAGCACGTGGAGGTTTAGTTCATCTAGGGTTCCGGATAAAAGTCTTCCCCTTTCGTCCTCTCTTTCACTTCCCCACCACGTGCTCCACGCGTTCACATCGCCTCCCACCAGTAATTTCGCCCCTTCTGTCTTTGTGACTATTTCCCTCAGCCGGTCTAGGTACGGTTCAATATCCAGATAGTCCTCGAAGTAGACGGACGCTACTACGGTGGTGGTGTCCTCCACCGTCAGCCTCGCAACCGCTATGTTCTCGGTTGTCAGTGTCGGGCACACCACTGCGTCCACTCCACTGTCGAAAATGACTATGGCGGCTTTGATGTCTTTGCCTACCGATTTTGTTGCTTGAACCACTCTTGTCCCGGGGTAGGTCTTCATTTCCCCCTTCGCCCCTACATAGGGTTCTTGTACAAGAGCGTACCTAATTTTCCTGCGCCCGGCTTCGAGTATAAGTTCCTCAGTGGCCAGTTTTTTCTTTTGGAGGTTCGCCTGCACGACACGGTACTTGATTATACTGGCATTTTTTTCTCCTGTCCCCGTCACCACCTTAGCAGTACGCTACTGCCGACCTGGCCAGTGCATCCCACTTTTTCCTTGTGGGGCACTCGTTATCAAAAGCGTTATGTGCTGCGTCTTTCTTATTCTGGCTGCAGTTTCTGCACTTAGGTGGTTCATTGAGGGTGAACCCAGGACACTCTGCTCTCGTGTGCGGTTCGCCACAGTGGCTGCAGAGGACTGCCGGTTCTGTGCAGTACTTCCTGCTGTGCCCGTATCCGAGGCACTTTGTGCATTGGATAAGCGGGCTCTGGTCTCTTACAACCACCCTCTGCAGGTCCACGTGGATTCGGCCCGCCGAAGTCAGCCGCTGCCAAATCACTGGCTTTACGCGCAGCACTACGTGACTCGTCAGCGGGTTCCTCGCCCTTCGCCTATACGTGACCCGGATGTCACCCTCGCTGATTTCGGCGCCCTCCAGGAGGTGTCCGTTCTGGGATTCTATTGCCGTCACCAAGTCGTCGTCAGTTATGTAGTTCATTACATCTCTGACGACCACTAGCGGGTTTTTGTTGATAGCCTCCTCAACTTTTAGGTCCCCCCTGGAGTTCTTAAGCTTTGCCGATACTTTCCCTATCTCGCCTTTTTCCGAGCAGCTAATGATCACGGACTGGTTTTTTGCTCTGCGCAGATGGTCTATCCTAATTCCTGTGCTCTTTGCATCGACCGTAGCTCGAATTTTATCGACAACAGTTTCTGATGTGTCGCTCTCGTGTGACGATGACACTATAATAGAGTGCATGTTTTTCCTAGCCGATGGTTGAGGCGGCATCGCTGCAACTTGCGCGTAGGTTCCGATGCTTTCTATTCGGGCTTCTACTTTCTCAGCTTGTAACTTTGACACCGCCTTCAGTTCTTTAATTTCTGCCATCTGCGCATCCATTTTGTCGCTTAGCTCCACTTTTGATTTTTCAATTCTGGCCGGGAGTTCTTCTTTTCCATTTTTCTTCAAGATTTCTTTAACTTCCAAAATTTCATTTAATATTCTTAAGCTGTTATCTCCTGGTTCTCCTAACTGCTTAATTTCTCTCTCGCCCCTGTTTTCCTCTTCTTTTGCCTCCTGTTTATCCATTTTCTTTACAATCTCGTAGAGCGCCTTTATGCAGTCTGACACCGTC